>PVKB01001295.1:123991-446905 GCA_004027205.1 Ctenodactylus gundi | reverse complement strand
CAGTGGGGGGTGGATTAGTTTGGGTTCTTTCAAAAGACAGAATTTACAGAAATTATAACAAAAAAGGATCTATTAAGAAGGCTTACAAATCCAAGGATAGAGATAGTCCAAGATGGCAGCCGGCACGTGCGAGAGCTGGAGTGTCCAATGGCTGCTCAGCTACAAAGTAGAACTCCCATCCGGGACAGCCCATGAGAGTTTGCTGTGGATCTCAGTTGTTCAGAGAACAATGCGAAGACTGGAGCCTGAAGATGGGCAACTTAAGGAAGATCAGCAATGGGCAGACAGGCACAAGTGGAGACAGGAGCAAATCTGTGATGAAGATCTGCAGCGCGTAACAAGTCAACACCTGTAGACAGTTGCGAAGGCGAGAGCTTTCCCAGAGGAAGAAGCTGTAACAATCTTCCTTCTTCCTTCCTTTTATACCGTTGGAGTTCTAGTTGGGCCTCCCACATCTGGGTGGGTGTTTTTCCCTCATTCACCAGCCCCCACATCACTCACACTGTAATCCAGGCTGGTTCTCAATTCCCAATCTAGGTGTGGTTCCCAAACCCTAATCCAGGTGTGGTTCTGATTGCCACAAGTTGACACAAACTCTCCACTGGTCACAGGAGGGTAGCATTGAAGCTTGTCCCTTTGAGAATTCTTTGTTGTGACTTCATTTAGATATAACAATACATCGTTGGAGTTGATCTCTCAGGAAAATGAATACATCTGTGATAATCTCTCTAAATGGTGACATCTGTGAAGGACTTTTAGACTGACTCCATTTTGGGTTGTTTTAGTGCTACTTATTAAAATGCTATTATTCACAAACCACACCTCAGATTATTTTCTTTCTTTTGGAAGCATGAGCAATATTAATAAATTCAAGAAAAATAAACACCAGAATATTGATACATTTGTGGAGACAAATGTATCCACTATAAAAAAATCCCAGTGTGCAAATTTATTTTCCTATACTGCTCACGAAATTATGATTGTGCTTCATTATCAAAAGTTAACTCTGTAGATTTCAAGTGAATATGTGAAGTATGTGAAAAATTTTCTTAGAGTAGGATGAATTTTACAGCCTGGATGTTCTTTCTTTAATGAAACAGTAACATAAGAAAATGTTTTGTCATATACACAGATTTGGAAACCTCTGTACAGCTGTGACATAAAATTTGGTATACTTTGACCTAAGGGATTTTATTTTGCCAGTAGATTTCTATATGAACAGTAAAATTTATTATTACTGTGAGTTATCCTTACAAATTTGGACTATAAATTTCATTAAAATTACCATCATGTTATCTAGGCAAAGCACAAGTTTCAGCTAATGGGTATTGAAACTTTTTCTCCAATGGCAAGAGAGGAAAACCAACCTCACTGACTAGGTACTAATTGTGACAGTCTTTAGTCTTACATTTTCGTGAGGCAATGAAGCATTCAGAGTACATATTAGAACTTCCTCATTGTTTTGGTCCATTCCCATGATGTTGGAGTGCACTTTAATTCTCAATTTGTTATTGATATAGATCAGCCAGATATAGCCCTGTGGTTGTATATGTATGTCTAGTTTCCTTGCGTGCAGTTTTGTTTAACATGGGTCACAGTAAAGGATCGTTTACAAAAATAATGTATTGCTTCCTGTTTCTGCCAGCTGATTGGATCAGTCTGAACTTTATGTACTATGAATTACATAACTTAAATGGAATCTATGTGGTTCATTTTTTAGTTTGACAGTAACTGAATTAGCCATTTATATTTTCATATTCTCTAAATCTCACAAAGTATTATAATAAACATAAGGAAGGCTACACATTTTGAATTAGGATAATTTGAAACTAAATGGAACAATGAATTTACCATACAAAATCAAACAAATGATCAAACTTATTAGAAAACATCACTTTCATTATGATGGCACTGGTTAACTTCATATGTGCTAAGGGGTGAGAGAATGGACAAGAATCTTTATTTCTGGCTTTGCTATTTAAATATATAATGTGGGAGCTGAAGGAATGGCTCAGCCATTAAAGCACTTGCCTAACAAGTGCTAAGTACCTGAGTTCAATTTCCCAGTGCCACATTAGCTGGGCGTGATGGTGCACACTTGTAATTCCAGCACTCGGGAAGCTGAGGCAGGAGAATTGCCCTGAGACCAAGGCCAGCCTGGGCTACAGAGCAAGACCCTGTCTTAATAAATAAGTAAATAGGTAGATAGATAAAATGTCTTAGCATATCTCTCTGTGTTTGTAAACAGTGTACAATAAGATGTAATTTAGTTTTACTTTCCTTATAAAGAATTTGATTGTGCTTAGGAGTTCTAATTTTGAATATTTTAATGCAGACAGTTTTCTTTACATTCTGGCCAGTGCTTAGCAGTCAGCATTTTTGCTAACAGCCATGCTGACAAGTATAAGGTGACAACTCAGTGTGGCCTAATTTTCGTTTCACTGATGATTAATGATGTGGAGCATTTTTATATACCTGTTGGCTGTTTTGCCTTTTTTGATAAATGTCTATTCAGATCGTTTGCAGTTTTGTACTCATTTGTTTCCTTGCTATTGAATTGTTTTAATTTCTTATGTGTTTTTGTTATTAACTCCTTATCCAATTATGATTTGAAAATGTTTTCTCACGTTCAGTAGTGCCTTAGTTACTTTCTTGTTGCTGTGACAAAATACCCAACATCCACAATTGAAGGGAGAAAAAAGTGATTTTAGCTCACAGTTTCAGAAGATCTCACATTGGACCAAAACAAGTTTTAAACCCAGAAGGTGAAGGGTTAAATCCTGTAGCTCTGTGCCCACCACTTAGGGTAAACTGCAGCAAGATGGCAAGATATGCGTTCCAAAGGGAGCTACCACTGCAGCCTCCTCTTCTGTTCTCTGGGCTGGCTCCACTCTCCACCTGGGACTTTCCTCAGAGGACCGTCCAAGCTCGGGACTCGCCTCTGTACAGGAGGCTGCGGCTGGCTCCTGCTTCACTTGGCTCCTGTTGCAATGGGGTGAACAGATCTCCAGCCTCTGCCACGAGCCTTCACTGTGGCCAGCTGCCCCTGGAATGGACTGGGTGAGACCTTCTGAAAGTGAGCTACATAAATCTCTCCTCCCTTATATTGTGGATGTTTGGTATTTTGTCACAGCCGCAAGGCAAATAGGCTATCTCTTCGTCCTGGCAGTTGTTTCCTTGACTAGGCAAGAGCTGTTGAGTTTGATGTGGTCCTGTTTGTCTATTTTTGCTTTTGTTGCCTGTACTTTGGAATAACCGCCAATAACTGTACCAATTTCATGGGCTTTTCTCCTGTGTTTTCATCTAGCATCAATAATTTTAGTTTTAAATTCTGTGACTCAGTCTTTAACCCATTTTATTGTATAAGGTTTAATTTCATTCTTCTGTGTATGGTGGATATCCAGTTGTCCTAACATCATTTTACAGAAGTACTGTCCTTTTCCCCCATTGTGTGTTCTTGATGCCTTTGTTGAAATGTAGAAAGCTCCCTGTTTTGTTTTCTTGATATGTGTGCCTGTTTTTATACCAGTAACATGTTGTTTTAATTACTATAGCTTTGTAATGTCTTTTATTTTTAATAGTGCAAGCTATAAAACTCGGGGCCTTACCCTTGCTAGTCAAGTGTTTTGCTTGACTCCTAGCCCATGTAATTTAGTTTTGAAGTCATGCACTGTGATACCTCCAGCTCTGTTCTTTCTATTCAAGGTTGCTTTAGGTAGTCGCTGTCTTTTGTGGTTTTCTACACATTTTAGGGATTTTTTTTATTATTTCCGGAGAAAATATCATTAGACTTTTGGTAGGGTTTGCATTAAACTTATAGATTGCTTTCGGTAGTAAGGATATTTTAATGTTATTCTTACAATTCATGAACATGATATCTTTCTGTTTATTTGCATCTCTTTCAGTTTCTTTCATTACAATTTTATTCTTTTCACTCTACAAGTCTTTCACCTCCTTAGTAAACTTTATTCTCGAGTATTTTGTTTTATTTTTGTGAACTACTATAAGTGGAGTTTTTTTCTTGGTTTCTCTTTCAAATAGCTTATTGCTAGTGTATTGAAATACTGCTGATTTTTGAATCCTTCAGCCTTGCTGTATTTGTGTATTAGTCATTTCAGATTTCTGGTAGAGCCAGTAGGGTTTCCTAAATATATGATCATGTCAAAACAGGAATAAGTTAAGTGCATCTTTCCCAATTTGCATATCTTTCGTTTCTTTCTCCTAACTAGTTCTGGCTAGGAATTGAATAGAAGTAGTTAGAGTAGGCATCTTTGCCTTATAGCTGATCTCAGAAGAAATACTTTCAACTTAACACCATTGAATGTATTAGCAGTGGGTTTGTCATATCTGGCCTTTAGTATGAGGTGGTCTTTCTAAACCACATTTGTTAAGAATTTTATCATGAAGGGATGTAAAGTTTTTCAAATATGTTTTTCCATCTATTGAAATGATTATATAACTTTTGACCTTCATTCTATTAGTGTAGAGTTTCACATTCATAGATTTGCATTATTTTTATTATTTATAAAATAATTTTTCTAGTAAAAAGATGATATAAAGAGAAAAATACAAAATGTAAAATGATATAAAAAGATTAAAAGCCCAGAATAAGGTTTGATACTTACATTTTGGATTTAGACCCAGAATTTTAGGATTACTTTAGATGGAAATGTATTTAATGTACATGTTATGTTAAAAGACAAAGATTGTGATATTAACAGATGAAAAGGCCCCAACCACTATATCCTGTAAGCATAAGATGATACAAATGTAGAAAGTAAAACGGTGGAAAGAGTTATATTTGAAAATTACTGCCATAAGAAAGCTGATACAGCTGTGTTAATATTAAACAAAATAAGTCCTAATGGAAAAGGCATTGCTATAAGTAAAGAGTTACTTCATAATTTTTGTACCCAAATCTAGAATAAACTGCATGAAAAAAGAAAGCTATAAGCTAGGCTTACTGATAATATACAGAAATCTTTCAAAAAATATTAGGAAACTAAATATAGTCACATCAGAAATCATGTACAGTGATCAAAGGATGTTTATTTCAAGAGTGAAGGTTAATTTCACATTAGAAAATCACTATGATAGCTTACCAAATTAATAAATGGAAGTATAGCTGGATGCAGTGGCACATGCTTTTAATCCCAGTGCTCAGGCAGCTGGGGCAAGAAGACTGCCATGAGTTCAAGGCCTGCCTTGGTTACATAGTGAGTTCAGGACCAGTCTGGACAAGAGAGCAAGAGCCAGTCTCAAAAAGCAAAAACAAACAAAACACAAATAGACACACACACAAATAAAGTAGAAAAGTCACAGTTATCTTCATAGATATAGCAAAAGCATATGATAAAATTCTACAATTTATAATTTCAAAAAAACATTTGCCAAACGAGGAATAAAGGGAATATTTTTCTGATCTGGTGAAGTATTTCCCTAGAACAGCAGTCTCCTGCCTTTTTGACACCAAGGACCAGACTCATAGAAGATGATCTTTCCATAGGTCAGGGTGGGAAGATGAGAGGGGTGAGAATGCAGCTTGGGGTTGCACTAGTGTCGCTTCCTGAGGTCCACCTCATCTCATCAGGCATTAATTAGAATCTCTTGAGGAGAATCTAGGTCACCTGCAACCTAGATGCTTTTGTGAGCAGTTCACAGTAGGGTTCGTGCTTTCATGAGAATCTAGTGCCTCTACTGATCTGATGGGAGGCAAAGCTCAGGTGGTTTAAAGTCCAGTTTCATGAACCATGAACCAGTGAGTTTATTTGAGTTACCCACAGTTAATGAAAGTGACAGGAAACAGCTATACAGAGTAAACTTCACCTCTTCGCCTGCCGCTCACTTCCTACTGTACGGCCCATTTCCTCAGATACTAGTCCATGCTGGCCCAAGGATTTGGAACTTTTGCTCTAGAAAACCCTCATGCATGCTTTGTTTTACTGGCTAATGCAAGTTATGATCTTGAATGTTTTTCCTTTGAGGTTGAAAGCAAGAATTATTTCTGTTCAGTATTTTACTTAAATATTAGGTCAACTCAATAAATAAGAAGGTAAAATAAAAGATACAAGGATTTCAAAGGAAGAAACATGTTATTTGTGGATGATGTGAATAAGTCCTTAGAAAATCCGAGGGAGCCTACAATCAGGTGATTAGAACTAGTAAGAGACATATTATTTGTATTGTATATATCAGCAACAATCATTTGGAAAATGAAGTTTTAAACACCGTTTATAATAAAATAACTGTGAGTACCTAATAATCTGACAGAAGTGGTACAGGATGACTATACGTAAAAAATATAAAATATTTCAACATATTGAAGAAGATGATCACATGTTCATAGACTGGAAAACTCAGTATCAGAGAGATATTACTAACTTTAGTACAGTCTCAATCAAAATCTCAGTGAGGTGTTGGTAGAACTTGGATATCCAGTTTCCAAACTGTTCACACAAATGAAGAAAGCCAGAAATATCCAGGTCCTTCTTAAAGACAAGAAGGTGGGGATTAAGTTATCCTACCAAATATGAAACTATGTTTTGAAGTTTTAGTAAATAAGATGTCATGATCATGTTAAGGAGTTAGAAAAATAGGCCAGTGGGACAGACAACAAAAGTGTTACCACAGAAAGGGTAAGTGTAGCTTTTGCAGCTGATTGTGCACGAATAATTGGATGTTCATAGAGAAAAAAATTATATTCATTTTCATGCCATATGTGGAAATCCGTCTTAGTTACTCTCTTGTTGCTGGGTTAAAATACCCGCCATCCACAACCTTAGGGAGGAAAGATTTATTTAAGCTCACAGTTTCGGTGTCATGGGTGGGTGGCTGGAAATGGTGGAACCACATGGCAGAGCCAGAGACAGAGTTCCTCACATCATGGCAGAACAGAACCAAGTCAGGGAGGAAGGGCTGAACCAGCACGCACCCCTTCAGATCCAGCCCCAAGCACCTACCCCTTCTAGCCAGTCCCCATCTCCCAAGTAGTACGTGGCTCCATAGGTATCCCACCACACCCAAACTTGAGGCTTTGAGGGACACACCTGATCCAGAGCACTTCCAAATTCATTTCAGATAAATGACAGGCAAATGTTTGGGAAAAAAAATCAAGCTTTTTAAAATATTACTGAAGAACATTGGCTGCCCAGGAGTATGCAGTGACTGTAAACTGGCTGACCTGGCCTCCTTGCTGTGTCATTTCCTGCAGTGCCAGAACCCTCCAATGCAGAGAAGCTGGCCTCATCACTGTCTGTTCTGCCCCTTAAGAAACCTGCTCCTCAGCCTGGAGGAAAACCTATTAATGTAGGATGGAAACATAACTCAGTAGCCTGTGGGAGCCTTGGAAGGACAGTGTGAAATTTTCCTCTGTCGCTACCAGCTGCTGCTTTGCATAACCTCACTCCCAACTTGCAATCTGTTAAGTCTCACCAGTTGCAGAACGTTTGTAGTGCTTTCAGGAATTAAAGGTTTCCAGGGTTGGAGATGCATTTCAGTGGTTAGAGCACTTACCTAGCAAGCACAGGGGATCACATGAGCAGGGCAAAGTGGTAAACACATGTAATCCTAGCACTTGGGAGACTGAGTCAAAAGGATTGCTGAGAGTTTGAGGCCAGCTTGGGCTTCATAGTGAATTCAGGGCCAGTCCAGACTACAGAGCAAAACCCTGTCTCAATCAATCAGTCAAACAATTGATAGAATCAAAGGCTTCCATTCTGAGTACCTTAGCAACATATAAGAATTAAATATGGGCTGAAAATGAGTCTCAGTGTGAAGGCCCTGGGTTCTATCCCCTGTACCAGGAAAAAAAAAAAAAAAAAAAAAAAAAAAAAGCCTTCTGATATTAGAATTACCAAAGGTAAGAGTGGAAACATCCAGCATGTGGGTGTTTATTCAGACCATGAAATCATTTGGTCCAGCCCACCCAAAACAACAGCAGGCAGGAAATGAAATGTAATAAATCAGCTGGGCCTGGTGACACAGGCCTATAATCCTAGCACTGTTGGGAAGCTGAGGCAGGAGGATTACAAGACTGGGTAACCTAGTAATTTAGTAAGACTTTTCTCAAAATCAAAAATCTAAAAATGGTTAGAGTTGTGTCACTCAGTGTGAAGGCCCTGAGCTCAATCCTCAAAAAAAAAGAAAGAAATTTGATAAGTCTGAGGTTTTTTCATACTAACGTAAGACTTACAGTGTTACAGCTATATTTAGTGGTTATGTTCTCTAACTCTGACCTGAAAGATGGAGAACCCTGAAAAAAAAATTGGGGGGAGGGGGGGACAGCGTCACACTGTGCAGTCCAGACTGGTCCTGAACTCACCATGGAGACCAGACTGGCTTTGAACTCACTGCAGTCCTCCTGCCTCAGCCTCCTAAGTGCTGGGATTACAGGCGTGCACCGCCACACCCAGCTTTATGTGGTGTTGGGGAATAGAACTCAGGGCCTTGAGCTTACTAGACAAGTGCCTTAACCTTTGCAATATTTCTCCAGCCCCGAAAAGCTCTGAATTTGAAGTTAGAAGATAGTTATAGCACCACGCAACTGCAGAAAGAACTTCTTTCATCCTTTTTACCTTTCAGACTCTCAGAATATGCTGCTGGGTGTCCAAGTGAACTGTTAGATGCCTAAATTGTGCTGTTAACATTAGACAGTGTAACACACTTACTGTATGTATAAGTTCCAGACACCCACTGAGGTGACTGTCCTTTCAGAAACAGAAAATAATCGTAACAGCTTGTAATTGCTGGGAAAGTCAGGAGTTCCTTTTGACCCACATCTTCAGTATTTGCTGTTGTCAAACTTCTCAACGGTGGCTCATGTGCAAGTGACACCAATCACACTGGAATTTGAATCATTGACAGTAGTCCTTAAAGTGAAACTTTTGGACAACGAGCAAAGACGGAGTGACATACCTTATATATCACCTGTGGAGAGACACCTGTTCAGAGCTCTGGAGACCGTGGACAGCTTCTGTTAGGCCCAGTGCTCATGCTTCGTGCGTCTGAAGATAATTTACTTGTGGTGATTGCAGTATGTACTCTTCTTGCTCTGCCCTCAACATTATAGTAATCGCTGCTGAATCAGCGATTACTGCTGAATTAGGAATTACTGTACTTCTTTGTATGCTGGAATAGGAAAAAGATGACCAGACATTCCAGAACTGGCATTCCAGAGCTGATATCAGTCCTTCTGTCTGCATGTATTGAGTTGGAGTTCATACTGAAAATGACCTGCAGAGGTGATTCTTTTAATTGACTTTTTTGTCCAATCAAACTTAACAGGGACCTCAAACCTTTGTATGAATGTTTGCCCATAGCCTTTGTGTAAGTCCATGGCTCTGTAGGCAAGTGGCTCTGACTTAATGGTTCTGGAACATGTCACCCTTGCTATTCTGAAACCCATGATACCTGCATCTCAGGTACTATGACTATTGGAGAGATTACATCAACTTCAGGCAATCAGGAACGACGACTAAATTAGAGTTTAGGAACCACACCTAGATTGAGAATTGAGAATCAGCCTGGATTAGAGTGTGAGTGATTTGTGGGCCAGTGAATGAGGGGAGAACACCACCTGGATATGGGAGGCCCAACTGGAACTGAAAAGGTATAAAAGGAAGGACGAAGGATTGTTACAGCTTCTTCCTCTGGGAAAGGTGACGCCTTCACGATTGTCTACGGATGCTGACTTGTTACACGAAGCAGATCTTCAACACAGATTCACTCCAGTCTCGACTTGCGCCTGTCTGCCTGTCTCCAGTCTTCGCCATTGTTCTTTGAACAACCAAGATCTGCAGCAGACAGTCACCAGCTGTCCTGCAGTCCTGAACAGTCCTGCTGTGCAGCTGAGCAGCCATCGGACACTCCAGCTCTCACATGTGCAGGCTGCCATCTTGAACTATCTCTATCCTCAGATTTATAACCCTTCCAAATAGATCCTTGTTGTTAGGATTTCTGTAAATCCTGCCTTTTGAAAGAACCCAAACTAAAACAGGTACCCACCAATGCCCCATGCTTTGTACTTGGGAACATGCCAGAGAAGAAACTCACTTTCATGTTTCTGGCTGAAAGTTTGCACTCATTTGAAAAGTGCATTAGGAGCATTTGCAATGCATTATTGTCAACCCAGCATTTTTAAATTGTTGGAAGATGTTGTTGCTCCCTCCTCTCAATGTTTTTAACTCATCATCAAGGCCACACATGTGTTGGAGTAACAGTACATTCTTAAGTGACACAAGAGGACATCCAGTGGAGGTCAAGGTATTGTGACCGAAAAAGAAACAACTGTCCTATGTCAGTTGTTGAGAGAAAAGGAAATGTCTAGAGGAAGTAACTGAGAACTTAGCTGAGATATATGCTAAAGGAAAAACAAGAAAATGCCATTACAAAGAAAGGTCCTCCATAATTTTCACTCTCAAATCCCTGTACTCTGTTAGTGAGGCAGCCCTGGAAGCAGAATTACCAGTATTTACTGGTCAATGTTGACACGTTGGCAGTGCCACCAAACAAATTACTTTGGACAAAGACTCTCCACATCAGAAGATAGGAAAAAGAACAAAATCTACGTTCATCTCAGGGCCTTCCAGGATACATGCTTTTAATACATTCAGAAAGAGAAGAATAAATACAGGGAGGAAATGATAAACAAGCCAGTCACGGACACCTGATATAAAACAACAGAGAAACAAATGAAGCTAACCATAGCCAAGGGCGTAAACCTGTGGTGTAGAGAAGATAAGAGAGAATAAAAATACTTTGAATGAAAAAATTTCATCATCGTGATTTTGGTTAGAAGAGAATTTAAGATAAAAAGAACAATATAAGACTGAACTCAAAATGGAAAAGAATGAATAGACATTTCTTCAAAGAAGATATACAAATGGCCAACAGATAAAGGAAAATGTGCCCAACATCACTGATCACCAGGTACATACATATCAAAAGCACAATGATTTATCATATGACACGTGTTAAATATTGGTGGGAATGTAGAGAAAAAAAATATATATATATATATAGTGACAGGGTCTCACTCTTTAATCCTGGCTGGTTCTGAACTCACTGTGTAGCCCAGGCTGGCTTCAAACACATGACAGTCGTCCTGTCTCGGGCTCCTAAGTGTTGGGATTACAAGAGATGTACCACCACACTCAGCTTATTTTTGTGTGGTGCTGGGAGAATCAAACCCAGAGACTTGCGCTTGCGAAGGCAAGCACTTTAAGCACTGAGCTATGTCCCCAGCCCAGAATCTTTATATATCTTGTACATATGCTGCTGGTAGTGGGTAAGTTAATAAAACCACTTTGAAAAACTACTTGGACTTACACACTAAAGCTAAGCATAAACATACCACATGAGCCAGTATCTCTGCTTTGCAGTGATGTATCCAACTTAAGTGCATATGTACACCACCAAGAGAGATACACAAAAAAATTAATAAGACTTCTGGCCTCCAGTTAAACATGCAAGGAGCTTGGAAGTTACCACTCTGACCGAGTAAAAAGCCAAACAGACTGAAAAAAATTAGCTTCTCTTCGACTCAAAGAGGGGAGAAGACAAGGCAAAAATCCTATTCCCAAAAGTTGGAAGGCAGACAGTACTTGACCAGTGGCTGAAAGCTTAGAGTGGACAACTTTGGAAGTGAAGAACTGGGGGAAGGGGCGGGGGGGACTGATTTGGGAACCCCAAGGTTTTGTGAGATTTATCCCTGAAGCACCCCTTCAGGTTCTCACAGTGAATATTAGAGAAAATCTCCTTGTGCTTCTGGCATAGGACAGGGTGGAGAGAACAGTCTAAATGTATCAGAGCACTGTGCCATTTTTAACAAGTCCTGCTTTCACGAGAAACTAGCTACCCAGAGCCTAACTTGCTAGTGTATTATCAGAGTCCGAATGACTGGCAGGCAGAGAAATAGTCAGCTCTCACCTCTGTACTGGCTAAGGGAAATACACAGTTCCAGTCGGCTCTAGCCATCCTGACTGACCTAAAAGCAGAGAAAAATTCTGAGGGGCTCTTTTGTCCAGAGGTATGGGCTTATTAAAAGACTGAGACCTGGTCATGGGACCATAGTATACTTGTACCTGAATACATTATGTCTAGCTATCAAAAAAATTACAAAACATACAAACAGGAAGATGAAAAGATTTGAGAAGATGGCGCATACAAACATCAGATCCAGATATGCAGATGTTATCATTATCAGACCAGGAAATTGAAACAACTATGACTGATGTACTGAAGAATCTAATAGATAAGTAGACAGCACAAGATCAATTGCTGTGTGACCAGAAAATAATTGAAATGTTATTATTTGCTTTGTGATACAGAAATTGTAACAGAAAATTAAAATCTTAGAAATCAGAAACACTCTTAAGAGCCAGGTGTGGTGTTGCATACCTGTAATATATAAGCAGTCTGGAAGCCCAAGGCAGGAAAATTGCATGAGTAAACCCAGCCTGGGCAGTTTAGCTCGAAATAAAAACTTTGTCCTAAAAATAATGGGGGATGTATCAACCCCCAGTACCACAAAGATAAATAAATAAATAAATAAATAAATAAATAAATAAATAAATACACTGTAACACAAATGAAGAGTAACTTAGTGGGCTTACTAGGAGGCAGAGTGTGGCTAAGAAAAAAAATTTTTTTCTGAGCTTGAGAATATACCTTAGTGGGAACCTCCCAAACTGTGAGGTATGTGACAAGAATGCCACAGGAGGACATAGAGAGAAATGAGATAATCCACACGCGAATGACAGAGAGTACTGCAAAATCAGTGCCAAGCACCAAACCACAGATCCAAGTCTCAGAAAACACCAAGCGGAAACAGTGCCCTCCTCAAAAAAATTAAAAAAAAAAAAGGCAGACTGGAGGAATAACACAGTGGTTAGAGCACTTGCCTATCAAACAATGCAAGACTCTGAATTTGTTTCCCTAGTGCCATATATGCCTATACCAGCTGTGATGGCACACACCTGTAAACCCAGCACTGCAGAGGCTTAGGCAGGAGAGTCAACCAATGTGAGTTCGAGGCCAGCGCAGTCTACATAGTGAATTCAGGATCAGCATGGACTACAAAGCAAGACATGTCTCAAAAAAGGCGGGTGGAGGCATCACCTCATTTTCAAACTTGAAAAAGTCAAAGACTTCCTAAAAGAAGTCAAAGGGCGGGCAGGGAGCATATTACCTGTAAAAGAACAAAGACAAGAATTACATCTATCAGAAACCATGCACCAACCTAAAATTCTGTACCCTGTGAAATCCTTCTAAAGTAAAGGAAAAGCCATACCTGGTGGGGCAGGCCTATAATCCCAATGCTCGAGTAGGAGGCTGAAGCAGGGTGATAACAAGTTCCAGCCCAGGTTGGACAACTTAGCAACATAGCAAGAACCTGTGTCAGAATTAAAATGTGCTAGGGATGTAACAATACAAGAGCCCTGAGTTCCGTTCCCAGTACTGGGGAAAAAAGAAACAAAGAAGAAAGAAAGTATGAGAGAGAGAGAGAGAGAGAGAGAGAAGAAAGAAAGAGAGAAGAGAGAAGAGAGAGAGAGAGAGAGAAGGAGAAATTAAGGGAAGGAAGGAAAGTAGGCACCTTCTTAGGCCAAAACTGCATTTTTTTGTGTTAGCGCATGGCTTTCAGGAAATGCTTTAAATTCTTTAAAGAAAAAACATAGATCAGAAACTCAAGTCTAAATAAGATTGAAAATAACTCATTTATCAATAAATTAAGTAACTTTTGACATGTTCATACAGTAGAAAACTATATGGCAAAGATAAACAGGCTATTACTGTATACATTGATATAAGTGAATAAACACTGTTAAATGAGTGAAGTAAAACCACAGTGTACACTGTGCCAGAGTTCATCCACTGGCAAAAATGAGCTGGGATGTTAAGGGACATTAACTATAGATGTGAGCCATATGAGGATGTGATTATATTTTCAAGAAATTATAAATATTGATGTGAAGGAAAGGTGACCTGAGATGAGCAGGGTCAGGGTTGAAAGATGCTCAGGCAACTCCAGCAACGGTTTCTCTGCACACCCAGGCGTTCATTTTATAATTGTTACAGCATGTATCCATATTCTTATTTGCTTTAGAAGATGTAATCATAATACATGGTGAGTGTTTAAATTATAAAAATTCGCTACAGTCCTTATTGCCTTTAATCCCCCCATCAAAAGTAGCTCCCCTTGCTTCAAACACTTCTCTTGTCATTCTTGACACCTTTTAAAGCTTTTGTGGAGTGAGTGGGTAAGTGAGTGAGTGTGGTAAATGCTGCTGAAGAGCTTCCAGCCAAAAGGCAGGCTCATAAAAACATTAGAGTGGTTCTCATCCACATTGTTCCTTGAATCTGGCCCTCTGTGAGCTCTGCCTGTTCCCTGAAGTCAGAATGACTCTGGAAGGCAATGTTTTGAATTGATTCAGGACATGGAGGCAGCCCCAGGCAGCACCATGAAAAGTGTGAAGGAGGACTTCTGAATAAAGTAGTAAGAGGTGTGGGATAGGTGTGTTTAAAGTGCAGGCAAGAATTTTGAGGGGAACCAATGGCAATCTGTCTTTTACTCTAATTAAAAAAAAAATTCATCATGTTTTGATCACACTGCATACCATACATGAGCTATACTTAACAATTTAAGTTGTAGTTTTAGTAACAGTAAAACCGTGATCTTCATTCTCATTTCCTGTCCTGACTTAACAATAGAATTAATTCCATTTATGTTACTCTGTTAAGAGGATTATTGTTTAACTTTATTATTTAACTATTTTGTCTTGCCTGTTTCCATAAAAATTACATACATAGATATATAAATTGTAGAAAACTACCAATGTGATAAACAATGGAAGCCTAAAATGATTTTGCTGATGCACTTTTTTCTTTTGCAGAGTGAATGAAATGTATTTGCTGCTATGCTCATTCATTGAGCTGAAATACGTTTGTCCTTAAACCTTTCCCATGTAGGTAGGGATTCCTAGCTTGTAAATACATGGCTTGCATTTTATTAAGATTGAACTAATTTTTAGGTTTTTATCTGGACCTGTTAAAGATTACCCTTGGCTGGTGGCATGAAAGAATAGAAACACTTTTCAAAAGAACGTTTTCCAAGTGAATCCAATAAGAAGAATACAGAGTAAAAATTGTAAATTGCTGCCCCCAGTCTAGATGTTATATGGAACTCTCATTATTCCCCACCCTGAAAATAACCTCAATATCTTAAGGGGCATCCTTAAGTTCTATCCAGATTGGCTATAGAATAAGAGGGTTGGATGTAGTTCTTGGTCTAAACAGCTCTCCTAGTCATATTCAAAACTGAATCATTTGTCAGTACAGTAGGAAAAAAAAGTAAGTAATGGGGTATTCCTTAAGAAAACCTCTCATCGAAGTTTTTTTTTTTTTTTTTTTTTTTTTTTAGGTCTTTCACGCTTTTCTGCTGTTCCCAACTATTGAACGATTGTCTGACTCACCCAACGGCAGGATTGCCACTCCACTCTTGTGCTGGTTTCGATATGTTCTCTATGTTTTTAGCTACTTAATGCTTAAGCCGTGTCCTGAGAGTGTCAAGTCCTGGTTAATCAGAATGATCCTTCAGGTAAAGCACTTGAAGAATGAATTAATACAGGCGAATGCATTACAACCGTTCTGCCTTGGTAAGCACGTTTTAAAGATGTATGTTCATTGTTTTGTGGGAAGTGTTTACACAATAATCTCAGGCAGCTGAGGGATGTCAAGCAAGCAGCTTTGTTGGGCTCCTTTTGCCCCTGAAGTTTAAAATCAGAAATAAATAAAATTAAAACTAGAATAAAGAAGGTAAGTTCTGACAAATAGGAAAGTCCCGTTGCTTTCTAACCTTACCCCACAACTGTCATTCTCCCTTCCAGCTGCAGGGCAGTGAGAAGCAGGTGTGTAGCACGCAGCGTGGCAGCGACCTGACAGAACCCAGATGTGCCCTGTTAGGTCAAGGCTGTGTGAAACCAGGCCTGTTATTCCAGTAGGGTTTACAAGTGAAGGGTGAGGCTTAATTCTAAAAGGAATAAATAGCCATCATAATAACAACATATTTTTACTTGGTGCTTTGCTGATTACATATCCTGAAGGAGCTCCAGAGTTATTTTAAAATGTCATCTGTATTTTTAGCTAATACTTAATTAGGTCTACATGTAAAAATGATCTTTATAGTAAAGCCTCATCCTTCAGAGGTGATTCTAGAAGTAGAACAGTGGTACACATGAAGTGTTCATCTGGAATTTCGTCTGTGACAGGCCTCCCATGTATGATGTAACAGCAGTAATTGCAGCTACCGCTGATAGCTTTGTTCTAAGCTTTCATTTGTGGCCTCCAGAATTAATAAGGGTTAGCTACTGCTGCTGTACCCATTTTATAGATGAAGAAACTGAGTAGTCGCATGATTTGCCCAAAGTCATGCACTTGGTAGATAAAGCTCAAAGCCCGGCAGTCTGCCACTATTACTGAGCCCTTTTTCAGCATGGGTGCTACTTTTATCTCCCTACCCCAGGTAATGGTAAGTAGGACTCCTAATAAAGTTCCCGTTGCCTGTATTAGGAGTGCCACAAGATGATGTGCATAGTAAATTAGAAATAGACTACTACTGCACCTACCTGTGTACCTGTAGGGGTGGGAGGTGTTTTCCAAGTACGTAGCCAGTCATCGTCACCGTAAATACAGAAAACACACCAAGCTTGCATTTGTAACTGCTTCTGGCTGCGCCCCAGTGGCCATTTTGTATGATACCCTTGCCAAAAAAGATGAGATGGAGAGAGAGGCTAAAGAGAAGTAGACTAAGGATGGTCATTAAAATTGCCGGAGGTTGAAGATGCCTTTTCCAATGCCTCGTCTTCCCTCGTGTTACAGCGAGGTGGCCTGGTAAGTGGGCGCAGCATGACCCTATAGTCCTGAACCCTCAGCTTTCATTCTGCGGGTACCCTAGGCTGATTCTGGGAACTCATCCTGTCACTTTTTCCTCTTTGGTTCTCAGTGGTTGATCAAGCTAAGTTAGACTAGATAGTATCTAGAAACTGGTATGCCTTTGTCAATTAGTTGAGACAAGTAAGAGTCAACATGTGGCATTCTAGCAAATGTATACAAAATTCTCCCATAAATAACTTTAGTAAGATTATTTTATTTCCCCTCAGAGTCCCCTGCTTTTGGCATTTTCTGTTTACTGTATTGAATAGATTTTAAAAAGCATTGTACATTTAGCACTTTGTTCTCCTCGCGGACTTCTGCTTCCGAGAAGTTGGATTAAATGTCCTTTCCCTATTCTTCCTGCTAAGTATTAAAACCTTAGATAATCTGTATAAAACAAACGCTACGTAGGGACCTTTAGATCCAGGGAACAGCACGGTAGTGAGTTCTCTGGATTTTCTTTGTACACTGTATATGCTGGACATGCTACCAGCTGGACGTGCTACCAGCAACCTGGAAACGTCAAGAAGAGGCAAGAAGAAAGCTCCTGTTCTAACCAAAGGATTAGGAAAAGGCAAGGAAAAGTCATTTTCTCCCTTCCCTTAATAAGTGCTTACCTGGAACAGACCCCTTGTATCAAAACAGATTAATGGAAAAGTAGGAATTTACTAGCATGTATACTTCAGGTACCTCATGTATCTCATGGGAGATACCCAAAAAAATGAGCACACTTCAGAGAGGTGGCTGAGTTCAGCTGAGCTATTACCTTCACCTGAAACACAGAAAAAATGGTGTGGGGAAGACAAGCATGGGGAGGTACCTAGGACGGCCTGGCCTGGCCAGCAGTGCGGGGAGGGGACCTCTGCAGTGTGGGTGGGGCTCACCTTAGCTGAGATAGATTACTTCTCTTCTCACTACTGAGAAAGAGAAATAGCTTACAACTGGAGATTTCTTTTATATATGTGAATATTCTGTGCAAATGGGTAACTTCTGCTGTGTTCAGAGTTTCTCCTGTCTCACAGTGTCTAAAGATAATCCTTTTGCCAAGGAGTTATATTTTGAGGGTAGTATATTCCAATCTCCTACACTTTCTAAAAGAAATGTTTAGACTATCCCTGCTCTGTTCTTGCAAACTGATGTAGCAAAAACTGGCCTCCAAATATTCAAAAACTTTGTGCACATCATGTCAGTGCTCAAAAAGTTTTGGGTTTTTGGTTTTCTGTTTTCAAACTAGGAACATTTAACCTGTTTTTTAAAATCTTAACAGTTCAATTAGAAAATGGGTCAGGCCAGACCCAGTGACACAGGTCCGTAATCCCAGCACCCTGGGTGGCTGATGAAAAAGGGTCTCATGTTGGGGCTAGCCTGGGAAACTTGGTAAGACCCTGTTTACAAATTTTTTAAAAGTTAAAAATGAGCTGGAGTTGTAGCTTAATGTGTGAACGTATCCTGGGCAAAAAACAAACAGGAAAGGAAAAAGAAAAGAAAATGAATTAAAGTCCTGAACATAACATTTCACCAACTCAAGGAGAATGTACAGATGTGCCAAAAAGCATGTAAAAATATTAGCTAATGTGAAGTGCAAATTAAGACCACAGTGAGCTATTACATATCTGTCAGGTGATTTAAATGAAAAATGAAAACAGTTACTGAGCCTGTAGCTCAGGTGTAGGGCACATGCCCAGCATGTGTGAGGCCCTGGGTTTAATCCCCAGCAGCCCTTGGGAGTTGAAGGTTGGGAAGACAGGGAAAATAAGTGATAGCAGGTGTTGGCCAGGAGACCCCAAAACTGGCTTGCTCATACACTACTGCTGCTGCTAGTGTATGAGCAACCTGGAAGAGAGGTTGGCAGTTTCTTTAGAACACTAAACATTCAATTGTCATTACCCAGCCATTGTATTTGTAGACATTCATCCCTGAAAAATGAAAATATTCACACAAAAACCTAGATATGAATTCCAGAGCAGCTTTCACCATAAGAGCCCCAAATCGGAAACAAGCAGGTTATGTTTCAGTAGGTGAAACACTAAACACACTGGTGTCATCATACTATAGATTACTATTCTGCCATGAAAGAGAGAGGACTCTTAATACACCGAGAAACTTGGATGGCTCTCTAGAGCATGAAGCTTAATGGAAAGTAAAATCCAAAACATTCTGATTCCACTTACGTAGTAGTCTTGAGATGATAAAATTACAGAAGTGGAGAGTAGATTAGTGATTACCAAAGGCTGAAGATGGAAGAGAAGAAGGAGGAAAAATGGGTACATTTATAGAAGAGCCACAAGAGAGATCCTTGTGGGGCTGGAGAAATAGCACAATGGCTCAAGTCCTTGCCTAGCAATCACAAGGCCCTTCACTGGATTACCCAGCACCTCGTAAGCCAGGCGTGGTGACGCACACCTCTGATCCCAGCACTCCAGAGTCTGAAGCAGGAGGGTTGCCTGGACTACACAGTGAGTTCAGAACCAGCCTGAACACAGTGAGATGCTGTTGAGAGAGACGGACAGACAGACAGAGACAGACAGATCCTTGCAATGACAGAACTGTTTGTATCTTAATTGTATCAATGTCAGTATTCTGGTTGTGATACTGTGCTACAGTTTTGCACCCGTTAAAGAATACACCTATTTCTCTTCATTCTTACAAAGATAATTAAAAATACAGTGAATGTTTAATTTTTTTAAATATCATAGTGAAGGGCACATTTCCATAAATTCTCCTCAGAGTACTGCCCCTTGGATTGAACATACTTATCCCACCATTCTTGTTACTTTCTGAAGCAGTTCTGAAAGTCTTCTGTGAGCATCTTAAGAAAGCGTAATTAAAACTATGGTGAGTGGTCCTGTCCTGTGCTTCCAAAAGAAAAGCAAGCTGGTAGAACACATTGTTGTGTTTCTTGATCCACATGATTCGTTAGGTCTGGGACCACATGACTTCTGGCTCTTCCCCAAAGTCAGAATGACCACGAAAGGTACTTGTTTTAAATTGATTCAGGACATGGAAGCAGCTACGACAGCACAACTAAAGATGCAAAAATGACTTTCAGAACTGCTTCTGAAAGCGGTAAAAATGACAAGTGTGCTGAAAGCAAAGAGAAATGTATTGAGAGGGGATAATGGCAGGGGTCTTTTACTAAAATGCATTTTTAAAAAACTTAAACATTCATATTTTTAGATCACACCTCATATATCTTATGTTTTTAAATAAAAGTTGAAGTTAAAACAAAAAGCATTCTCCAGCTAAGGACTTCATTTTTCTGTCTAGGATAAGTGTTCCCTTCACCTGAATTAGGTGTTTCTTGTCCTTGAGATGTTGAAAACGTCAAGGACCAGCCTTAGGTCTCAGGGACCGTCCCAAACAGCCACTTGAACTTTCCTTTTGCTTCACTAGAGAGGTGTTTTTAAACCCAAATTAGAAAAACTTGAGAACATTTTGTTTTTCTATTTATATATGGAAAGTCTAGTGGCAAAAATTGTCATAATTGTATAATGCACATATATAATGAGATGTCTAATAGTTATTTATGAAAGTAATTGTTTAAAGTATTTTCCAGGTTTTCTGCCCTGGAATAGCAAACACCCTCTTAGAGAAGACGATCCCGAAGCTACATTTGAAAGAAAAAAGGGAATCTTCCTTTTTATTGTAGTGATTTACCTCCAGCTGCATCTTCCTGTGGCTCCAAGTGCTTAACAGCAGATAACGAGAGAGTTTAGGCACGTACGTAGTTGACTTTGTGATCTACAACACTTAGAACCTCCCAGTCACTTAGTCACAATAGGAACCTGGGCTTCCTTTGCCGCATAACCACAGTAGTTACAGAATAGTGCAGAATAGCCTAAGCCAGACAGAATATGCCTCATCGCCATTCCAAACAACCAGCTTGCAAGCAGACTTGGAGCACAGCTCCCTCGTTGGTGCCATCCTTTGCTTCCCAGGTCTTCTACACCTTGGCTTTATGTAGGTCTAGAGTTCTGTTACCAGGTAACCTTGACTTCAGTAGTACTCTGTTTTTCCCATTATCTTCCTAATTTTGTTTAGCTTTGTGTAGAGGAAAAGAGAAATGTATTTCTTCTTTGGGTTTTTGGTTCATTCTCTGCTCAGTTACTTAATTCATCTGCTAGTACTGACTGTAGGCTGATCCTTAACCTCCAACTCCAGCCAGCTCTTTCCGCCTCTCCTCTGTGGACCCCCAGTGCCGGTCTGCCTGCTCTTCCCGCAACTGTCATAGAGGCATCCTTTGCCCAGGGGCCGGGCCATCCTTCAGATGACTCGTATACTTTGCTCATGACAAATGGAAGATCCTAACCATAGTGGAGGACCTCGTCTTTGCAGATGGTTAATTGGCTCTGCCAGACGATGACCTCTCACTTGCCAGCTTGACGTGCCGGAGGCCTTACAGTGTTTGCACATTATGTAATGTCTGTGGTTCGCAGCAATCTTACGGAAACAAACGGAGGAAGTTTGCTAATCCAAGAAATGGATAATAAGTCCTGCCTATCTAGATAGAAACCGTTTTTCTGTATTCTCTAATTTATACACACAGGGTTTTTTTTGTTGTTGTTGTTGTTGTAAGCTCTGAAAAATGTAAGGTATCAAGGTATTAAAGTATTTTAAATGCTGCTACCCTTGCAGGATGGCACATCTCTTCCCTTAGCCTAGAGTTCTGTGACGTCAGCATTCTTCTCGGTGTGAGGGAGGGAAACATCATTTCCTGCCCAGCGCTCAGAGAAGAGGAGCCCTAACTTGATTAGCATGTGTTATAAACATTGCCATAGTATTCATCAGTGTACTTAGTATAATTAGATTGTTTTCAATATTATTCTTAAAACACATACATGGATTTTTCCCCTTAATTTTGATTCTGGAATGTTCTTCTATTTCATGAGAAATAGAGTTTCCACTGAGACAGCTGAATTGGATTTTCTGATCAAAGCTAAAAGAAAATATATTTTAGCTCAGCAATATCATAGGTCAAGTAATTAACTTTTTAAAATATACTGAAATCTTTTCATTAGGCTAAATTGATGTTTAATTCTTTCAGTTACCTGAGTAGAAAAACACAGCATAAAGGCACAGAGAATTCCTGGTGGCTTACGTTACTTTGTTGAATACATTCTTGTAAAAGAAACTTTCATAATCCTTATTTACTTAATCAATATGGAAATAACTTTGTAAAACATCTACAGTGATATAAAATGAGGTTAACTCTACTGAGGTGGCAGATTTTTTTCTCAGAATATTTTAACTCAACCCCAGAATTATTCTTTGAATAAGAAGAGAACAGACTCCCTCTTTACCTATTTTCTCTCCTGTATGAATAGCTCATAAAAAATGTGTTTATAAAACCCAACTGTAGCCAATCCCAGTGGTGTAGGCTGGCAATCTCAGCACTCTGGGAAGCTGAGGCAGAGGGATCTCGAATTTGAATCCTGCCTGGCCAACTTAATAACTTAGTGAGACTCTCTCAAAATAAAAAATAAAAAAGAGCTGGGGATGTAGCTCAGTGCCAAGGCCTTCGGCCTGATTCCTAGTACCACAAAAAAAAAAGCAAGCAAAAAAATGCATCTTTAATGATTCATGGAAATACAGTCTAAAATTTTAAAATGAAGAGGAAAAATTATGGTCAGGATTTGAATTTAGGATCAAATATGACTAGGATATTATCTCCGGTTTAAAATTAAATGGCCTTATGAAAATCTATTTTTTCTAAAGAATTTTTTTACTTAAATCTTCAAATGAACTTTCAGTGTGAATTCTGCAACACTGAGTCAATTTTTTCACATTAGTGAGTACAGTATCGCTTAGATAAGATTTTCTGTTTTCAGATTAAATACATGGTCATAGTAACCAGAGTCCTGCCTGTAAAGAAACACGTAGTAAATACATGAATAATAAACATTTTTGCAATTTATGTAGAAATCTTAGAATGGGAGGATTTCCTTTTGTAGGTCTGGTTTCCACATTGTTAAAAGCCACATTTGACACCAGTGAAAGACGAAAAACACCTAGAAAAAAATAAAGAGCTACTAAAGAATTTCTTCTGTTAGATGACTTCATCTGGGCTTTCGGTCTTGTGTAGGTCTGCTTAATCTTTTGACAGAGCCTGCTGGTTTATGCCCCTATGAACATACCAGCAGCCCGTCTGTTCTCTGCTCCAGTAGAGGTTGCTGGTGTCTCCCAGGTCTTGCGGGGTTGTGTTGCCATCTCTCCTTGTCCCCAGACTTTGCTTTCAGGCAGCCCTTTCTGGCTTAAACCTCCGTCACTTCCTTTGCCCTCAGCAAATCTGCCCTCCTCAGGGATGGTGAGGTGGGTGAGAAGAAACTGTCCTTAGAAGGGCACTTTTTGCAGTCAACTTCTCCTCCTGCCCTTTCTCTGGGAAGCTGTGCAGGTACGAAAGTGTGGCGTGAAGCCACCCTACCCTCTTCCCCCTCTCAATTGCCACAATTTCATGAGAGTTAGGCACAGCATCCACTGATCTCCAGCCTCCAACAAGAAAATTCCAAGGCCCTGCCTTTTATCGGCCGAGACTGGACTTGCCCTTAGATCACACAAAACAAAATGAGAGAAAAAAACACACAGGGATCTATCTGTCTTTGTCATGCATCAAGAAATCTCAGTGTAGGAAGTCCAGAAGTAACATCCACGCAGTGCCGTGCAGGAGGGGGAGGCAGGGGCCCACGCAGTGCCGTGCAGGAGGGGGAGGCAGGGGCCTTTCTGCTCTGCTGTCCGTACCGTATAGGTGTTTTACGATCCATGATGGTTCCTGCAAGCCTGTGCCTCCTGCCTGACATTCTGACAGAAAGAAGGAGAAAGGGGAAGGGGAAAAGAAAGAAAGAAACCTTTCCTGATTAGGGTTAAAGACAGGCATTCTCCTGCGCACTCTTCCTAGTGGTACAAGACCACACACACCCTCCCATCCCCACCTTCTGCTCAGTAATCTGTTCGTGCATCTCCTTACAGCCTTCCCCTTGATCATGAATTACAGTTTTACTTGCATCCGCATTGTTCCTGGATGCTATTGGTCATGCTTATGTGGCCTTATTTCTGGCTGGTCTCAACGGAAACTCTAAGACTTGCTCTCTTGTTTGTAATAATTATCCCACTTTTATATCAACACCTGCTACCTTGGCTTCTCAGTGTCAGAGGACTTTGGCCTCCGTTGTATTGTCAGTTCTTAGACCACTTGAAATGAGGCTGCAGGCTTTTTCTCCCCCACCCTTTAAAAACCCTAGCCAAGCAGCCTGTTCCCCAGTTCCTTCTCACTCCCTCCATTTAGCACCCCTTTCTTGTCAAGATACCTGCTCTGAGCCAAGCACTCCAGCGCTGGAGAAAAGAACTAAATACGTGGCCACTGCCCTTATGTTACCTATAGTGCACTACAAAAAGAAATGGGAAGGCTTGTAATGTACTGCAGTAAGGACCACCACAAAAGCGGGTAGGAGAGCAGGCGTGGTACTTAAAAGGAGACTACTAGGGGAGTAATGGAGGACGAGGAACGTGAACTTGGACTTGAAGATGATTCCACACTGACAGAATGGCATCAAGATAGGCACCACGGTTGAACAGAAGGCGTTCTTCTCTGCGTTATGTGCCCTTGGCAATATCCCCGATAGCATTGCAGCTGTGAGGTGAATTCCCCGCGGCCCGTAGGGCTTAGCCCTTGCCCAGCTACTTCCAACCTTTTAGCCCTCCCACCGTATGTTGTCATGCCACAGTGATATTTGAACTTTAAGCTGACTTCAGAATATGGTGGTAGCAAGTAGAGAATTAGACTCCTGGGTGAGTCCTTTTTCTTCCTTCTGTGTTTATATTTTGGCTGAAGTAAAAGTAAACAATTAACATTCTTCTAAATTATTCTTTGTGTTTTTGTTTCCACCACTCCATTTCCTGCACTATGGTGCTTAAAACTCTGATTTTGCTGGGTTTCCAGGAATGCTCTTGACAGTCGTTGCCAAGAGAAATGTGTTTTCCACTTAGGAAATTACACTTCTGTTTGGTGTTATTATTTCTGACCACTGTGCTGCGTTGTGAGCATTGCTGAGGAATGACAACGATGGCTTCCTTGGAGGAGGAATTACTGGAAGAGAATCTGGCATTCTGGTTTTAAAAAAAAAGATATACTCAAATGAGAAATTACCACAAAAAATAGGAAAAGGAAGAAAGGTGGAATAGTACAATTTTCTAATGAAAATTTTATTTTCAGATATATACAACTCCTTAAAAATTACTTGAGTTTTTTAATGTTTTCTAATTTAGAATCACAGAAAAATCCTTAAAGCATAAATGTGTATCCCTGTGAATTATCAAAAAAAAAAACTAGTCTTCCATTAACTGCCACCCCACTCAGAAGTCACCTCTGCCTGGACCTCAGAATCCTTCCTTTGCTTCTGCCCGTCGCACCACTCCATCCTTCCAAATGTAACTGTTTTGACATCAAGTGATGTCACTTAGTTTTGCCTGTTTTTCAACTTAGTACTAGTGGAATTACCTAGTGTTCTTCTCAGCTCTTACCTAGGGTTCCTTATCTCAGCATTGTATTTATAAAGTTCATCCATGTTGCATGTATTTTCTTTTTATTGTCATTACTGTATTCTTTGCACTGTATGAAGATACTTCAATGTATTCATTCTACTGTTGATGGTATTTGAGTTGTCTCCAATTTGGGACTATTGGAATTAATATTGTCAAAAGGCTGTGGGTGTAGCTCAGTGGTAGAGTACTTGTCTAGCATTCATGAGGCCCTGGATTCAAATTCCAGTATTACAAATAACAATACTACTACTATTAATAATAATAATAATAATACTGTCAAGAACATTTTTAATTTACCTCTTATTGAACCAGTACATGAATTTCTGTTGAATTTTTATGTAAAAGAAAAAAACAGAGTTCCTGTGTTCAGCCTCAGGAGATACTTCCAAATAGTTCTCCAGGTAATTACACCAGTTTTCATTCCCACCAGCAACGGATAAGTTTATGTTGCTCCATGTGCTCGCAGCACTTGGTAGATTTGGTTGGGTGGTTGGTTGGTTGGTTGGTTGGTTGGTTGCAAACTGAAGATTAAACCCAGGACCTTTGCTACATCCCCAGCACTTCTTTTTGTTTGTTTGTTTGTTTGTTTTGTTTTGTTTTGTTTTTTAAGCTGCATGTTGCAGAGTCACTGAATTGCTCAGATTGTACTCGAACTTGTCACCCTTTTGCTTGCGCCTCCCAGATGACAGGCATGTGCCACCACACCTGGCGTCTTGTCTTGTTTTATCATTTTGGTCAGACTAGTGGGTAAGAGTGAGGAAGGGTGTTTACGGGTGTTTTATTTTATGGTACTTTAAGGTAATTTGCTCTTAAATTTAAATTTGTAATTTGTAGTTTGATAATGCTTTCCCACTGTAAAGAAAGCACATAAATTTTTATATGACCATTTCTTACATCAGTTAATTTTTCCAGTTAATTTTTCTGTGATCCCATTTGGCACTCCGGCATATAGCATATTGGAAGAGTATCAGATTTTTAAACTTACGTTTCTAAGGAAGCTAAGAAATTCAGTACCGTTTTATGAAAAGATTGTCAATTGATAATTTGAGGCACTTCTGAAATTCATGATCAGGTCTATTGCCTATTTTGATGTTCGGCCCTGTGGCCTTTCTTTATTGTTTTTAGTTTTAAAATATATTCTGGATACCAGTGCCTTTGTCATATGGGCTGTATCTTCTGTTCACAGTGACCAGCTTATGTCCTGTGACAGTGCACTCAGGTAGCAGCCATCTGTTTCCCTGATCTCCTTTGTAATGTGTCTGTTTCTGAATATGACATGAGGAGGCTAGCCCCAAGTAAGATTCTGATTTCTTCAAACTGTTTCAAAGGGCCACCATCAAAGAAAAAGCCTTCCTGGGCTCTGTATTTGGTACACTGCTGATTAAGAGGTTTTCTACAGGACTAATGTCAACTGTTCTAGGTCAGAGCTTGCTCCGTGTCGTCCTCTCACAGGTTCTTTCCCCCAGATTCCGATTGTTTCTCATGATTGTGCTGAGCAGCACTTAGCTGAAACTCAGGCGGAACCTTCTGCAGATCTCCGGAGCTTTCACTGCTCATTGTAGCTCTTCTGCGCAACCCAGCCACAACCCACTGCATTCACTTCCCCAGACCATCAGCTCTGTCTCCTTGTTTCAGAATGTACTTGGAACTTAGTGATGTAAGGTGACAGACATGGAGACAGCTGCCTTTGAAAGGAGAGTTTATTACTTAAATTTTCCAAGAGAGGGTACGTTCCATAGCAGGCAGGGCCACTCATGGAAGAACCCCTTTGGGTCAAGGAAAGCATGGCCCAGAGCCCTTGTTATGGGTTCCCAGGGAGGAATTGGGCAAGCAAGTTAAGCCGCTGACTGGTTTAGGACTGGTTAGTTTGAGTAACTTTGTTGAGTGGTTCCTAATTGTCTACTATCTGGCTCAGGAGTGATTTAGATGAGGGTAAACACTACCTTGCAGAAGGTGATTGAAGATATAGGCTTTGGAATTGTTGGCTTGCTTATAAAAGGCATTTTTACAGGAGAATATTTGTCTTTAAGAATTAGCTAACCCTAGGAGAAGCATTTTTAATGGCCAACAAAGCTCCCAAAATATCAACATATCATAATATAGAAAACGCAAAAAAAAAGTGAATACATGTCCCAACTCGGGGAGATTACCAAGCTCTGCTTGTATGCCTCCTTCCTACCTTGGCTTAGAAACTTCTCAGAAAGTTTGTTAAGACATATCTAAAATTTACCTCCTTGATTTTTTTTTTTTTTTACTCAAAAATCTCTGCAGGCTTCATTGCCCAATATCTACTGTCTTGAAAACTTTTATTTTTTGTGCTTTATCTCTTTTGTTTACTTGTTTTATTCGCTTCCTTTTACTCCATTTTATTCAGAAGTGAAAGAACCATGTGAGGTTATTTCTGTTATTTGAACTTCAGCTGAAAGCCAGGCAGGGTGGCAAATACCTGTAATCCCAGCAGTCCGGGGAGCTGAAGCATGTTCAAGAACTGCATGTTCAAGCCCAGATTGGGCAACTAATGACTTAGATGCTATTTCAAAAGAAAAAAGAGGCTGGGAATATAATTCAGTGTGAGGACCCAGGGTTCAGTGTCTAGCATAATAAGACAGGAAAAAAAAAAGAGGAAGGGGAAAAAATTCACTTGAGATATTTTGTAAACAAATTAAACAGCTTTTGCTTTCATAGTAAGAATCCAACAGTATGAACAGATTTGCTTTTCCATGTCTAAAAACATGTCTGTTTCTTAGTAACTGATCACATATCTCGAATTTCATGAGGAAGATTTTGTTCTGTTTTTTAAAAAGTTTAGGTCAGAAATTTTAGTAACAGGATTGAAGTCTAGATATTTCTTGACCTGCCAAACTTCATTAACAAAATGCCAAATACAAGGTATTGAACTATACATTTAGTGCTAGAAAGCTGCAAGGCCTTGGGAGTCATCCCCATGGCTACACGCACCAAGGCTGGGCCTCCCTACGCACCACATCCGAGCCTCGTCTGGCATCACCTCTAGTTTCCAGGTGCCTTTTCCACTGCACTTGCTGCCCTCTGTGATATAAAGCCTTACTGACGTTGGCAAGTATTTGACATAGCCCCTCATTACTAGTTATCTAGTTAGTGAGTAAGGTGTAAGCCTCCTTTACCACAGAATCTTCCTTCCTTCCTCCCTTTACGAGAAACAAGTACCAAATTCAGTATAGTTGACTTCAGGTTAAACTTTTGCAACTTAATCCTTTTGTAAGTCTTGGACTATCTATAATGGCTATTAGTATTATTATCATTATGATTTTATCTTGATCTACATCCCTGGCCTTTTTTTATGAAAAAAGGCCCTACTGAGTCATTAAGTTGCCTAAGCTGGTCTGAAACTTGTAATTCTTCACCTCATCCTCACAAAAGCTTGAGATATAAGGACATATTTATAGAAGAGCTAAGTAAATGTGTGTAATACTGCCAGATATTTTGTGTTTCTGATACTATTGATATGTATAATACAAGAAACAGAATTTGAATTGACTTGGTTATGAATGTCACTGTCCAACTGGAATCTCTGTGAATGGACCTAAATGCAGATCTACTGTTTATCATTAAAGAGTAATGCTTTCCAGTAGGGGAGGAAAGCTGTGTGTCCCATGGCAGCCAGGAGGCAGAGGGAAGAGGCAGGGACGTGAAGATGCCTTTCTAGTCATGCCCCAGGGACCTACCTCCAGCAGCCTCCACCTCCCAGCCACCCATGTAGCTGCTGAGCTCAACAGAGGATGCGTCCACTGTTGGACATACAACGGTAGCACACGCAAGATCCAGTCACCTTCCAAACACATGAGACTTCAGGGGACATTTTAGATCTAAGCTATAACATGAATATTATCAGAATGGAAATGTAGTGTACTGTTTGGCTCAACAGTAAACAATATTTGAAAATAAAAATATGTATACGAACAGTAATAATAGAGGAATTAAACTCGGTATAAACATGTTGAGAAGGTGGCAGAGGGTGTGCGAGAGCTGTAAAAGCAGCTTAACTCAGCTGTCCTTGTAGCTAGGCAAGGGCAATGAGTAAGTTACTACGAAATAGCAAGGTGACCCTAACTTACTTGTAGAGACAACTGGAAGGGTTGAGCGTCTCTTCTGTGGAATGAGTCTAGAGGTGGGAAACAATCGTAGATGGAGCTGTGGCCTTTCACTGTAAGATTTCTGTATTGTTTGATGTATAAACTGTACACCTTGGCAAAAGGTTAAACAAGGGAGGCAGAGGCAAAATTAAATTATTAACAATCTGAAACTAAAATCCACTATTAAATAGGATAGAAGCAGGGTTGGAGCAAAGTGTGGGGAAAGTGAAAATATTCCTTGTTTGGATGGAAATAGTCTAGATACTGAGATGCTCAGAGAGCAAATATTACAAGGCACGAAAAATATGGTGATGTTTAATATTTTTTAGTTGTTACAATAAAGGACACGTTATCCTTAACTCCTGTGCAAACACTCCCACTCATTTCCAGCACACCCCATCCTTCTTGCCACCTGCTGAATCCGTTCTTGGAAGTGTCCATGCCACAGCTGCCCTCATGCCCTGCATTCATTCAGAACTTCTGCCTGTCATGGTCACTGTGACCACTGTGATCAGCCAGATGCAGTAACACAGTAGATGCAGATACACTGTGATGCTTTTGAGGCCTCCCTGTCCAGTGGCTGGCACTTGGCAGCAGTGTTCACTGTGTTTTTGTTTAACATCTGTGAAGACACTCATGACAGATGACTCTGTAACTGCTTTAGAAAGCAGCGAGAATAATGGAATATGTTTGTTTGAAGTGAGAGAAAGCATTTTAAGGGGGATAAATGCAATGCGTCCTATAATTTTATAATAAAAAATCCTTGAGACAGAGTCTCACTCTATAGTCTAGGCTGCTCCTGAACTCACTATGTAGCCCAGGCTGGCCTTGAACTCACAGCAGTCTTCTTCCTTATCTCCTGATTGCTGGGACTACAGGAATGTGCCACCACACATGGCTAATTTTTCTGTGGTCCTGAGAGATCAAACCCAGGACCTTGCACTTGTCAGGCAAGCACTATAACCACTAAGCTATGGCCCCAATCCCATGTAATAAAATTTTTAAATTTAAACACTCACTATATACTTTGATCATACCTTATATATAAATTTTACAGTGTTTTAGGTAACGCTAACCACTAAGTGAATACAGTGGAGTTCATGCTCTGAGATTATTCATGAAAAGAATTTTTAAAAGCTTGTATGAGGAGGAAACCTCTTCATTTGCATTAAAGAGGGTAGAAAAGAGAGCTGTAAGTAGTAAGAAAACATAAGATGCTTAGAACAAGGTAACTGGAATCTGACCAGGAAGCTTTGATCTCAATATACATGAGGATGTTTAGTCCTTTGGTCTAAGAGACTTTCAAACCATTTTAAAGTCCACTTAACATGACTTCAGGAAACATTCTCACAGCAAAATGGTAAAAGATTAAAAAATAAAAGAAGGGCATACATAACAGAAGATGCTAGCAAAGACAGAGTAACCAGTCACAACGCAAAGCATTGGATGAAAGGTTTATTACTGGTACAAGAAAACCATGTTTTAAGTTCACATTGTATCTGGCTTTTTCTTTTCCAGATATTTGACATCCTGAAAGGGAGAGTGAATCACTTGGCTCATTTTGCAGCCAGTCTAGTAGGACTTAACCGTGGAGAGGCCAAGTGGGGTGGAGAGAAGCTTCGCTTGTAGGACATTCTTTGTTTCCCCACGCATGTTACATGGCTCACATACTTCTTTGGTCTCAGCAGCATCTCCTATCAGATAGTACTGGTGTATATAGAAGGGAGATGTGCCAACTTACAGAAACTAATGTGATGTTTTTGTTTGTTCTGTGTTTTCTAAGTTTTCAATTTTTTTTTAATCTAGCTAATGCTGCCTACCTTGGAGGTCAAGAAATGATGCAAGTAGTGAAGAGAGATGATGAAATCATAAAGGAACATTTATCTAAGGTAATTGAAATGTTTGCTAAGGCGGAAGGGCTAGAATTGCCTCCAACCTGTAGACGATAGTTTGTGATTCAGACAGTCTGCTTCTACTTAAGATTAATGGTGTCTTTGGAAGTTGCAGAGTAAGCAGGACTACAAAAGGAGGACTTTTTGTTCTCTAACACAAAGAACAGTTTTCTGAAATTATTTAGCATTTGTGAGTTACGTCTGTAAATGCTATACTTGAGCACAGATTTAGAAATATGAATCTCTGAATCTATAAGGTCGCAGTAGTTTAATATGTCTAATCACTTCTCAGCGTTTTGGGCAAGGTCAAGTATAAATATGTGTAAACATACCAGAATATAGGTGGCTGTGGAACGTCTGTGGCACTGTTTATCTCTCAGCTCATCCTGTGTAGGATAAGCACGCTCAGTTGTAACGGATAATGAAATAGTCATACAGCTTGCCAGAACGCAGTGCCGGTGGTATCCTTGTGCTTGCTGTCCTTGTGACCCCATCTGGAGGTGCGGAGATGAGAGGCAGTGCAGCCAACCCTCTCTGCTAATGTTGCTCTGTATTTACACCTGTTCCCCACTGCTACCATCAGTGCCTCACCTTCGTCTCTAATCATCGGGTGGTTTCTTGTAAAGAGCACCCAACCCCAACCTAGATCCCTCACATGCACAGTTCAAGGTAGCGTTCACATCTGTGAGAGGCCAGTGTGCTGCCGATCGGACAGGAGGTAGAGCTGGAGTGGCAATGCAGGCTGTAGAGGCTGTACAGGCGAAGCTTCAGCCACTCACTCACCTGTGCCTAACAGGCCACACATCTGTACCAGTCTGTAGCAGTGAGGCTGGGGACCTCTTATCCAGAGCTTTATAGTTGATTCCAAATGACAAGGTATTCTCTGTGCAATAAGATGATGTCTGCCTTTCCTTAAAAGGCCCAAAATCCTGTATTTTACAGGTAAAATCCTAAATACTTTACTGGTTTAAAATGACTATAAAATTTAAATCATTTGACTTAAACCTGCCTGTACTATTAATATTTGTATAACCTCCCGATATAAATTTCTTAAAGCAAGAAATGTGTATGTTAAAAATTTTTTTCCTATCATTGAAAATATTCATCCACAAAAGACTTTAGAAAGACTGTCTTACATAGATAGTAGTCATTATATTTCTTAAATAGCAGTTGTCTACAGACAGAACTTTTGAACCGGAAGGGAGCCCTTCCTAACTGAATAGAATGTTAGAACCTCAGGACGGAGCTCTCAACTACTTCCAGCCATTGAAGGATGTGGAAATGCAAGAAAACAGTATTTTGAGGTATAGGCTAAATTTTAAAATGTCATTTTCTGTAAAGTTCTCTTTAACTTCAAAATGATAGAGAAATAAACTCAGAATAAAAAAGAAAACAATATATTATTTTTCATTAAAATTAGTCTGTTTCAAAAATACATTTATGTTCTCCAGGTTGGAAGTTCATAAAAGCAGCTTACCTCCCAGTTTATAGTAAGACTGGTAGATGTCACTTCCAGAATTCACACTTGCTGAATGACTAACCCCATCATGTGTCAGGACCCCTCCTACCACCTGTGGAAGCCAGCTGCTGTAAAATACTCATCAGTCCTGGGTTCTGTTTGAATGTGTTGCTCAGAAAGAGGTCAAAGAAAGGTGCTAACTTGTTCCTGTGCTAAGTTGAGTCCATATGAAAGTGTAATCATTCCCAGAGAGAGAGGTCTGTTCATGGTAACTGTGTCAGGGCCGTAAGCTTACTGAAATTTTTATGGGAGGAATACAGAGATATAATGGTAGATGGCAGACATTTCAGGCTTAGTGTTAACAGTCATGGGAATAAAATTCTTCAACTCCACAGAACAGTTTTGTTCCTAAGACAGTGTTAAATGTACGTGAAAAATTTGGAGAAACGTGGCACCGTTTGGGTTAATGGTGTAGAGCTACCTTGTGGTACATTGATTATGCTTTCTGCAAGCTAAAGTGGAGCTCTCTGCTCAACTAATACCATTCTAATTCCTAAGAGAAACTAGGTAACAGAGAGACAGGAAGTTTATTGCAAATTTTTGTTTCTGTAATGGAAAAGAGGAAACATGCTGTAATTTAATATTGATAAAAGTTGAATCAACATAGTATGTCTGAGTTAGCTTGAGAGAATAAGGAAAGTTAGCAAGGCACATAGGTCTGAGAAGAGAGTGGGCCTGTGTTGCCTGCTGCCTTTGAACACCGCTGATAATGAGTCAAACTTGAAAACCAATTCCTGAGATTAGATATGTCCCTATTTTAGATATTCGGGTCAACACTACTGTATCCCATTTCCTCCCAAGCAAAGGCATTCGGAAATTTCGTCCCTATCCAGGCTACCCAGTACAAAGACTTTGAGCCAGACATTGTTGAGAGAAAAAAAAAAAAATCATTGTATATCTCAGCTATTCAGTCTAAAATGTTTCTGAGAATTGTGTCTTTGTGTCATACAGCCAGGAAGCCACAGGAAAGTCTAAAAATATTCTGTCTTCTGTATCTTGAAAAAAGCTTTCTGATTCTTTTTTTTCTCTAGAAAAATTGTCATACCATAATCAGAGCTCTAAATTCAAATTTCATACTGCTGGATTTTCACTGCATTAGAGATTTTTATATTCTTGAGGAAAAGCATACTTTTTAAGTGAAAAGTCTACCACACTGATTGTCTTCCTTCCAAGGGCTAAAGCATATCTCCCCAGTTTTGGGAAGTTGAATTTATTTACATTGCTTCAATATCAGATGGTTACTTCTCTTTCCTGGAGCAAACGTATCAGACTCACAGCTCTTTCCAAAAGAGTATGTACCGTGATTTGTGGCATCAGTATTGTGATATTATTTTACCGGGCTGAATTTACTTGTCCTTTAAATTTGGCTCCAGTATCATTTCCCGGAGGCCTTCCTCAGCTCCTGGTTTTAGAAAAATGTCCTCCCCTTGACTCTTACGGATCCCCATGTAAAGATGCAGTATTGCATTTGCTTCACATTGTTTAAATGATCATTCTTGCCCCCTCGTCATCCTTACCAAAGTATTTTTAAAAACTAACTTGCGATACAGTAATATGTATTATCTTTATTATTAACACTTTGAGTAACAGACTTAAGGTCAGAATTACTATTGTAAATTTGTAGTGATAAGTATAATTAATTTTTAGTTACTTACAGCAAGGTTACTGTAATTCAAAAATATCCATACTTTTTATAGGTGACAAAATATAAGCATTACATAGGTTTTACCTACATTCATAACTGAAGGAGATACTAAATTATAGTTAATGACTAACAAAAATAAAGGTATAAATATTTTTCCAAGTTGACACAGACCTCACGCCAGCCATGGGTCTGCATTAAGGAAGCTAGGGAAGGCTGGGAAGTATAGTAGGACAGCGCGAGTGCTGGCCTGCGAAGAAGCCACAATACTCCGCACTGAAACTGTTGGAGAGCCACGGCAGGGCTGGAAGCAAAAGGATAGCAACAAAGATGGCAGTCGGAGCTCTGGCAGTGTGATGAGGTTAACAGAGAACAGGATACTTTGGGGGAAAACGTATGGTGTAAAATAATGAAATCTTACATGGGAAGACTGTTTACAAGGTCTTTTTAGGAATGAAGACAGTGGAATGGAGGCCAGAAAGGTTTAAGAGGTAGAATCAGGCTTTTGTACAAACTGGATAGGAGGGAATGGAGATGGAAAAATCTAAGGTTATTTCTTTGTCTCTAGATCTGGTAATAAGGAAAGGAGTACAGGACAAGCAGCCTCAAGTTGTAGAAGGTGTTTATTTTGATACTTGCATATGTATGCTGGAATTCCTATGATACATCTAAATCTGGGGTTGGGGGGCTAAAGAGCTAACAGTGGATAGAGTACTTGCCTAGCAAGTGCAGGGCCTTGGGTTTGACTCCCTCGCACTACATAAGCCCAGTATGGTGGCACATGCCTGTAATGCCAGCTCTTGGGAAGCTGAGGCAGAGTGTTGCCATGAATTCAAGGTCAGCCTGGGCTACATAGTAAATTCACTACCAGCCTAGACTGCAGAGTGAGACCCCGTCTCAAAAAGAGAAAGTGAGAGAGGGAGTGAAGGCTGGGCTCAGTTTGGATTTGGATGTGCTAGGCAGACAAAGGAAGCCAAGGACATGGACAATGCAACCTGTGAAAGTATAAGAGAAAACATCAGAAGATGGGTCTTTGGAGAATCCACCTTCAGATTTGAGGAGAAAAGTAAGAGACAGTAAGCTGAAAATAGAAAGGTAATGGGTATAGGTGAGAACCAGGATGGAATGAACCGCGGTGGGAGAACCAACTGTACGTTTTCACGAGTCCAGTTCATTTGTCTGGGAGCCTCTGGGGTCTCCTGTGCTTATAAGGCACCTGGTGTGTTTGAGGCAACCAGGTGGTCAGCATTTCCTTGTCCTGTCATTATTCTAAACTATAAGGAGATACGTGTCTCATTCATAGAAAAATGAATTAGTATTTGGTATAAACTTGAAGTTTTCATTTAAAACTCACTTAGGAGGGAAATTCTAAACTGCCGTGACCATCTTTGGCCCAAGCTTATGGAAACAGCTGGTGTGTGCTGCTTCCAGATCAAATCTGAGCGTCACTATCAGTCCACAGGAGGCTGAAATCGTTTCCAAGGAGAATACATGGGGGGCACCTTTCAGATTAATGAAGGCAGCCCTAAGGGGCTGCCTGCAAGGCGATGCGCATCTGCCCCTGAGGACCAGGTCGGGGTACAGTGTGGCTCAGGAAAGAAGCCGAGTGCCCTCGGGAACAGGAGCCCTCTGCCGTGGCTCTCTCCCCATCCTTCTTAGTTTGCCCTAGCCACAGGTGCATGCTGCTTGCAGAACGGGCATGCAAATCCTTCTGACATGCACACGTCCTGCTTGGTGGAACATAGGAAGTGCTCCATGGACCAGCTAACCAGGACGGCCTTTCCTCCAAGCCTCAGTCTGAAACGGATTGTGTTAGTTCTGCCTGTTTAATTTGAAGCCTGTCCAGAATATCATAATCATCTTGGAAACAGGCTTGTTTTTGTGTTGATCATTGCGACCTTGAGACCTTCATTTGAGGCAGTTGTATTAACATATCCTTGAGTCCTTCAGTGGAGTCTTGTTTAAAGACTTGTTCTTGTGAAAGAGCAGAGTCCTCGGTGCCACAGCGTAGCCCTAAACTATATGACCAACCTAGTAACTTACAGAAGTGACTAGACTTTTGTGCCTCCTTTATCATCAGCAAAATCATTGATTACTAGTTCATGCCGTCTTTGCAAAGGCACAGTGTTGTAATTAGGATTTTGTAATTCAGACCTCACAAGAGTATCTGCTGTTGAATGTTCATTCTTACTGGTTGTTGTGGTTAGGATCTGGAGTGTCCCCCCAAAGTCTCTTGTGTTTTAACGGAACCATGTGATGTTGGTGGATTGAGGTCCGGTCTGGAGGGGTGGATTGCAGTTAAGTTAGGATTACTGGTGTGTAGTGGTTACACCTGGACGCAGGAGGGACTGGTTACTGGGCGGAGACCTGAAAGGATACATAGGCTGCACCTGCCTTCCTGGAGGGCGGGGACTAGTCTCAGCTACCCTCAGCTTGTCTTCCTGTTGCTCCGTGGAAGCTGCCTCCACCTCTCTCTCTGCCATGTACTTTGATTGTTGCTGGCCACCCCTGAATAGACTGTGAGCTAAAATAAACCTTTCCTTTCTTGAGTTTGTGGGTGTCGGGTATTGAGTCACAGCAACGAAAAAGTAACTAAGACAGTGGTACAAAGTTATATAGCCTAGATATGCCTATAAGTACTTTTGAAGAAGACTGCCTAACTTCTTATCTCCCTAGATATTTTCAATATGTAATAGAAGATGTTAGTGATATCACCCGTGTGACTGAGAAACTCTGGAATGCCCAGTCCCATTCTAGACCAAACTACCACTTGCCACAGATGCCAAAGGGAGCTGTTGTTTAGTGACAGTGATAAGGGAAAACTCAGTAGTACATAATTTTTACCAGAACTCAAGCCTCATACCCAATTGCAGAGAATTCTCATGAGCTGGACTTGGCCATTTCACAGTTAGTGTTGTACAGCCATTTCAGCACATCTTCCACTTTACTGAGGCATGTAATCAGGGAGGAACAGAAAGAAAAAAGCATATAATGGCTCCCAGTGCCTCGTCTTTGGCTGTTTAGCCAGAGGAAAATAGATGCCTGTGGCACTTGCTCACTGCAGTCCCAAGTAGAAAAGAGAAAAAAACTAATCACTAGCTGCCTGTGTGATTTTCATGTGAGAGGGAAGAGCTCTGGTCTGTACTCACGGCAGTGCAGGAGGGAGAGTGCCCCACCATGCATACTTCATATGCATGGCAGTTCTGACTATGAGAGGGTGGGCTGGGCAGGGCCCAGGAGGACCAGCTCCCACTCCTTTGGCACCTCCATTCTTCATGCTTCCAAGTTGCCTGCACAGGAAAGCCGAGTTCTTTGAAAAGGAAAATTGTGTTTTCATCTCTGTCCTCTGGAGATTTAGTTTTTAATTTCTTAAGAAGGATAATTGACCTTCCTGCATTATGGCGGCCAAGCAACAGAACTGCTCCAAGCTTCATGGAATCACATAAAAAGTTGAGATTATAGTTAAAAACTGCCTGTTCAGCTTAGCTAGGAGAGGGAGGAGTGCCTCAGCAATTGAAAGGAGGCATAGGAAGGTTAGAAATTCCGAAGACACATCAAAAGCATAGGAAAACAGCAGTCCAGGAAGCCACCCCAAGCTGGCTATGCATGGCTGTGAGCCACCCCATAAACTGCTGGCACAGATGGAGGTGAGCCCAGGGCCAGGAGTCTCAGACGGAGGTAAGAGCAGATTGAAGAGAAGTGGGAATTGACAACAGCTGGTAGCCCCAGTTTCCAGAACCGAGACTGTGGGTAATGCCAACTGCAGACGCACTGCAGACTTCCCCTACAAAAGGCCTCCTGGAGCCTAAATCATCTTGGGAAAAGCAGCTTCTGGCAGCCATAACAGGCAGTGACATAGGCAGGAGCCATTTTTTAAAAAGGGCCTGAACTATTTAGAATAAAATAAGCCTCAGAAGGGCCACATCAGGGCACTTAAACAGTGCCCAGGAAGAAACTGGCACAGAGACAGTTGCAGCAGAGAGCAAATAAAGGCTGCTGACCTTTTGAAGAGCTCAGATGGTCATGGGAGCATGTCAGAGGGCGGAGAGCCCGTCCCCTAGGGAGGGAAGCCAGGACAAGTGGGAGAGCTTTGTTGAGGGGGCTGGGTGTGAACAAGACACTGGGTCTCCCCACACTGCCTGCTTCCAGGATAGAACTTAAAGACTTTCGGCTCCCCCCACACGTACCCTTATACACATTCAAAGAAACCTCTCAACTAGGCCTTTAAAGTGACGCCCTCAACAACAGAAACATGGGGAGACAAGGCAAAAGGACACTCACAGAAGCACCTGAGACCCTAGAAACTAACATCATAGGCCCTGAAATAGTACAAGTCATGGGGAAGGAAGTCAGAAAGCAAGTAGACGAGTTGGTTTCTGCAAATAGTCAGTTCAAACAAGGTATTCTTAAAGAAATGCAAGCAGTGATAAGCGGGCCTATAAAGGAACTAGCTAAACAAATAGCAGTCCTAATAAATACAGAGCTTACTGAGTATATGGAAGCCACAAACAAAAAGTTGGCTGAGGTTAATAAGGGAATGCAGAACGTGAAGGAACATTTTGATAAAGAAGTAGAAGTTCTAAAAAGATATCTAGCTGAAATTCAGGATAAAGAAAATTCATCTGAAAGCATGGGAAGTCAGCTTGAACACTGTGAAGATAGAATTTAAAACCTTGAAGACAAGGCCAAGGAAACAAATGCCATAATTAGAAGTGACTTCAAAATTAGAAATGAGCAAAGTAGATGCATATAATAGCTGATGGATGAGTCAAAGAGGAGCAACCTCAAAATTGTGGGTATGAGAGAAACAGCAGAAAAATAACACCAAAGGTATAAAGAATTTATTTATGAAATCATGCCAGAAAATTTCCCAAATCTACATAAAGAAATTCATTTTTAGGTACCAAGAAGCTTACAGAATACCAATAAAGACCATAAAAAGAAATTCACCATGATATATCATAATCAAAACCTCAAAATGCAACATAAAGAGAGAATATTAAAAGTAGTGAGAGAAAAACAGACATTTTTTTTACCATGGCAAATCTATTCAAATTACTGCAGATTTCTCAGTGCAAACCGTTAAGACTTGGAACAAAATCTTTCAAGCTTTAAAAGACAGCAAGTATCAACTCAGGTTGTTGTATCCAGCAAAATTATCCCTGAAAATTGAAGAAGTAGAAATTTTTCATGAACAAGAAACCCTGAAGAAATTTGTAACCACTAGCCCAGGTTTGCAGAAAATACTTAAAGCAATCTTGAAAAGAGGCAGAGACACAAGCAGCACCAAAGAAAAAGAAAGTGTAACAGAAAGAAAAAGCAAGGAACCAACACTATAAATACAGGGTTCAATAAAAATCTTACAATAATTACTCTCAATGCTACTGGTCTTAACTCACAAAAGACACAAAATGACAGAGTGGATCAAAAAATAAAACCCAACAGTTTTTTGTATGCAAGAGACACAGTTCACCCACAAAGAAGTACACAGACCTAAGTTAAAGGCTGGAATCTAACACTACATGCTCCTGGGGAGCTCAGAAATAAGCAGGAGGAGCTATACTATTCTCAGTCACTGAAGAGTTCAGAAGAGATAAAGAAGCATATTATACACTGGTAAAAAGAACAGTCCAACAGGAAGAGCTCACAATTATAAATGTATGCACCCAATATGGATGCATCCAGATACAACAGAAACTACTGGACATGAAGGACCAAATAGGCCCCAGTACAATCATATTAATGGACTTAAGTACCCCACTCTCACAAGCAGAGGGATAAGCCAAACAAAAAATCAACAAATATCAGAACTAAATCACACCGTGGAACAAATGGACTTAACAGATATTTTCAGATTATCTGTCCAATGCAACAGAATACACCTTTCCTCAGCAGCACATGTGACTTTTTCCAAAATCAACCATATCCTTTGAACATAAAACATACTTAAATAAGTGCAAAAGAATTGAAATCATTCCCTGCGTACAATTAGATCATAGTGGAATAAAAGTGGAAATCGTAGCAAAAGTAACTACAAAAATTATTCAAATACGTGGAGATTAAATAATACATTATTGAACATGCAATGGGTCACAGAAGAAATAAAAAAGAAATCAAGAACTTCCTAAAGTCAAATGACAGTGGAATTACATCGTAACAGAATTTGGGACACAATGAAAGCAATACTGAGAGTGAAATTTATAGCTATGAGTGCTCATATGAAAAAAATAATCAGTAATCTCAAATCAACAATCAGTGATGCAGCTCAAAGTCTTGGAGAAACAACACAAATCCAAAGGTAGTAGAAGGAAGGAAATTATAAGAATCAGAATGGAGATCAACAAATTGAAACTAAAAAATTCAAAAAGAAGTTGGTTCTTCAAAAGGGTAAATAAGATTGATAAACATCCAGGCAGACTCACCAAAAGAAGGGAAGAAAAATCCACATCAAGATAAAATCACAACAGACACTTGACATCCAGAGAATTATAAGAAACTGCTTTGAAAAACTATATTCCAACAAATTAAACGGAAAATAAATAGATAAATTCCTTGACTGTAGGACACACCAAAATCGAGTCAAAAAATGTAGAAATTATAAACAGAGGAATAACCAGAGATGAAATTGAGGCAGTAATAAAGGATATACCAACAAAGAAAAGCCCAGGATCTGAAGGATTCACTGCAGAATTTTATCAGAACTTTAGGGAAGAGTTAGTGCCAATGCTCCTTAAACTCTTCCATGAAATTGAAAGAGAGGTTATACTTCCAACTCCTTCCTGGAAGCAGGTATCATCTTGATCCTCAAACCAGATAAAGACTCAACAAAGAAAAAACTATAGGCCAATTTCTTTAACGAATATAAATGCAAAAATCCTCAATAAGATACTTGGAAACAGAATGTAACAAGTGATTAAAAAGATCATACACCACAACCAAATTGGCTTCTTTCCTAAGGATGCATAGCTGGTTCAACATATGCAAATCAATTAATATAATACATCCCATCAATAAAAACAAGGGCAAAAATCACATCATCTCAATGGATGCAGAAGAAGCCTTTGACAAAATACAACATTCTTTCCTGATCAAAACTCTGATGAAAATAGGTACCAGGCTGGAGGAATAGCTCAGCAGTTGAAGTACTTGCCTAACAAGGTCAAGAGTCTGAAGTCTGTTCCCCAGAACCACATAAATTGGGCAGGGTAGCACACACCTATATCCCAACACTCAGGAGACTAAGGCAGGATTATCTGAGTCCAGGGCTACACTGGGCTACATAGTGTGTAAAGGAGAAGGCTGGGCTTCAGAGTGAGACCCTGTCTCAAAATAAATAAATAAATAAATAAATATAGAAGGATCCTACCTCAAGCTGATAAAAGCAGTTCATGACAGTCCTATAGCTAACATCATCCTAAATGGGAAGAAACTGAAAGCATTTCCCCTCGAGTCAGGCACAAGACAGAGGTGCTCACTGTCAACACTTCTATATAACATAGTGCTCAAAACCTTAACTGGAGCAATCAGGCAAGAGAATGGAATAGAGAAGAGATATAGGGAAGGAAGAAGTCAAAGTATCCTTATTTGCAGATGACATGATCCTTTACATAGAGGACCCCAAAGACTCAACCAGAAGACTCTTAGACCTAGTAAGCAAATTCAGCCAATTTTCAGGATATAAAATAAATACACAAATATCAGTAGCATTCCTCTACAGCGATAGTGAAAAGACACAGAGAAAGAGAATAGAAAAACAGTCTCATTCACAGTTGCCCCCATACCTAGGAATCAACCTAACAAAGCAAACGATGGGCCTCTGTACCGAAAACGATAGTACTCTGAAAAAGAGAATTTTAGAAAAAAGAAAGACAGGCTCTGTTTCTGGATAGGCAGAGCCAATAATGTAAAAATGACCATACTCCCCAAACCGATATATGGACTCAATGCAATCCCAATCAAGATAACAACAGCATTTTTCATTTATGTCATAGAACAAGTTTCCTTTAATGCTGTGGGGTTGAGGCCTACATGTCTTGGACCAGGCAGGAGAGGAGCAAAAGCTTGGTACTGTGATCCAGCCCATCTGAGTTCTCCCCATGATGACGGTGGACTAGAGGTCCTGAGAGCCTGTGTCCTTAGCCCCAGAAAGCTGGAAGGAGATGGGACCAGGACTAGGAAGTCTGCCTGAGAGATGGGGGGGGGGGGGGGGGGGGGGGGGGGGGGGTGCTGTGCTAGCTTAGATCTAGAATGACCTTCAAGGGTCCATGTGTTCACAGTCCCCAGCTTGGTGCTATTGGGCGGCACAACCTTTAAGAGGTGCATTTTCCGGTAGGGCTTGGGTCATTAGGGGTGTGCCCTTAAAAGAGATAATGGGAATTCAGCCCTTCTTTTTCCCACCACTCTGATTATGTATGTATAATGCTATATATAATTACATATATATATGATACATAATGCTTACAGTGAACTTGAATATTTTGTGCACATATATATCACATCAATATTACTATCCCTTCCCCTCTCCATTTTTGGCCCTCCCCACTCCCCATAACTCCCACTATCACACCATTTGGATCTACAGAATGCCTGTGTTCTGGGTTTCCCAAATCAGAGAAACCATGCAATATTTAACATATTTAATCTTCTGCATCTAACTCACTTCACCACTCTTTAGATCAGCTTGCCACATATAGAATGGGCTGCAGTGGCCATATCTTGATGCCTCTTCTGTGGTTCACCAGAGCCTTTTATTAGGGCAATTTGCTGAAAATTCTTTTTTTCAGTATCTTACTATATCTTTGTTGAGATTCTTTAATATGTCTTCACCCTCCAGTCCACATAAGAACTATACCAATGAAATTCATAAGGCTTGATAACATGAGGAAGAAATAGAAGTTAAGTTTCAAATCCCTTAGCTGAGTACTGAAAGGTAAATGTTTGTACATTCAAAAGATATTCAGGTTATCATTACATCAGTCAGTTTTCTTAGGATATACTTACATCAAAGACCAATTAAGTGAATTGCTACATTAAATGAACTTACCTCTGTATCACAAGTATAAATTATACATAAGGAATATATATAATGGCATACTTAGTTATTTCAGAATTTTTTTAACTTTCTAAATTATTTACACACATTTCACTACTTACTAGCCACATTTGGGTTATCATTTTATCTACCTATCCATAAATTCTTGCATACATATTTTAAAGATTTTATGCCAATTCCCCATGTTGAATTACTGTTTTGCAAACCAATATACTATTAAAAATAATAATTATGGGAGGAAGTTTCACAGATTTGATGAGAAAGCTGGTACTGTTTTAGTAGGATGCCAGTCAAATGATTCAGATATCAATATATTTTTTCTTTGTTACACTTTCTCTTTAGATGTTTCCTTTCTTCTTTGTTGTTTGGTGCTGCCTGTCACTCTCTCTCTCTCAAAGATCCCTTCAGATATTTTCTGCAGTGCTGGGTTAGTGATCACAAATTTCTTTAGGGATTCTAGGTCTTGAAAATTTTTTACTTCTTCAGCTTTCAAGGATAATTTTGCTGGGTACAACAGCCTGGGTTGACACTTGCTGTCTTTTAAAGCTTGAAAGATTTTGCTCCAGGCTCTCCTGGTCTTTAAAGTTTACATTGAGAAATCTGTGCTAATTTGAATGGGTTTGCCTTGGTAAAATAATGTTTGTTTATCTCTTGCTGCTTTTAATACTCTGTCTTTATGTTGTATTTCTGAGGTTTTTATTTTGATATGTCATGGCAAGTCGCATTGCTGGTTGAGGTTATTTGGTGTTCTGTAAGCTTTTTGTATCTGAAAATTAACTTATTTTCCTAAATTTGGAAATTTTTCTTGTATGATTTCAGTAAATAAATTTTTTATATCCTCAGTGCTATCTTCTGCTCTTTCTCCCACACCCATAATTCTGAGGTTGGTTCTCTTTGAGTCATCCATCATCTGTTGCATCCAGCTACTTTGCTCATTTTTAATTTCGGAGTTGTGCCTAATTCTGGCATTTGTTTCCTCTGCCTTGTCTTCAAGGTCTGAAATTTTGTCCTCAAATGTTTCATCAACTTCCCCAGTTTTCAAATGTATTTTTTAGATCTTGAATTTCAGCCAGATTTATTTTCAAAATTTCCACTTCTCTATCAAAATGTTTCTTCATATCTTGCATTTCCTTATTTACCTCAGCCAATTTTTTATTTGTGGCTTCTATATGCTCAGTGAGCTTTGTTTCCATGAGAACCACTATTTGTTTAGTAAGTTCCCCTTTAAGCCCACTGCTCATTGCTTGCATTTCTTTGAGGTTGTCTTGTTTGAACTGGGTGTTCAATTCATTTGCTTTTTTACTTCCTTCCCTATGAGTTCCCCTATTTCAGGGCCCATGGTATTAATTTCTGTGGGTGTCCTGTTGTTGCCGTGTCTTCTTCCCATGTTTCTGCTGTTGAGGGGCTGACTTCACTTTAAAAGCCGAGCCGAGAGAGTTTTTGAATAGCTGTGAGAGTGTGTGAGAGGGAGCCAAAATCCCTCTGAGTTCTGTGCTGGGAATAGGCAGTAAGGGAGGACCTAACAGTTTGATGGCCTCTGAGGTGTCTTATTTATTCCGAGTCCCCTCAGCAAAGCTGTCCCACCTGTCCTGGCTTCCCTGCCCCAGGAGTGGGGCTCTCCACCCTCAGAGGTGCTCCCACTGCACTCGAGCCTTTCAGAAGGTCTGTGGCCTTTCCACTCTGCAACTGTCGTTTGTACCAGTTTCTTCCTAGGCACTGTTTAAAAGTGGCCCAGAAAACCCTGATGTGCTCTTCTGAATTCACTTTTACTCTAATTAGTTCAGTCTCCAGCTCCTTTTTAAAAATAGCTCACTGCCTGATATGGCGGCCAAACGGCAGCTTCTGATCTAGGCTCCAGGAGGCCTTTTCTAGGGGGAGGTCACATTGTATTTGTAGGCTTGTTTTTTGGAGGCTGGGGTTACCAGCTGCTGTCAGTTCCCACTTCTCCTGGATCTGCACTTACCTCAATCAGAGGTTCAGAGTAGGCTTTCCTCCATGTGCAGATGCCAGTAGCTCCCAGCCATTTGCAGTTGACCTGGGTCAGCTTCCTGGGCTGCTGTTTACCTCTGCTTCTGATGTGTTTTCAGGGGGATTTTGCCTTCCTGTGGCTTCCTTTCAATTGTTAGGGCACCCCTCCCTGTCTTAGCTACATTGAACAGGCAGTTTTTGACTGCATTCTTTTAAGAGGGCTCATGAGGAGACATTGTGCAGCTCTGTTACTCGGCCACCATCTTGACTAGAAGTCCTGGATTCTGCCTAGGATTCTGCCTGGATTCTGCCTCTCCCTCTGTGTGTGTGTGTGTGTGTGTGTGTGTGTGTGTGTGTGTGTGTGTGTCCTGCATGAGGTGGGAGCAGTTTCACAAGTCACCTGACTGTAATGAACATGACTTTACTTTACCATACCATAGTATTAAGGCATTATGAGAAGCCCATCAGAAGTGCCATTCACCACCCCACTCGGGTCTATACTAGAGGAACGGGCTGCCCAAAGCCTGCCTGAAGAATAAAATTTAGTTTGTGGCAAACTGATACCGTCTAAGGAACTTCTAAAACTCAGTTTGTCTTGAAGGTTAACAAAAAAAAAAAAAAAGCACGGATGCACGCACACACACACACACTTTAAACTGTGGAGAAACCTCTATGGCATTAGACTTGCCATTCCTCCTCTTACAGGCTTATTCAAGAGAGAATTCAGATAAAGTTTTTTGTGCGTGGCTTTTTTTGTCATTAGTATTACTTTAAAATCCTGATATGGCATTGGAAATAGTTTTTATTAGTTATTAGCCAAGTCATTACTATGGTTTCTAATATTTCTGTTGTTCTACTAATAATAAACCATTTGTAATGCATCAAAGCCAGGAACTCATTGAGTATACTAAAACAAAGCTTTGCTGACTCCCGCAGGGCAGAACGCAGCTTCTCTGCTGTGGGGCTCCCACAGGGCTCGGTGCCGGCCTCTCCGTGTGTTTGGCGGGCCAGTTGGTATAGGCTCGTTCTGTACCTTCCCTGTGGGCATCTTCAGAGCATTGACCACCTTACACATGTCTGAATTTCCCCTGCTTCACCCAGTACCAAACATGGGATAGGTGCAGCATGGAACACTTTCGAGCCTGTTGGCCAGAGCAGTTCAGTATTATAAAGTGGTTGTTTATAGACAAGGAGAGAAAAGGGGGATGGGGGGGTCAAAAACACATGTGAGAAAAGACAGTTGTGGCTCTGTGTGAGGACAAGCTGTAGCAACCTATAGGGACATTTTAGGGGAGAGCGTTAAAGGAAAAGCCATCTCCCAGCACAGACTACAGCAACTATAATTCAGTTGTTCTATAGAAAATGAGAGAAGCAGTGGAAGTGCAGTGCTGGGAAATCAAAGACTAGAAGCATGGAGAAAATGAAAACCTGTCCTAGTAGAAGAGTGGACACCTTTAAGAGTGGATATCTTGACATGACAATTTGGAAGTAAAACTTGCCATGTCGATAATGTGTTCACATATCAACTCTCATAATATCAAAACAAATGCTCAAGAGAAATAAATTACAAAAGGGTCCTCTTCTAAACCTTTGAATATAGACATCCTGCTGATACCACTGATAAGTGTTAGTCAGCAGTTCAGAATTTTCACAGCAGTCTTCACCTCCATGGTACACAATGCTCACACAGAATGGCACCAACCCAACTGCACAGAAGACTGAGACTGGCTTTGATTATAGCCTAACACAGACGTGTAAACTTTCTCACAACAGATTTCTTTGCAATTTTTTGTAATTCAGTTGTGTTAATTGTGTGTTGTATATGCATCCCAGAACAAAACTGTGCTTTAAATAGAGAAGCCTTGGTATGCTCAAGGCAACACCTGGCACACTGTTAATTTTCATTCCCAGTTCAAGACTTCCTGGTCTCCAGGGCTTGGGGTTGTACCTGATGGGTCAGTTCAGTGTGAGTTGTAAATAGTATAGTAGAACTTAGCAACCAGCACCACCATCTCTGGATGTGTAGCCAAGTATTACAGCTCACTCACTGCTTAAACTCAACAAGTTAATTTCACTAAGCCTTGGTTTTCTTTTCTGTTGATACAATACAGGGCTAGGCTACCATCCTCAGATGGTTGTTGCAAGACACAGTGAGGAAATGTGTGGAAAGTGACTTGCACAGAGTCTGGCACATCATTCTGCCACTGGCAACACGTTGCAGCTCTTTTGTGCATGCCAGTGTAGCGGTACCACACACTTGTACCCACTGTGTCTTAGTGTCCACTCAGTCCCTTTCTGCTTCGCCTGTCCTCCCCTCCAGCCCCACCACTTCTGCACACACCACACTTTTTCATTTTCCTCTCCATAGTTACAGGTGCAGAGTGCTCTGGTCAGAGGTTTTGCACGTGATTTATAATCTATAAGGTACAGGAAATATGCAAGCTAGTGTTCATAAAGGTATTAGATAAAACCATGTGTTTTACTTGTAAGCCAAGATTTTCCTAGAGAAGCTTTCAGTAAATACAGCCAAAGAACTTTTAAAAGAAAGCAAAACAATTCTTTAAAAAAAAAAAAACCTGACCTCTCCATCTATTAGGGATTTAACCAACTGGAACCTACTCTAAGTGGCTACCAGTCATAGAAAATTGAGAAATTCAGATGAGCATAAGAGAAATTGAGAATCCTTGCTGTTGCTGTATCCTGAACATTGCCATTCCTTGAGCATTACTGAGGCTCCCAGCATATACTGCAAGCAATGTGTACCCTGTAATTCCTGAGCAGGGTTGGTCTCTTGACACTCTGAGGTGGGCATAGGGGCCCTGTCATCCATGATGGTCACCCCTGCTAACCACCTAACACCCTTATGTGTGAGGGAAATAATGATGCTTTCAGAGCTGAGAACTCATAAAGCTAGTTTCTGATTGAAAGCTTTTCAAATTAAAGTTACCTCAGTGAAAAGGGAGTGTTAGTTTCTTCATAGAAATAGTCCATGAAATCTCAGACAGAGAAGAACAGTGCATGCAGACAGTGACATTCTTGTCAAGGAGATTGTAAGGCAAAGCCTCTCCCACCTTGCTTTCCTTGGCCAGCTCTTCCATATTACAGTTTTCACAAGACTCACCACTGGTAGTATGTACTGGTGGGAGAGGGTCTCACCCAGTTATGTTCAGGCCAAGGCACCAGAGCCGAGGGACAGACCTCCTGAGTACATCCCCAGGTCTAGATTTCTGAATTCTGCTTCATGCTGTGGGGAAATACTGAACAGCCATACAAGTGACTCTGCACAGGATATATCCTGGATATAGTATTCCCGGTGGTAAGTACAGGAAGTGGTTTAGAGAGAGCTAAAGTTATTAGTCCCATTGCTAGGTAATTAATGCTCATAGGTGATTCATACCCAAGAGCAAGTTTTCAAGAGGAAATTGTAAGCGTGGCAGTTGAGAGATCTTAGGAAATGTGTGTTTTCATGCCTGGCCAGAATGGTCACCATTGGCCTTGAAGTCACAGTTCTAGAGCTGTAGAACAAGCTGCTTAGCTGTATGGAAAGCTGAGACCATGAGAAAGAACCCATCAACTGCTGCAATCTTCTGTTCTCCAAAGAGCAAAATAAACCCTTATTTCTCTAAGAGCCAGGGCCAAGTAATTTTTGGTTTTAGAGGCTTTGGAGTTCCCATAAATTGTTTGAGTGAGAAAAAAATAGGAGATTTGGAAGAATAAATTAGGTGATAAATATATAAGCCACAGGTCCTCAGCAGCACTCGAAATTGAAACCCCAAGTGACAACCAGAAAAACCTCTATGAAGTGATTCAGAGTTAAGTCAGCCACTCAAGATTTGGTTTTTAATGATTTACTCTCCAGTTTTCTACATTGTTTTCCTCTCCAAAGCTTTTTATAGCCAGGCATGGTGGCACGCGCCTGTAATCCCAGCACCCAGGGTGCCTGAGGCAGGAGGATCACGAGTTTAAGGCCAGCCTAGAACTACTGAGGCTCTGTCTCAAAAAAAAAAAAGAAAAAAAAAACAATTAAAAAGTGCTTCAAACAAACTTTCTAAATTTTAGTTATACTATTATTGTAAAAGAAGCCAGTGTTTCTATAAGAGCAGTGTCACCTGTTCCATATTCAGAGCATGGATTTAATGACTGATGCACTAAAACCATTCAGCAGGCAACAGCACGCGTTTCCCGTACCTTCTTCCCCTACCACCTAACCCTCTCCAGGTTCCCTGCCTGTTGCAGCCACAATAATTTTTCTAACACAGAGAACTGATCATGTCACTTCATTGTGTAAGTCTTTGTAGCTCACGGACTTCAGAAAAAAATGTACCTCTTAGTAGGTGCAACAGAAGGTTGTCATGAGCCATCTCCCCTGGCCTGCCTCATTGGATCTCCCACTGCCTTGATATTCCGGCTGTTCTCAGTTACTTCCGGTCCCTCAGTATTGCTCTGCTCCCCCTTGCTGGTAACTGCTTGGTCTGCTCCCAGCAGTGTTCTGCTCTCCCAGGTCGAAGACTTCGTGAGGACATCAGTTGTCCGAGAGATTGTCCTGCCTGCCCTGCTGCTCTTCATCCGGCTCTCAGCTCGCCTTGGAGAATCGGGCCTGCTTCTCCTGCTCCAAGCCTCTTACTACTATCTGTTTTCCAGGTTCCTAATACTGAGAGAAATGTTCAGCAGGTATTTGCTGAACAAACTAATGAAGAAGTGATTATTTGAGTGAGGAAGCAAACTTAGTATATTATGAAAGCTACAAGTGTCTGTTTCTGACAACTTAGAGTCTACGTTGGGAGGGAAAAGAGTCTTCTAATAGAGCATTTCATCTTGTCTTTCAGCTTACATTTTATTATGGTACTACAGACGGTTGGTGTCCAACAGAGTACTACAAGGACATGAAGAAGGATTTTCCCAAAGGAGATATTCGACTCTGTGAAAAAAAGATACCTCATGCTTTTGTCCTCCATTTTAGCCAGGACATAGCTGACATGGTCGCCGACTGGATAAATAATAATCTGTCGAAAATATAAATACTGACACAGGAAATAAGCACTTAGAGCCAGTACCTGGAGGCAGTAGGTATACTGTGTTTCATAGATTAATGTTTAATTGTGATGTCCGTTATTAAGAAGAAAGTGAGAATCTCGTGGCTTAAAAATTCCCCACTCCCCATACCGTAGGCTAAAATGATACAGTTAGCGAATCATTCTCTTGAGTTAACCACACATCCCTGGACTCGGGGACCACAGTGATCTGAAGGATTATTCTTTGCACAAGATGCCCAGTGGCACCATATGATGTATTTTGGTCAGCAGGATGTAGCAAAATACCCGTAGACAAAAGAAAATCTAAATGTAGGTCAATCCGTGAAGAGGATACGTAGCCAGATATGTCAGGCATTTGAGATCATGACAAGGATCCACTCATGTTGCAGAAGCCGGAAGTGATAAGCAGGAGATACTGGCAGTAGAGGAACAGAGGATGCAAATCATTCCAAACTGACTTCACCGCAGGCCTTAGCTGAGATCATCAGTGTGACGTTACGAACCACATGCTTTAGGTTGCAAATGAAGTTCTGCGGACAGTGCTCTGCCAGCTCCTCCATAAACAGTGGGTGAACGGTCCCTACTGGGCCTCCTGCCACGGGATTGCCGGCAGGCTCCATGCAGATTGTAGCCTACTGGCCCCTGTCTTCCAGATCTGGGAAGGACAGGCACTGTGCTGTCCTGAGCCAGATGTGCACAGGCCGACATGCAGTTCCTCCCTCTACGATCCTTGCAGTAAAGTCATTGAAGGCCAGCAAGGATCCGAGTCCTGTGTGAGCCACTGGTGATGCTACTATATGATTCATTTCTTCTGAAAATCTAGTAAATATATCTATATATATATATATAAAGGTGTGTGTGTTGCTGAGTAGATCATTAACAAGCTTTTTTTCATTTGCGTTAAATTTATTTTTAGAAGGAAATTACTTTGCTGATGAACCAACTAAACCATTGAATTATGTGAATTTGCCTTCTCAGGTGGACACATTGAGTCCTGTTAAAGAATGGCTTTCCCTAATTGGCTAACTTCCCTCAACTGATTCAATCTTGAAACCTTAGCGGCCAGTAAATCCCCATAGATACAGTGGATGATCCATCAGAAACATCCCTTTTTCTCCTAGAGGAAAGTCCTCATGGCATTATCATTCCTTGAGGACAATATAATATTGTCCTTCCTCTCAAAACCTGAAGTCTCTGGTGGAAGATTCACCTCCGGTGTGCTGACAGTCACTGGTGAGTGTTTTATGAGTTCTTGTCCTTCGGCATGGCTTCTACATCAGAGCCATGACCTCTCAGAAGGGAAAAACAAGCTTCGGGGGAGAGTGCCATGAGTCCATAGGGAAAAAAAAGATACTAAATACGCAAACCATAGGCACAGGGATGCACACGGTCCTGTCGGTACCTGCACAGGAAGACCTTCCAGGAAGCTGACACTCAAAATCAGGACTCAGCAGCTCTCAGTTCCTCGTGTTCAGGAGATGCTCAAAAGCATGAAACCAATGCATAGAAACAAGTATTGGTAAATCAGTCCTGCCAAAAGAAAGGGTCAAGTCTGTGGTCATACCACCCTGAGCACGCCCGATCTCAGAAGAAGGAGTTGATAGCCACAGCTTTCTTTAATTTTAGAGATTATTGTACAACATTCACCTGTATTTCAGACATCTGCACATAGAAATTTTTGGGGTTTAGGCCTTTAAAAGGATACTGGCTCTTAATTCCCACTTATCTAAACACCAAATGATTTTCTAGAATAACTATTTTGCCAGCACTTAGGACTGTGTCTGTCCTGATCCGGAGTGTTGGAGACAGAAAGAGATTACAACCTGAACAGTTTGCTGAGGAAGCCTCAGGTTGAAGGCTTTCTATTTATTTGCTGCTTCCTTCATAAACAGAAGAAGCAAGTTTCAGGGGACTGACGTTCATTTTATTTCACTAGGAATTATAAACAGTGTTGAGGTCCATTTTCCAGAAGCAGTTCTGCCTGTATGATACCGTCAGCCACATGCATGGTCTTGACAAAGGGGAACTTCTTACGGAGCTAGTGAGTGCTGAGTGGGAAGTGGCAGGTGGAGCCCTGGCCCCCCGTGCCTGACGCAGGGCCCTCTTGCCATCCGTTTCTCCACTAAACCCTGGAGAGCCAGTGAGCTCTAAAGTCTTGATTTTTCTTCATTGTCCATTATATTACAATTTTTAAAAATCCCAGATTAACAGAGACTAACGAAACACCACAGTCTAACACAACACCTGGATCTAAATTGGATGTTTTGTTATAAGTTATTAAGACAATTTGAACAACTTGAATGGGGCCTAAAGATTAATTGGGTGTGAGATCCCAAGGTTACTTTCTGGTTCCAGTGGATGTGCTGTGGAGAAGTGGGATAATGTCCTTATTTGTACTGAGGATACAGTGATGCATCTAAGAGCTAAGGGGCATCATGTCAGTTTACTCTTCAAGTGGTTCATGGGGAAATGGTGTTCTTGGTATCTGGAAATCTTTTGAAATTATATGATGGCTTTGGAATTTATATAAGAAATTATTTTTAAAAGGACACCATATTTTCTCTTCCATCTGCCTCTTACTATTTCATTTCCAGAACATAACTTTATTCTAGACAGTAAATAAAGACCTGAGTTCAAATCTTAGCCTGTCATTTATTAGATTTGTGATGCTACATAAGATTATAGCTCCCTAGGTCTCCCCCAGATCCTCAACTGGGAAACTGGGAAAATATCTTCACTTATCTGAGGGTTTTGTTTGGGGGTTGGGAGATTTTTTTGTTTTGTTTTTTAATGGAGAAACACAGCATGCATGCAGTAATTAGCATCTTGCAGGGCTTGCACCTGACGCTGTAGAAGATAGTGCCTAAAGGGGATTTTGCCAACCGCACTTTCTTTCATCTCTCCAGGTACAGTGTAGGACCTAATTCCAGCTCGGTCTCAGTATTGTTTTACCCACACTGTCACGTTATTTCTGTAATTATAGCATTTCTGACTCATGCACAGGGAGACGTGGGTAACGCTTACCTGGCTCAGCTTTCTGGCCATTCCCAGCCAAGGATGTTCTCACAGTTAACTTAGAAAATGCAGGAAGCAAAGCATTTCTTAGCATGAGATGTTCCTGTGTTCTCTTGCAGGAAGATGAGATGGAGACATAGCTGGGCTGCTCCTTCCGTATGGGAAGGGGCTAGAGGACAGGTGAAGGCTGGCACTAAGTGTGCTTTGTGAACAGCTATAGCCTCAAGACCTTGAAGGAAGCCCTCCTGAACAGGTGTGAGAAAAACAAAAGCTTTTATGAATGTCCTAGTTACTTTCCAAGGGTACTGAGATTCCTGCCTTGGCCCCATGCAGATGTAGGTTAAGTGGTTCAAGACAAGCAAAGCAGCTGTGGGACATGGGCCTGGCCTCTCCCACCAGACTGAAGGCATCTCCAATGCAAGAGTGTCACTGAATGTGACACCCTGTGTGGCTCCTGCTGACGTCCTCAGAGTATGGTGGGGGCCAGAGAAGGCATAGGGTTGCCAGAGTTTCATAAGGAGCAAGTTCCTGATGGACAGCTGGAACCTGGATGGGTTTGGAATAGAGGCAAATTAGTCCAGGTAAGACTCGGATGTCAGGAGGCTCTGGCTATGCCCATTATACAGATTACCACTGAGATACAAAGGGAAGTGCCTTGCTCCAGCCCCAGAGCTGGTGGGTGATACAGCTGGGCTTCCAGGTCAGGCCTGTATTCCAGAGCCACCCCATCTCTCCTTCTTCCCTCTCTTCATTCACCCGGCTGGAGGCTGCCGCAGGCAAACCTAGCGGAAGTGGACAGAGGAAACAGGGAGTCCCATGAAGAGCTGGTAAGGGCCTGATGGGCAGGCAAAGGGAACAGTGATGAGTGGGAGCAACTGAATTGTTTTAAAAGCTGGAAAACTGTAACAGACCAATTATTAGAAGCAAGAACTGCATGAGACAGTGGGTTGAGGAGGAAAGACATGTTCTAGTCATCCATGCTGAGGCTGCAGTCACAGGCTGGCACCTCTGCTACGCTTCCCTGGCCACCTGTTGCTCCACCCAAGACCCAGTATCTTTCGCTGGCCTGTCTGCATATGTGCCAATCTCTTAAACCTGAGGAATCACCACTACAGATGAGACAACTCCCATCTTTACCCTAACCCCAAGACTTGGCCCAAAACTCCTGTTGCTCCTGCCTTCCTCTCCCCAAGCCCCCATGGCGCTCGGCCATGTCTCTGTGGAAGCCCTTGCCACACTGCCCCACTGATACATCTTTCCTGGTCTGCTCGTCCCTGTCCTGCCACCAGCACTCCTTCCTGTTCTCCAAGAGAATTCTAGAAGATGGACTTGTGTCTTAATATTCGCCACACCTGCAGGGCTTAGAGAGCAGGGCCTGCCCATGGAACATCGTGTAAAGTTGATTATCCAAACCAGTAACAGCTTCTACCACATTGAGCAGGCAAGCTGTCAGGCAATCAGACTATCTGGAAATCACACAATAGGGCCCCATCTTCACAATGGGCATGTCTGTGGAAGCAGGTATGCTGTTTTGTCCCTTAAGCATTTTCCCAACAGAGCTGTGCACAGTGGGCCAGACAGATCCAATGACACAAAGTGTTTGTTTCCTGACACCCGGGAACAAGCAGACAAGGCCACTAGACCTATGGGCCAATTCATTTCATCCAGTGTGGCTGCAACTGTTACTTCCATTCTTCTATGATTACAAGACCTCTGGGGTTTGGGTATTAGCCACTAGCAAATATGTAGCTTAATATTTGTTGAGTGCTAACCCTGTGTAGCACCCCGAGTGGGAATTAGAGCACAATACACAGGACTCTGGTCCGGGATAGTAGAGCATTCTCATCTTGTATTGCATTCCTTAAACATTCTGGCAAAGGAGCCTTGCTGACCTCCCCACATCAGGACATTAGGACAGACTTCCTTGCTGGGTAAGTCTATGGGAAAATTCCTCTTCCCTGGGATGGGAATGTGACCCTGCGACTGGATGTGCTTTACAGCCAGAGGGTGCGGGTCCACCTGCAGGGTCTCCCTCCCTCACAGACCAACCAGAATCCCGCCTCAGCAGATCCACCCTGCTGGGGCTCTGCAGAACATCTGGGCCTCCTCCTGCTGGCCACTGCTGAAGGCCTGACACCTGCATGTGATTAGGGCTCGGCAGGCACCCACAGCCCCACAGTTGATGACGGAGCACTGGTGACATGTCCCAGGGGACAAGTCTCTCCCCAGATTGCTGTTCCTTCTGAGCAGGTGAGAGGTCCAAGAGCCCAGGAGCCCGTGCATGCCTAACCACCTCAGGCACCACCCTCAGGATCCGCCGTTGGAGCATCTTCATGTCCGCCTGCCTGGGGGTGAGCAGACTGTGAGGCACATCAGGGAGCTAACAAGGCCAGGGATAAAACAGAGAAGCCCATCGCAGCCTCCTCTTGGCATCCATCACTGCAAGCCTGCTTACTGTTGCTTTCACCAGTATTTGGGAAGTGGGGTAAAATCTTAAATACCACTGCCAGCGTTCCTCTGTCCCTGTAACTGCCCCTTCTCTCCTGAACATGGATGTCCCTAGCTACAGAATGATGGAGGAGGCCGAGTGGAGGCTGAAGAAGAAGGAAATGAAAAAATGACCACGGACTGTAATAAAGCATGAAAAGACTTTATGCTTTACCTTGTCAGGATCCCTGGGCTTATGCATTTATTGTAGTCACCAGGTGGGTTAGTGAAAAGGGGAACACAATTTGTCTTCCAATTTATTTTTTTTTTCATTTAATGATAATGAAATTAAGAACCAGGCAGAGAACAGGTTTCTTGCACACTGTCTCTCTCTCTCTCGCTCACTCGCTCGCTCGCTTGCTCTCTCTCTCACCAGAGAGAAATTCATGTGACCACAGGAACTGACATTAACATACTCTCAGAATGGACACATGGTCCGTCACCCTGGCGAAAAGGTGGTCACAGTGACAGCCCATGTGTCCCAAAACTATGGCTCTGCCACTCCCCACATCATTTAATGAACAAATGGAACAGCTTTCTCCGTCGATAGAGAAAGTCAGGTTTGAGAGCTGGCATAACCAGGGAACAGCACCCATCTGGGCGGGATGATGAAGGACCTAGGTGGCATCCTGCCTTCTTGTCTCAGATCAAGCAAAAGTGACTTAGAAATTTTGCTGCGAGAGTTCACCAGTTTCTCTGAAATCTGTCCCCAGTCCTGAGAAGGAAGCTGCTCCAACTTAGACTTCACAACATGGGACCAGAGCGGGGTGACTTCACAACCTCCGGGGCGGGGGAGGGGGGGGCATACAATCTAGAGCAAGACATTCTGCAACATAGGAAAGACGAGTGCCTTCCCTTTCCTACAGGTTTGGAATGAAGGCTCACTACAAATTATATTCATTTTCTGAGGAAAAATTTTTCCACCACATTTTAGCTGCTTCTCACCTGAACCCATGATTTTTTTTTTTTTTAACCTTCCTGTGCAGTGACCTCATGCAGTGTGAGGCTGGGCAAGGCAATTCATGCAAATGCACAGCGGTCACAAAGGCTGAGTGCAGCAGGTCCATGTCTGAGCCCCCCTCTCCCAGCTGCAGCTGCACATCTGGGACCCCGGTGTTTCAAAGGGCAGTGGTCAGCGAGTAGAGTAGCAGGTGCCCAGCACTGCCATGTTTCAGTGCAGTCATGCCTAGCACCCAAATGCTGTTCTCAGAATACGGGCAAACACACGCTAAATAACAAGAGTGGAAACACTGTTCTGTAATGAGCAGCTGTAAGCAGTTTTATGAATAAAATATTTAATCAATGTATCTACAAAATATTAAAATGGCTAATGTTGAGTATACAAACATGTTTAACAAATATACACTGCTATGGAATAGTCAAGAAAAAATAGAGTTTGCTGTTTTACAGGTCATTTACATTTCACTATGTACAATCTATTTAAGTCTGTGAATACACACACACACATGGATTGATGCCTGCCCTTGCATGGCTCACCACCAGCCGGCCTGGTCACAGCATCTCCCGATGTCAGCCACAGCTGCCCCCGTGGCCAGCTGCGGCCTGAAACCTCGGAGTTATGCTCTGGCCAAACCAGAAGTGAAAGACTGCCCACGGAGGAGATTCATTTTGCATCAGATAAGTTTTTTAAACCTCTCCCATCCGCCCCCTATTTTTTCCCTTATTCCAAGCCAGGCTGGAGAAACTGTGGGTGTCACTGCAGAATGAAAGAGGACTTCCCTCTACGATAATTAATTCCATGTTCAGCTGCTGAGGGAACGGCATGCAACGAGCCTCGGTGGCATGACCGTCACTTTGAGTTGTGCCATTTCCTTAAAGTCAGAGATTAAATTTGCTCTAAGCAGCAGGCCACTCACCATGTGCAGAATTCTGCTGCCCACCCACTTTGTAGGCAGGTGTAGGAGCTTGACAGTGAAAGGACCCGCTTCTTTACTTATCAGCACTATCACCATCCCCTGTTGTCATCTGCTGAAAGGGCAAGTTGCAGGCAACACGCGAATCCTTGTAAAACTCCATTTGAGGAGGCACACTTCCAACTAAAAGAACTAAAGTGACTCAATTACAATTCTTGTCAAGGAAAACACAACAGCTGTTTGCACTACAGTATAAAGTGAAGTATAAAAATAAAATGGCTTGAAGGGTGCTCGTGTTTAATCTGTGATTTATCCAAGGTGGAGAGTGCCAGAGAAACTACTCTCTCGAGAGTCTCTGTTCCTGGCTTCAGATACTTGCCCATTTCCCAGCCAGGAAGCATGCTTCATCCTGAGCTTGCTTTCTCCCCAGACTGGATTATCATTTTCCAAACAACACTAAACGGCTGGCTTTCTCTGATTCTGACAAGCCCTGGCCCAGATATATAAGTTGCAAGAAAATAGTTCTGCTTGTGGAGGCCCCTCTCTCCAACCAGCCGGCTCACTCTGGCCCTCTTGGGGAACAGAGGACAGGGTACCATTTTCTAGCCGTGGCAGCAATCAATGTCAAAGAGATTTTAAAAAAAAAAAAAGATGCAGCACAGAAGATCGCCACTGGTTTATAGACTCATCCCACTGGGCAGCTCAGGCAAGGGCTGCCCACAGCCCCACTGAGCCATCTGAGAGAAACAGAGCCTCCTCCCACCCTGTCCCTAGACCCAAGAACTGGGGTGAGGGTTCCCGATGCCGCTCACATGGCCCAGTGAGGACAACCACAAAGAGGACAGCCACTTGTGTCTCTTGCCTGGACACACCACTGGGCAACACTGTCAACAATCGAAAAGGCGAAGAAACAAGCAAAACTGGCCTCGACCTGAGGTCTGTCCCACCCCCCTGCAGGTGTCTGACCTGACTAAGCTTTCCTTGCTTTTCTAGACAACTTGTATCCTCATCCTTTGGAAACGGATAAAAAGTTTCTGCCATACTGCTCTCATAGGCCCTCTCCAAATGAACTTGCCAACCTAGGAAAAGGAAATCCACTTTAGGAGCACAGCTCGCGTACCTTCCACCAAGCCATCCGGCCAATGAACTTACCTGCAAGCCCTCTCGCCATTGAAGGGGATGCACGTGAGACTCACAAAGACACATCCACCCCATGCGTGGATGCCAGGAGAGCCAGCCTGCAAGGTCTGCCTTGGCAAAGGGAACTGGCCATCACCAGGCTGGTGTGCTGCTCTGAGAGTGGATTTGAACTTCTCAGCAACAGCAAGCAAGCCTTGAAACACAAAGTGGCGGCTCATCAACCTCACACCCTTGAACACTGTCCTGCTTGCTCTGCTGGAACCACTCCAGCTGCCATGAAGCATCAACCCAAACTCAGCCTTGCCCGCCTGCTGCCAGCTCCTAGGCCAAGGATAGGCACAGCAGAGGCCCCGGCTGCAGGGTGGGGAGCAGGAAGCCACACTCTGCAGAAGAGGTGTGTGTGCACTGGGGACAGAGCACATCCCTGAATGACGCTTGGAGCTCGCTGCCATCAGTCCGGCCTCTCCCTGCAGCGTGTGTGCCAGTGACTCCTCGGGCAGGGATGTGGCCCTCAAGCAAACACGCTCCCTTCGCCACAGCCTCACTCTGAGGTACCTGCTTGTGTAGTTCTGAGCACTGGGCACAGATTAAAGGCCAGAAGAGCGACAAAGGAAGAAAACTTGGCTTTAGCCTAAATGATCTGAAAGCTCCAGGTACAAAAGGTCAGCCACCTAAAAAATTTAAAAATAACTCTTCCTGACTCTTCCCTTCTAGTGCTTCTGAATTTTAAACTCTTCCACCATTATCCAGGTTATAAAAAGAAAGAGGAAAAGAAGGTCTTCTGACACTGGCCCTGAGTCATCCTCCAGGCAAGCGGCAGGAAACCTCACAGTCACAGTGGCAATGGGGTGCACGGGGAGACTGTGGGGCCCAGTGGAGACCTGGTGGGGACCTGGGGGAGAAACTGGCCCAGTACATACTTGGCTGCATCACTCAGAGCTTTTGGGACAGTCCCACTCCCAGGTGAAAGCCAGTAAGACACAGCCATCCCCTCCTCCCTCCACTGCCCCACGAGGAGCACCAACAGCAAGTGAGCCTTTTCCCAGACCGTGGGCACCAAAGAGTCTCAACCTGGGAGTGCTTCTACACATGCCACCTGAGCACCTAAGCCATGTTCACAGGCCCCTCAACCAGGGGATACAAAATAGCGTTTGGTGTGGGAGGAGCTGATCCCCACACTGAGGTGGCCTCTCTGCAGCTGCCCCGCCCCAGCAGAATTCAGAGTACCATCCACCAGGAAGCAACAGAGGCAAGGGGTAGGAAAAGATGGACACGCACGCACGCACACGTGGCAGGTGCTGTGGACCTTAGGAGACGTGGCTCTGTGACTAGGGATGGGAGGGGACCTTTTCCAGGAACAGCCCTTGTCTGCTCTGCCTTGAAACAATCTGAATGAGCTTTAGAGGCAACAGAATCTTTGGGACGGCCACACTCCTTGTTTCAGGGGACAGAAGCCGAAGCTCCAGCAGGGAGGAGACCGCCTACTCCAACGCTGTGCAGACATGCCAGCCCCCACAGGGATCTGGGGGTCACTTCCGACTCACACCCAAAGCCTCTTCCCTTCCCAGCCCAGATACTTCCTGAGTGGCAGACACAGGCCCTTCATTCCCTCCAACACACTGCTGCTTCCCGAGCCTGGCTCTCCCAGCCCACCTGCTACGGCCTCCTGGCCCTGCTTCCCAGCCAGGAAGGTCAGTACCCGGAGAGGACATGCTCCCTAGAGAACCAGCTGCACGCCCTCTACTCCCTTCACTGCGTTGTCTGGAGACCGGACTCATGCAACGGAAGAGCTGAATAATTCTTGGAAAGAATTCGACTTTGCTCCACGCTTTATGAAGAAAATCACCATACAGCCCCCGTTATTTTCTGGTGTGGACTGAGCAAAAGGTCTGGGGGTATAAGGACTATGGCATGCAGACCACTCGCCTGCTCTGTCTTCAAGGTTCCCAGAGCTCCCTGCAGGACTCGCCGGGCCTCTGCCCCAGCAACACCTCAGCGCTGTCGCGGGAGAGGTTCTGCACTCGGCCTCCAGGGACGCTGGCTGTGTGTCACATCGCCTACACCTCCCATGTTCCCCGCGGCATTGAGCAAACAAATGAGCACACCTCTCTTTGGCTCTCCCAAGCCAAGGGGAAGGCCTGCCACCCTCTCTGAAGATCCAGCTCAGCTGCTGGGAAAGCAGGCCAGTGTTTGGGAGTCACAGGAACCCCTGCCTGCGAATGCAGAAGTGTCCCTTAACGTGTAAGCTCTGGCTTTGAGCAACAATGGCTAGGGCCCCGAGCTGGCCTGCTCCACCATCCCTGAGCAGCCGTGACCAAGGATACCGAACCGTCACAGATAATAGTGATTCAAGGGATCTCAACTAGTAGTACACAATGCTAACTCCCCAACAAAGCAGCAGGTTCCTTTTAACAGGGATAGTTTGAAAATGGGGGTCCTGGAGGGGTCCTTCCCTCATGATCCTGATCCACTTGATCCCTGCTCATCAGGGGCCAGTTCCCTCAATAGCACTGACTGGAGATTCCAGCTGAGGTCCCCAGCAGAGCAGCTGGGCCCGTGCTCCTCACCTCAGCCTGTGCTGTGCCCCACTGCGAGAAAGGCAGATAGGGCAGGAGTTCCCAGCTGTGCCAGAGACACCTTTTCCCTCCTTCTTGGCAAAGCTGGAGTTACAGCATCCTAGCACCCGGAAACTGTCTGCTTCACATATGATGGCCCTCTTGCTGTCACTTTTATAAAGGAAACATGGAGAACGGACATTGAGGATCCAGAGAGCCAGGCAAAGCTGGAGCAGGGCACCCTGACCCCCAGAGGTTCTCACAGCCCCAGAGAAAACCCTCGGTGAACTAAGAGCACACGGAGGCCTTTGGGAAGGAACTGTGCTGAGGACAGCACTCCTTGCCAGGGTGCAGCTGGAAAGATGCAGAAGCGACCCTGGGCCACCCAGCGCACGTCTTGTGAGGAGGGAGTCATCAGCGAAGAAGACAGAAAATGGACATTTTTCTCCCCTAACATAATAAACTTCTGCTCAACTAAGACAGGTCTTGCCCAAAGGTGGCTTATCCCTCATTGCTAAGAGTATCAAAAGGTTTGTTTTTATCTAAATACATTATATCCCCTGAAATTACCTCAAAATAATATTTAGCTGTGACTTTTTATTAACTTATTTTCTAAATCTTCTACAATGGTAACTTTGAACATTTACTCCTTTTTTATTCTTCATCATAACATCAGAGCAATCACTACACAATTTCTATTAAAATTGTTGTTTACAGCAGAAGAGGGAGGCTTCCCTGGCCAAGTCCCAAACTCTGGGCTCCATTTTTGCCCAGTCATTAAGGCAGACATAAAACAGAATGGCCACACTGGGATTTGGGGTTGGGGGGGGGGGGTTGGGTCAGGGTCTCACTCTATAGTCCAGGCTAGTCCTGAATTCAGTATGTATCTCAAACTCGCCTCAAACTCAAGGCAATCTTCCTACCTCAGCCTCCCAAACACTAGGTAGGATTATTGGGATGCACCACCACACCCAGCCTAGGTTTTTATTTTCTGCTTACTTATAGCTGCTGACAGGGCCACAGCAGAATAAATTCACATTATAGAGAGGAGGGAAAACTTAATTTTCAGAATAAGTTATACCTGGATTTTCCCCCTCTCTTTGGGGGAATTTCACAGAATGCAAAAATTCCAATGGGGCCTTAAACAAATTAGCTGTATCTAAATCTTTAGCCTTTCCTCTCTCTCAAGAGTGTAAAGTGTAACCACTAGGAATTAAAATATGTATAAATGGTCCTGTGCCTTAGCATCCATGACAAAAGTGGAATTAAAGCCTCTCCCTGATCTTAAAGGAGAAACCCAGCACAGCATTAACCAGCGCTCAGGGGGGCTGCAGTTTTCCAAAAAAGCCCTGGAAGCCCCAAACAGGTGAAGCCCTATTTCTTTTTCTTTCACACCATTAACAAAAGGCCACAAAGCACTCTCAGAAGGAGTCAAATAAAACAAGGCTGGCATGTTGGAGCTCACTTTTACATAGAAAACCCTACCATCGGTCACACTCTTTGGGGAAACAGGCTCGCACCCACTTCACCTACACCAAAGCCCTGCCTTTCAGAAACAGCCACCGCAGCCAAACTGCGCTAAGCGAGGAGGAGGCCCTGCTCCGGCCCTGGAAGTCTGGGTTGTGAGTTTAAGTCTGACAAAAGCACTTCTGTGCGGCTTCACTTCCCGTTAGTATCACACTGCCAAAAACTACAGCAACAACACGGTGAAAGCATGGAGCAGCGACGCCGGCTTGATAGCTAAGCGCGAGCACATGTTGGGCCCGTTCCGGGCGCGCCAGGCGGAGGGGCTGCGCCCACCTGGCAGGCGGGCCTGATTCCGCTTGAGCTGGACCCACAGCACTCGGGCCATGGGGCCTGCTGCCTCTTATCCAGCTTCTTAGGAAACCGCCCTGGCAGGTCTCTAGAAAAAGCAGCAGCCGCTCCCGCTTCCCAGGGCTCAGCCATCGCCCCGACTTCTCCTGCTCCCGCCTGCCTCGACTAGCCAGGGGGCGACCCAGCCCGGCGCACCCCACCTCGACCCCGGGCGTGTAGCTCAGACTCCGCAGTTTAAAACCTCTCTCCACTTCACACCAAAGAGCAAAGTGCTCGTTCCGCTTTCCAGATCGCTCCCAGTTGGAACTGATAAAAAAAGGGCGGTGCTGACCTTGGCAGAAACCTGGAAGTCCCACAAGGCGTCCTTTCAGAGACCACTTCCCTCTCAAAAGGGAAGCGTCCCGGTTCAAAGAAAACCTACAGTGGGTCCCAGGGTGCGGCGCTGGGCGCCCCGCAGGTCGCGCCCCTGCCCCCTTGACCAGGAACAAAGAGGGGTGAGAGGAGTCGGACTCTGAGTCCCCTTAGATCACCCCTTCCGGAGCCCTAAATCTTAGCCCGTTTCCACCCGACATAGTGCGGGTTACAGAATCATCACATACTCTCCGGAGCGCTAGGGTGATCTGTTTACGAGCACGCACGGCTGCGGCCTTCAGCGACGGCAGACTCCCGCTGCCCCGGGCGCCCGGGTGCTGCCGTCCTGGCTGGGGTGTGCGCGAGTGAGCGAGCGTGCGGGTGCGCGGGTGCCCGTGGGCGCGGGCCGCAGCCCGCCGCGCGTCCGCGCTCGGCGCCCGGCCCGGCCGGCGCGCTACCTGCAGCCGCACGTCTCCACCACCATGTCCTCGTACTGCTTGTACACCACGTTGTTGGCGGCGTCGATGTAGAGGATGCTGATGGGGCTCAGGCGCGCGGGCACGCAGCAGGAGGCCGGCGCCGCCGCGGGCGCCATGGAGTTGAGCAGCGTCTGGATGATGGCGTGGTTGGTGGGTTCCAGGTGCGAGCGCAGCGGGAAGTCGCACACGCCCTCGCAATGGTACGCCTCGTAATCCAGCGGCGCGATGATCCAGTCGTCCCAGCCCAGCTCCTTGAAGTCCACGCGCAGCGGCTTGCGGCCGCACCGGCTCCGGCCCCGGCGCCCGTGGCCGCGGCCCGCGCCTGAGCCGCTGCCGGCCGCTCGCGCCCCGGCCGGCGCCGTCCGCCGCCGCCTGCGGCCGCCCCGCGCCGCCCCCGGCGACCCCGAGCCGGGGCCCGGGTCGGGCGGCGGCGGCTCGGCGGCCCGGGCGGCCCCGAGAGCGCGGGCCTGCGCGCGGATCTCCCGGAACAGGCTCGCCTTCCTCTGCGCGCGCGACGACACCACGAGCAGTGTGCGCTCCTCGGCCGCCGCGCCGCCGGCGCCCCGCCCGCCGAAGCCCAGCGGCCGCAGCGCCAGGGGGGTCCGCGCCGGCCCGGCCACGGCGCGCAGGAGCAGGCAGAGCGCGCGGGGGGCGCGCGGCTCCCGGCGGTGGCGCCGCACCGCGTCCGCCACGTCGAACGCCTCCCAGCGCGCGCCGTCCAGGGCCTCGGCCGGCCGGGAGTGCAGCAGGCGCGGCGCGCGGGCCGCACCGGGACACGTGGACAGCAGGAGCAGGGCCGAGGGCGTCGCGCCCAGGCCCGGCCCGGTGGCTGCGCGGCGCAGCACGCGCAGCTCGGCGCCCACCACCTCGTCGGCGTCGGGAAGGCTGGACACGTCGAACCAGAAGCTCTGGCCAGTCTCGGGCGCCGATTCGTCTGCAGGGGACCGGCAGAGACAGAGAGAGAAAGAGCCGCGTGAGAGCGAAACCCGCACCAACCACCGCGGGGCCCGGCCGCCCTCTAAGCGGGGGTGGGGGCTGTGGGCGCGGGCCCCGCCCGCATCTGTGCCCGCTGGGTTGCGGCTGGAGTTCCCCCAGGCACCGCGACAATGTCCGACAACAGCATCGCCGCTGCGCAGTGGCCCGGCAGCGCGCTACGTACCGTTCCAGAACCAAGACCCAAGACCGCGACAGTGCCGGGTCTGCCCTGGAGCCTGATAGAGGCCACCTCGCCCGAGGGCTCGACACAGAGCGCGCCTCCAGGTGTGCCCAGCGCGGGCGGCAGAGGAGCACAGCCCGCCGGCCTTCTCCCTCCTGCAGCCGGCCTGCCCGTCGCCAACGGCACCGCCGAAGAAGGGCCTGGCTGCGGTGAGGCAGCAGGCCCCGAGGTTTTCCTCAAGAGCTTACACTTTGGTTCTGTGGTGACTCGTTTAAGGTTTTATTTCTGGTGTGGGCATTCTCTCTCTCTCTCTCTCTCTCTCTCTCTCTCTCTCTCTCTCTCTCTCTCTCTCTCTCTCTCTCTCTCTCTCGGCTCAGAAAAGTTGAAATTCCACCAAACAGCAGATAAGGAGTTCCCTTTGAAGGGCGTCATATGGTTTTGTTTTGTCCCAAACTGAGAGACTGCAGACTCTCTCTACCGCTAAGATTTGCTCACCAGCCCTGGATGCCAGTCCCGATGCCTGCGGTCCACAGTCGTGAGTGTTGCTGGTGGCCTCTGGAGAGCCCCAGCAGCCCTGCGCCAAGGGAGGCTCCGGGGAGCAAAGCAGACGGAGAAGCAAGGCAAGCGCTTGTGGCCGCTAGCGACTCCCAGCTCCTCCTGCAGCCCTGCACCTCTCCGGGCTTCCAAGGCCCTGCCACTTTATTTTCCCCTAGAACTGGAAGGGAACGTAGCCTCTGGAGCAAGACTTGACAGCCCTGCAGAGCTTCCCGGCAAAGGCTTCTGTAGCTCCATCCTCAACAACTGGGGATCTCGTCCTACCTAGAAGTGTGGCGCCTTTGCCCTGGTCTCCTCTCTTGCAGCATGGGAGCCCGATGCAGGGAGAGGTCTGCAGCCGTCCCTGCCCTGGGCATCAGGACTGGGACTTCCTATGAACATCCCAGGAGGCCCGCAGAGCGTGGGCGGTAGTTGTAGCAGGCCCACAGATACATTTGGGCCCCAGATTTCCTCATACCCGAAATAAAGCAACCCGCGCACGGCCTTTGTGTTGTCACTGCACGGCAGCCCCTGCCTGCTGTCAGAAGCCAGACGGCAAGGTGCGCAGACTTGCCTGTCGCTCCCTAGCCTCCGACCAGCAGCCTTTGCCTCCAGCCCTATTCTCTGCTGTTTCCTTCCCGTTTTCCATGCTAGGTCTCTGGCCAGACAGAATTAAGAGCAAGATATGTGCATTTCCGCCTGAAATTAGTTATATTTTCCCTATCTGTCTGCTTTAATGATTTCAGTGGAGATTAATAAAATCCAGATGACACATAGCCAACCATCAGAAAGCCTCAGCCAGGTCCTACCTGGAAAGCCCAGTGCATGGTCACTGGGGTGCGTGGATGAGAGGCCTGTACCGACTCCAGGCAGTCCTCGCCCCTGGCCACAGTCAGGCAGGGGCCTAAGGATCTCCCGGGAGCCCGCACCCAGAGCTGGTCCCCTCCAAACACACAAGTCACCGCAGTCCAAATGCACCCTGCTGAGAAGACCTTCCTCGTACCTGGACATGCCAGCAGCCTCTTCAGGGCCATTGCCTTCTGTGGGATAACTGCCTCTGCCTGAACTCCCCTGAGCTCCCCCAAAATCCATGATTTCCCCGGAGAGACTGGGAACTACAGAGATCGCTGCCCGGAAGCAGCCGCCACCATCAGGGTTGCTTTAGGCAGGCGCCCAAAGCCCCACTACGGCCCTTCTTTCTTCTCCAAGGGCTTGGGCCCAAGACAACTCCAGACCCTTCCCCAAATAGGATCCTGGACTCCGCGTCCCTCTTCCGGGGGACCTGCCCCCAACAAGGGCATGCGACTCAGCAACGGGACTGCCTCAGCCCTTGGGGCCCCGCGCCACTGTCCAGGCGCTGCGGCTTCGGGCGCGGTGACCTCTGCGGCGAAGTTCCTCTCTAACACCTGAGCCCGGGACTGGCCGGGCCGCGGCGCCGGTGGAGTGGAGCGGGGCACGGCTCCGAGGGTGCTCTCCGGGTCGCCCGGGATGGACAGGCGCAGGAGAGGCGCAAGTACCTTGAGTCCCCTGGTCTGCGAAGCCGGTGATCGTGTCCGCGCGGCCGTGGCCAGATGCAGCCCTCCCGGCCAGGCTCCGGTAAAGCGACATCATGAAGTGGTGCGGCGCCACAGACCCGTTCCTGAAGCCGGGGCCAGCGCCGCGGTGCGCCGCGCGAGGCCCGGGGACCGCGGCGGCCTGGACAGCCGGGGCCAGCGTCCGCCCGCCGCCGCCGCCCCCCGGGCTCCAGGCCGGCCCTGCCCCCGCCGCTCGCAGCACCGCGGCCGCCTCCAGCCCGCCGCGCGGGCGACAGGCGCTCAGCAGCCAGAGACACAGCGCGGCGGCGGCGCTCAGGTCCATGGGCTCCGTGGGCCGGCGGGCGGGCGGCGCGGGCTCCGTGGCTCCGGGAAGTCCCCCGGCGCCGTTTGAACATAGTATTTAATAATCGGGGAAGTGCGCGCCGCCAGCCGCGGCCCCCGCCGCCCCCCTCACCCCACCTCCGGCCCGCGCAGCGCCCCCTGCTGAACGCCGTCCGGCGACGGGCGCCTCCCGCCGAGCGCGTGCGGCCCCGCCCGGCCCGGGCGCTGAGCCGCTCCGCCGCCCGACGGACGCGGCCCCGGTTCGAGGCTCCGGCGCACGCCGCGCCCGGCGCCGCCCCGCGCCCCGCGCCCGTGTCCCGCGAGCGGCGTGGGGCTGCGGAGCCCATCTCCAGGTCGCCCTGTGGCCAGCGCGGACCGAAGGCCCCGAGGGCGTTCTCGGACCCCATCGGGCCATTCCCTGCGCTGTCACAGCGGGCGCAAGAAGCAAGGAAGCAGCGAAGGGGACCTTGGGCGGGGACGGACGAGGCAGAAGGCGAGCGGCTGGAAGGGCCGGCCAGAAAGAGACAGGTGAACGTGGACAGGCCGTCGGAGAGGAAAGACCCGGGCGCGACAGAGTACTGAAATTGCCAGTGCAGCCTGGGAATGACTGGGGACTTCCTCGCGGAGCGCAGTCTCAAGTTTCACTGTGTTGTACGTCCGAAGTGGCGATCTGCGCCTTGCCTTCTGGGAGGCTCATGGCCTCGTTTCTTCAGGATCGCTCTGGCTAACGGAAACCAGCTACCAAGCTGTTCCGCGGAGCTAGAAGCCGGGAGATGGACCGCGCAGAACCGCAGGGTGGTGCCCAGGTGCGCTGGAGCCTGGGTAGGACTGGGGGAGGTGGGGGAGCCCAAGCCTAGGGCATGCGGGACACCTGGGGCCACTGCTGGCAGGGGAGAGTCGAGGAGAGGGGACACACAGAGAAGGGAGATTTGGGTGGGTGTCCCTTCACCTGGCTGCCTCTGGCCTAGTGAGGGACCACCCAGTGAGTCAATGTTAGGTGGTCACAGTGCCCCTGCCGGATGGAACATTAGCTACTGAACTCCAGACCAGGGTGGTGCATAGCGATCACTTTGAGAAGGTGACCAGCATCGAGGGGACATTGTGGCACACAATGCCGCGTGGGTCCTGATGCTCTCTGGGCTGCCCCAGACTCGGACCCTGAGGAGAGGTCCAGCCTAGAGAGCTGTGGGGCTGGCTGTGCCCCAGGCTTCTGAGTTCCCTTGCATTTCCGTTTCCTCCTGAGCAAATTCCTCAGGTAAGGACATCCTGCCGCCACTAAGATGCAGCAGCTCAGCTAGCTGCCTGAGCCACTCCACACCTGGGGACAGGGATGTTGGGGCTGGGAGGAAGAGGCCTGACAAGGGTGGGTACCCTAGAAGGCCAATCAGGTGGGAGGGATAAAGCCTGAGAGCAGCATGACAGAGTCTGGGGACAACAGGAGACTGGCCGGGCCTGCGCTGATGAGGCCCAGAGACTAGGCAGAAGGAGCTCCCCTTGGGGGAGGAGGGTGGGCAGGGCTGCATTAGCCCGCCCTGCCTAGGGACAGAGGTTGGAGAATTGACCACAAAGCCATGGTCACACGTGTCCCCCCTCTTGGTTCCAGGACAACATGGCTGTGCAGAATCTGAGTGGCTTGTTCCCAGCTGCAGGTCTCTGCACTGAGGCCGGCTCCAGGCTCTGGTCAGATCTAGCCTTGAACTCTAATGGCAAATTCCTCCCTTGTCTTGGCTTCAGTGTCCCCAGCGATGGAAAAGAGGGTGGGGGCGTCCTGGCACAATTAGAGAGGGCTGGTATCCCTTTCCAGTTAAGCCAAGCCAGCTACCTTTAAGACTGAACTTCCTTGTTTATGCAATGGGTAGACTCGCCACAGGAAGTTTTTCTGTGACTAGGACAGAGGCTGGCACACAGGAGGCTCTGTTGTCTAGACACCACTCCAGGCTGTCATGAGTGCCACGGTGACCAAGGCAGAGCTTATGGGCTCTGGAAGGCTTCAGAGGCGATTCCCTGCAGCTGGCTGGTGCTGCCAGAGCCACTGCCCACCAGTCATGGGCTGACCAGGATCTGGCTTCTCCCACTTTTGTTTCTTGGACTCCACAATGAAGGCAATCATTCATTCATTTTTCCATCCCGCCATTCATTCCTTCTCTCAAGTAAATTCTTATTTCTGGGTACTCTTCCTAGTGTGGTGTGTTCATTACGTGCAAGACAAACGCAGGAGTCTGGATGGTCAGGAGCATCAGCAGCACTCAGAGCACATGCCGATGGTTCCCAGTATCCTGCTGGGAAGCCAGGTGGGGCTGGGTGACCAGCCCGGATGCACTGGAGCAGAGCTGGGAGGGGGGAGCAGAGCGGGTGTTGGGGCCATGCCCAGCTCCCCACCTTCCTCACCTTAACTGAGAACGCAGCCGTTTGGTCTCTCCCCATGGCTTCACATTTGCATAGCGGCTCTAACCAGTGAGGCAGATATCAGCATTCCTGCTTTGTACATAAAACTGAGTCACAAAGTTCAACACTTTGCGTATAGCCACCTGGCAAGTCACCTGCTAAGTGGCAGGTGAGAGCTTTGGGGCCACGTGGGCAAAGATCTTGACACTTAGAAGCTGGTCTTGGATCCTTGTGGTGACTTCGGGGTACTGGAACTTGGAACAGTCCCAGCGGCAGCCTTGTCTGCCTAGCACAGGGTCTCCTGCCATCCCCAGACACGTGCCCCATGCGTGGTGATGTGATAACCAGAAAGTCCCTCAGAGTGGCCTGCTCTGCAGCCCACAGCATCCACACGAGGAGGCCAAGTCTCCAGGAAGAGCATTGATCAACAGCCTGTCATTGGTATCACAGCTTCTGGGACCAGGGTCCCCTCTGTGAGCCTGGGCCTTTGCCCACCCTTGCATCCCAGAGGGTCCAGGCTCAGCTCTGCTCAGGCACCCACAGATGAGGTACAACCAGAGTCAGCCCCAGATTGTCCTCTGTTGTGGGTGCCGGACTAACGCACTAACGTGGAACATGAAGCCCATGCTCCCCAAATCAAGCCACGACTGTAGCCCTGAGTGCTAAGTCTTCTGCCTTTCTGGCTTTAGACCGTCAGGTGTGCAGTGAGGCTGGCAATCACGGACACCCTGAGGTCTGCCTGTGAAAGGTAAGCAGAAGGGGAGGGTGGGCCTCCATCCCGTCCTCCTGCTGGCCCCAGTATGGCTCAGCTCCCCTCCCCTCCACCCCCCTATAATGCTTAGGGCTGGGCTTCTTTGAGCTCAAGGAATTTCCCATTCTTTCCCCATAGCTACAGCTGCCCAGGTTACCCGCAGCAACCGCTCTGGCATCCACACTGGGGTCTGCGCAACCCTGGCCCCAGGCTGCTGGGCATGGCCTACCCTGTCCCCAGGCCTCCGAATGGGGAGGGGAGGGAGTGCAACAGAGGAGAGAGAAGGGTAACTTCTTTCCCAAGAGACCTTTCATGGTGGATCTCTCAGAAGCCCTTGGTTTGGGACAAACGGCAGAGGGCTAGCGGACACTGCCATCTGCTGGTCATGATCTGTAACATCACTGTCATTGGGCGGAATGCCCCGCCTTGGGGATTACCAACACCAGGCAAGAATCAGGAATGATATGTGGGACCCTAACGTGAACAAACTCACCTGGTGCTGTGGGTATCCTGTGAGATAACGACACACCGCCACGGAGGTCAGGAAAAAGACCACAGGGCGAGGTCGTGGAGAGGACTGGGTTTCCACACCGCCCTTGCTGAGCTGAAGATTGGTGACACCCGTGGTCTTCGTGACCTCTGTCACCTTCTGTTTCCTCGTCCTTAATTGGGACAGGAATGCCTACTTGTCTAGTTTGACAGCCAATACACAGGGCCTGGCACGTGTCGCGGTGGCTTTTACTGCGATCTGGGTGAGTCCGGCTTTCACTGTGAGAAGGCTAGTCAGTCTGAGCTGCCGTCTGGCGTGCTCATTGCTGCGTGTCTCCGCTGCCCCGTGTGCACCTGCCCTTCATGAGTATCAGCGTTCTGAGTGTTCTGGGGCCGTGTCTCCATTATTCTTGGAGACCTTCATAAACACGCAAGATTGAAATACAGATGTTGGAATAAAAGCTGTTGGCACTTGGACAATAATTTGAAACGTCCAGTCGTCAGCATCGGCCCAAGGGGCTGAGATTTCTGTTCCAGACACACAGCGATTAGGGAAGCAAAGTTACCTTCAACCTGGGAAGATGGGAGCTGGCAGGTCGGGAGAGCAGAAGAGACCAGAAGACTTGTCCTATGGTCCAGGATGAGGCCTCAGAGCCAGCTGGGACCAAAGAGTCCCCTGGGTCCTGCAGCAGAGTATCACAGGGTTGATTGGATGTCGTCAAGTTGGGTAGGCTGTCTCCAGTCTTCTGGCAAAGGTAAAGGCATTTGCGAAGTTTTCCAGCAGGAGGTGATCTCTAAGGCTGCCCTGCAGTAGGGGGCGCACTAACAAAACTGGGGACTCAACCCAGTCCCTGGACTGGCACATGAGAGCATCAGTATTCGCAGTGTTCTGGAGCATGTCTGCTTCCTTTTCTAGGCAGCTGAACCACCTATGGATGTGTTTATTTAGGGCAGTGATTCAGCTGAGTTCCATTTTGCAGACTTCACTTCCGACTCAGATGAAGGAGACCTACGGAACTCTGCTCTAGACCCTGCTCCTGACAGCCGCACACACGAATCTGGAAGTTAGTGAAAGCGCTAGGTGGCAAAGTCAAAATGTAGAAAATCATCAATAAATTACATACTAAAAACAAACCCCAATGACGCAGTACTTTTTTTTAAAAAAATCTCTTAGGGTGACAAAATTGAAAAAAGAAAATTCATTGTTGATGGGAAGATAGAGAAAATGGATACTTCTAGGCACCTTTGGCAAGAATGTAAACATGCAGAAATTTCCCTGAGGTGGTTCGACAGCACCAGCAGTGTAAAGAGGAAGTCCTTTGGCCTGGCCCTTTCACTTAGGGATTAACTTAATGACAAGCTGGAATAAGTTAAGGTAAGTATAGATGGTTTTAAAAGAACTTGAGGTAAGTGTGAAAAATTAGGGCTGGAGGAAAGGTTCAGCAGTTAAAGTGCTTGCCTAGCAAGCACTAAGTCAAGCACTGAATATCTGAGTTCGATTCCCCAGCATCACATAAGCCAGGCATGGTGATACACGCCTGTAATCCCAGCACTCAGGAGGCTGAGACAGGAAGATTGCTATGAGTCCTAGGCCAGACTGGGCTCTATAGTGACTTCAGGATGAGCCTAGGCTACAGAGCGAGAGCCTGTCTCAAAAAATAGAGTGAAAAACCAGAAATGATCATAGTGGCATTAATACAATAAGGGCAAAATAAAGTCTATAGACCCTCACTACCACAAGACTGAGTCAGATTCACGTTTGCAGCCTAGGAAGTCTCCACGGTGTGAAATGCCCAGTGGGGGCAGAGGAGAGGTGGAAGGGAAGCTGGATTCTCAGGTGTCTACACCAACACAAAGCCACCCCAGTGGCATGCCTCCGTCTGCTGTCACTGGTGTGTGCCTGTCACTGTCTGACACCCTTAGTAATATTTCCATCTTGTCATATGAACTGGCCTCACAGGCCAGTGAAGGAATTCACCAAGGAGGAAGAGGTAAGGTTCAGAGGTTATTCAGTCAGAGTATACCATCAAGGGGACAGCAGGTGAGTTCCCAGAGGGGACCTTCATGCCAGGCTGAAAGGTCGGGGTGTCTATAAGTGTTTGAAGGTGTGGGAAAGGTCTTGGGGGAAGAAGAAATCTTCCAGAGAATATCCTGTATTGTCCCAGTGGATATTCCAGGGATGTTTGCCACCTGAAAGAACCTATCCTTTGGCTTCACAGAGGGCCTTTTTCTCCAGCTTTCTATCAGCTCACCCCCATCAGCAGGTGGTGGTGGGGGGAACTACTAGAGAGGTGTGGGGGAGTCCATTTCAAAGCCTTGTATTTCCCCTTTAGTATGAGCTGGGCAAGGTGGATTTTAACAGATGGGTGGCCGCTGCATGTAAATTTTCTGTTTTGACTTACTCTTCACATGATAAAATAGTCCTCCATGGAGGGTTCCATTATCAGCTGCCAAAAAAAGAAATAAAACCTCATCCTTTCTGTGTAGCACAAGAAACAGTAATAACAGATCTAGAGAACAGAGTCCAGAAACAGATAATGATGTTTGAAAATATTTAGACTACCATTATGGTGATAATTTTCGGGCAGGAAAAGGGTAAATTGTTCAATAAAATGGTACTTCTTAAAGTATTTATGGGAAAAAATGACCCTTGTCTCATGACATAAGCCAAGACCAGTTTCTGATGAATCAAATGATTATAGAAAATGAAATCCTAATGAGAATATTTGGGAGGACTATGAATATTTATAGAGCCTGGATAAGAAATACTTAACCAAGTGTAATTTCCTTGTCAAAACCACCAAGAATAATGTCCATACTTGGAAATTCGCAGAAATCTTACAACTTACATGGAAAAAAATTCTAAGTATAGAGTTAACCTTCACCAAATGATCAAGCTTGCTATCTCGTTGGCATCCCAGATCCCTGATGACAATGTGATTTCTCAGTGTAGCATTCCTGCCAACAGCCCACCTTTGTCTAGCCTTGAAGAACAATTGGGAAAATCCAAACAAAAAGTGTAGGCTGTGCCATTGACCTGGACTCCTCAAAGATGCCAATGTAGTGAAAGATGAAAAAGACTAGAAACCGTTTTAGGATGTAGGTACTACAGGGACGTGATAATTAGATACAGTGCCGGACTCACAGGTAGATTTTTGATTGCGAGACAGGTGGTGAGTGGGAAGGAAGGGAAGCAGTTGTAAGTAAAAGTCATCACTGGGACAGTGGGAGAAACTAGACTTTGGCTGTCCACCCGGTAACAGTGCTGCACCCTGGCCTGTTTCTCATGTACAGTCATCACTTCGTGGTGATGCAAGACAGTGATCTTGGTCTGAGCTACCTGCTGAAGTATTTAGAACGAAAGATTGTGATGTCTATGACTCTCTAGTGTTTCAAGAAATAACCCACAAAAACAGGGAGATAGAGCATTTTTGTAAAGCAGGCTCCCCACATTTCTGGCTTCCCTTCTGACTGAAGGAAGGAAGGAAAGAAGGAAAGAAGAAAGGAAGGGAGGAAGGAAGGAAGGAAGGAAGGAAGGAAGGAAGGATGCAGGTGGAGTAAATTGTATGGGGCATATGAGGTGTGCCACCCAAGTCCTCTCACCAGGGCAAATGCAAAAGCAAATTATAAAATAGTTTATCTACTAAGATTCAGTATTGCTCTGATTTGGGAAGCCCAGAATACAGGCATTGTATAGAACCAACTGGGAGTGACAGTAGGTGTCACCGGGGGATGGGAAGGGTGTAGGAGGGCCAAAAATGGGGAGAGAAAGGGAGTGTAATGTTAATATGATATATATGTGCACAAGTATTCAAGTTTATTGTAAACATTATATATTGTATAAATATGTATTAATAAAAATGATAGGGGAAAAAGAACAAAAAGATTTAGTATTATTTAAAAGAAGAAACATATCTGATGTACAGGCATAGAAAACCTGTTAAGTGGGAATAACAGAATGTTAACATTGCTAAATGTTCGATGTAGAAAGAGATGACTCCTCCTCTCTCTCTCTTTCTCTTTCTCTCTCTCTCTCTCTGTACACACACACACACACACACACACACGTTTTTTTCCCCTCTGCTTCAGAATCCAGCTTCTAGAAGCAAGTGCTTCTCTCACCTCCCGCCACCCCTCCTCTCCTCCAGTCTTGTCTTCCTCCTGTCTGTTGGGATTCTCCCTCCTCAAAGCCAAGAGAGACTTTTCTCTCTGAACTTGGCCACCCTCTAGTCACCTTCCCGAGTGTCCTCCTAGGCCCGCCTGTGTACTTCCTCGTAGAGCCCAGTATTAGAAGAACTCTACTAGGAGAGTTCAGTGGGAACCCTGCTCTCTGTGCCTGAACATGCCCTGTACCCTATGGGCCACCAGTCCTCGGTGATGTCTGATCACAGGCTAACCTTCAGCAGGGACCCTCAAATTCCTATTTCCTGTTAGCCATCTTCATCCATGAGACCCATCCTTGGCTTGCTCCATGGTAAGTCACACTTGCTTTTGCTGTGTTTGAAGCAGAGCCCTGCTCTGTGCTGAGCCCTGCTCTCTGCCTGAGTGATATCCGTGTCTACCGCCCTGACCACTGTCCAGCTCTGGTACTTCTTTGGCCCCTCCTCATGTTCCTTGGTCTCAGTGAGTGCTGATCACATGCCAGTTCCCTGCCTAAAACTCACTTTTCCTTTTCTTTCTGTGAGTCCATCTCTTCCTTCTTCATAATTCATTGCAAATCCCTGAGGCCTTCCAAGCATAGGCTCCTGCTGGCATCTACCATATTTGCTGCAGGTGGTCTCTGCCACCTCCTGCTGCAGTGACCCCTCCCTCCAGCTGCCCATGCCGCTTAGCTGGCCAGGCCATTCCCATGTCCCCAACCCCTCGATAGCCTTGTGGTGGCCTCAGGATCACTCAGATGTGCACCACTGCTTGGACACACACGTTATCTCTTCTCTTCCTCCTCTTTAATCATCCCTACCCCACAAGGAGCTGTTTCATATCAGGCATCTCGTGAGTGCCTCTCACCTCTTCCAACAAGGAATCATCCACTGCAGAAAGTCCCACCTAGAGTGCCTCAGACACTCACGCAAGAGCCTGGAAAAGGGTCCTGGGGTTGATGGGGTAGTTTATGTGCTTTCTGACCCTCCTCAACAGGTTGGCCCCAAACTCCTGCGTTTGCAAGATAGCTACTGTGACTCCAGCTTTAGTCCTCTGACCAGGTCAAAAGGAGGGAAGGGACAAAGAGTTTTCCCATAGGCGTTGTGTCATAGGGCCCCTTCTAACTCTTAGAGAATATAACTGTTTCTCCTTTCTGGCTTCTATGACAGTGGAGGCAGGTGGAATGGGCCACGAGTGGCTCTCGGGTCACTGATCTTTCGTGTCTGCCAGCTCTTCGATCTCTTTCACTGCATTTGCTCTCATTCACTTCACAGCAATGCTGTGCGTTAAGGCTCTCTGTCACATACATTTCTCCAACAAGAAACCAAGGCTCCAAGAGAGAGAAGACCCTTTCTCAAGTCCCAGTCCAGCACTGTCTCCTCCTGGGAGCATCCCTGTGTGCTCCAATCCCAGGCCAATGGTATTGTGCCCTCCATCTCCCTGCTGTGCCCACAGTCCCGTGGATCTGCATGCTTGTCAAATTCTCCAGCTGTTCCTGAGTCACCCGGCCTTGCTGGGCATGCCTGTGTCTCCTTCTGCAGCCTGGCCTGGCAAGGTAATGGCTGTCGGCTGCGGAGCAAGCCAGGTAGGTGGTGGCCCTGCTCTATGTGGATGCACACAGACCCCTGGAGCTCTTAAGCACCCCCGTTAGGGGATGCATACAACAGCAAGGCCTCAGAAGATATACCCCGCTAGAAACAAGGAGTCGGCAAGGCTCGGATCACCCGAGTCAGGCCCTGAGACCAGTGGCTTCCTTGGTGGAGATGAATCTGGAGTGCTCCTCCCAGGGTGGCGAGGAAAGGAGGAAGAGAAAAATCTTTTCAATGTGGTTTGTGTTACCGCAGCCTCAGCCATGGAAGGGGCTCCTCGAGTCAAGCAGGAAGCAGAAAATATCAGATTTAGATCCCACATTCCATGCATTGTACACAATTACGTGCGGGGGGCCACGTGGAGCGAGAGAGCCACGGAGGCAGAAAATGGGATTGCTATCTGGAAGGGGTCACCTTTTCAAGGGAGGCCTGTTGTGCTTTCAGTAGGCAGCAGGTGTGCCGAGGCACCTGCGGTGCATGCCTGGTTCACAAGGCTTTGGTGGTGAGCAGCACCGGGGAGTCCTGTTCTCTGCAGCCTCCCAGTCCTTCCCAAGCTGTCTCTCCACGGCTCTCACCTCCCCCACAGCTCTGGCGGCCTGCTTGCTACCTCTACCCACAGCAGAGCCTCCAGCACGGGCTGCCTGCTGAAGTCCAGAGCCTTAGACCCAACTGCCTCCACATCCTCAGGCTCCCAGACACCATTTGTCCACAGCAAAGTTGTCACTACACCAGAACAGCGCTCTTTCTCCAAGTGTCCTGTCACAGAGGAGACTACTGCCCAGCCACTAGCAGAAACCACACCACAGCAGCGCCCCGACTTCACTCCTAAATCTCTCCCACGCCTCCCTTCCTCTCCGCTGGGGCTGTGTCACTCTGGCCCATGACCCCACCACCTCCTGTCCGGACGGCTCTGCAGACCTCTTCATCTTTTTACCTTCAGATCACGTGCTCTAAGGTACTCTGTACAGCTTAGCTGACCAGGCCATTCCTGTGTCCCCAACCCCTTGATGGCCTTGTGGTGGCCTCAGGGTCACAGCAAAGCTCAGTGGTGTACTGAGTGCTCCATACCCTGGCTCCAAGTACGGTCTTTCTCGTTTCTCAAGCCTTGTAGATCTTCCTTCTCGTCTCTTCTACGCATTCTTATTTCTTCAATGTGTACCCTGGTCATTGCTCCTTTGGGAAACCTTTCCTGATGCCACCCCTTCCAAGTCTAAGGGCGAAGAAGCCGTGGAAGCCAGCACTTCTTGACCCCCAGCACTTGCTGTGGGCAAGTGTGCCGTGGCCACGCCCCCACCAGCTGGCACCACGCCAACATTCCTGGGATGCTGGAGACGTTAGGGTTTGCTGCTCTTCCTTCCTCAAGGGGGCAGCAAGTTCAGCAAGGCACAGAGGAGCCCGGGCTGCCGTGAACCCTGCCAGTGACAGGCCCGGAAGCAGGCAGAGCAGATCCCCTAAGCGCTCCCCTGCATACTTCATCCATCCAGGCACCTTTCCCCCCATCAGTGCCCCTCTTGACTGTAAGCAAACGTGAGACAACCCCAACACGGCATAGGAGTGTGTGCATTTATTTAAGATACATCCTGGAAAAACATTTCTCAACATCTTTTTCCTGAGAGATTTCTTTACTAAATACAGGTAATAACGACTCAAGTTAGTAACCTTATGAAATATGGCCGGGTCTCCCAGTCTCGAACTGCCGCATAGCCGAGTCAGAGTCCCCGCGGCTCTTTATCCCTGGGACTCTGCGGAGGGAAGGGGAACAGCAGGCTATGTGGGCATTGGTTGCACTTTCTCCTGACCCTCTGCCACCTCAGATTTTCTCAACCTGGGCAAATTTTTGGCAGGTGAGAGGACCTATTTCTCATCCCACAAAGAGATGGGCCTAATATAAGTAGGTCTGTTACCTTCTGTAGGTCTCTAATAGCTAAGCAATCTTCTAAAGAAAACTGATCCCCAGACCCCATGGCCAGCCGACCCGTCCCGTCCCCCTGGAGCTCCCCGGCAGGGCAGGGGCCTTCTGGGTACAGGGGACTCAGGCAGCAGGGCGGCAGAGAGACTTGGAAAGCCGCACACAGAACACGGGGGCACATGGGGGCCCAGCTTAGCAAATTTTTTTTGTCATATTAGGGGTGGGCCCAGGGCCTTCACTGAGCTACATCCCCAGCCCATTATTATTTTTAAATTTTGAGACAAGGTCTTGTTAAATCACTAATTTGCAGGGTCTGCGCTCCAACTTGCGACCTTCCTGCCTCAACCTCCCAGACTGCTGGGATTACAAGGACGTTTGTTGACTCAAAAACCAGAAAGTCCCAAGGGAACAGGAAACGGAGTTTTGCGATTGGACTAGCAATAGAACAGCAGAGCTCTGTCTCTTAGAGGCTAAGCACGGAGCCACAACACACTGATGAAATGTCGCTACGTGCCGCGCCGGAAGCTAAGCGTGTTCTGCGTGCGTGGTGGCTACGGAGATCAAGCCACGCCGTACAGCTCAGGCCCCGCGCGCACCATTCCCCCACGCCCAGCCGGCGGCGGCCGCCAGGGGGCGGGGCGGCGCGGAGGCGGGGCAACGCCGGAGCGCGATGGGGCGGAGCGCGGCCGCCAGGGGGCGGGGCGGCGCGGAGGCGCGGCAACGCCGGAGCGCGATGGGGCGGAGCGCGGCCGCCAGGGGGCGGGGCGGCGCGGAGGCGGGGCAACGCCGGAGCGCGATGGGGCGGGGCGCGGGGACGCCGGCGACGCCCTATCCCGTGACCGCGCGATCGCTCGCCGTCGCCGCCGCCGCGACATGCAGTCCCCGGCGGTGCTCGTCACCTCCAGGTGAGCCGGCCTCCCTCGCCGCGTCCTCGCTGTGCCGCGCAGAGGTGCGGGGCAAGCGTCGGGCCCCACTGCGCCAGCCCTCCAGGCGATGCGCCGGGCCGGCCCTGCCACCCGCGGGAGAGGTGGCGCGCCATTGAGTGGCCCCTTTACAGATGGGGAAACTGAGGCGCCCTAGGGAGTGAAGAACAACCCGAGACCCAGGGCGAGGCCTGGCCGGTCCGCGCGGGTGGCAGCGAGGGGTCTCCGCAGCTCTTCTCTGTCGCCTGGCGCGTATCTGTTTAGGGCCGGGAGACGCAGCCGCCTCCTCTGCGCGCGCAGTGTGGCGCCGGTGGGTGCAAGCGCTGTGCCCCGCAGTGGCGCGTGCGGGAGTCGGCAGTAAGTTCCAGGGTCTAGGAGAATATGGTGCCGGGGTGGATGTTTAATCAAGTGGAACGGAGACCGGCTGGGGCGGCAGCTCGAGGAGAGAGCTGGAGAGAAGTGAACGGAAGTTACAGGAAACACTCAGATGTGGTGCACACCTGTAATCCCAGCTACATGAGAGGCCGAGGCAGGAGGTTCACAAGTTCGAGCTCAGCTTGGGCGACATAATGACTCAATAGTATCTTAAGAGAAGAGAGAGAGAGAGAGAGAGAGAGAGAGAGAGAGAGAGAGAGCGCGAGCGAGAGCGAGAGAGAGCGCTCAAGCCAGTGGCTTGAAAATGCAGCTCACTGTGAATGCTTTGAGTTCAATTCCCAGTACCAGAAATAATAAATTATGTTGTAGCAAAAGCAAGTCAGAGGATGCAGCCTGGGCCGGGTGTGAGGACCCAGGCCAAGATGGAACCTGGAGATGCTGGAGATGTTAGAAGGGACATAGCTTTACTGTCCCCCACATGCTCAGCATTCTCTCCCCACTTTTTTTTTTCGATACTAGGAACTGAACCCAGGGTTCAGTGTGTGTAAAGCAACAGCTCTACCACTGAGCTGTATCTCCAGCCCTTTTTGTTTTTTGTTTGGAGACAGGGTCTTTGCCAAGGCTGGGCTCAAAGTTGTGATCCTCCTGCCACAGCCTCCCATGTAGCTGGGATTATAGGCCTGTGCCCCTATACCTCGCTTCTTTCCCGCTTTTAAGTAACTGTAAAGTGGTGTACTTCATTTCATATGCCCCACCCGTGTCCTCCTCACACACAAGATCTTGGACGACGATGCCACTTTACCAAGTAAATAAATGTGTTGCCCAGCACAAATTTAATTTTCCAGATGTAACCCAAACTTCCTGTGACTTGGGTCAAGAAAAATGTTCTTTTATTTATTAATTTATTAATGTGCACATATGTATCCCCTCAGAGTTGCAAACCCTTCCCTTCTCCCTTTATTTGACCCTCCCACAGCCTGCACCTCTACTCCCACTATCCCCCTAATTAGTCCTATGACATGAGTGTATTCTGGATTCTCATATTAGAAAAACCATTCGATATTTGACCTTCTGAGTCGGAACCATTTCAGTGAACATGATGGTCTCAAATTGTGTCCACTTACCTACAGAAGTGTCAGAGCTATCTGTCTTTATGGGTGAGTAATACTCCATTCTGTACACATACCACAAGTTACATATCCATTGGTTTGTTGGTGGTATTTTGGTGTCTTCCACATTTTAGCTGTTGTTAGTTATGCTGCTATGAATGTGGGTATACACGTATGTCTTTTATATGTTTTTAACTCGTTTGGAAAGATTTCCAGAAGAGCTATCGCTGGATCAAGGGGATATTTATTTTCGGTCTCGAGGGATTTCCACACTGCCCTCCACTGTGATTGTACCAGTTTACTCCCCACCTGCAGTGTGAGAGGGTTCGTTTCCCCACCTCGCCACAATTGGTGTTTGAGTTCTTCATACACATGTTCTCTCTGGAGTTAGATGCTATCTCAGTGATGGTTTGATTTGCATTTCCCTAATGGCTACGGATGCTGAACATCTTCTTATGTATTTCCTTCCCATTGAACTTCTTCAACTGAGAATTATCTATTCATTTCCACTGACCACTTTTTAATTGGGTCTTTGAATTTGAGGGGTCTGTTTTCCTTCAGTTCCTTGTGTGACCTTCGTGTGGAGTGCTTGGGAGGGGGAGGTGGCTTCACTTGTTGCCCAGCCTGCGCATGGTGTGTTAACAGGCATGCAGTGGTTGCGGCTGGTGGCAAGGGCCAGTGGAATATGGCTCATTCTTCGTGGCCGGCCGGCATTGCAGACCCCACACTTCTGGGCTGCGTCCAGATTTTCCATCCAGTGATGAGGGCAGCCGCTCAGGGCCGTTGGAGGGTGCACTGGAGAAGCACAGGCTGCCCAGTTGCTTTACTTCCTCGATACATCAAGAAGCGGGATCATTGAGGGGGCGCATGATGGGGTTTGCTGAGCGACGAAGGCTTCATGGCTTGCCGTTCAGCAGCTGGTCCCTGGATCAGCACAGAGCGGCCTTAGTGCCAGCTGGCACTCATTCCAGAGCCTTGGAATTGGAATCTTCATGCTAACAAGACCCATGGTGCCTGGAGATGCGTTGCAGTGTGAGCAGCCTGGCCTGGACTCAGGTGAGCATGCTCCTGTGGGCCAAGTCCTGCCTACCACTTGGTTTGTGAGGACTGTTGGCAGAGTGTTCTCTTGTGCTCTTTCTGTGCTCCGGAAGCACAGTTTAGCAATTGCCGCTGAGATCTGGTGGCCTGCCTCACATGCATACCCTTTACAGCAGTTTTCCTAGGGAGAGCGAGTGGCACCAGCTCCAGTGCACTGGATTGCACAGGGCTGCTTCTGAGAGGAAACATTGCTAGACACCCTGGCTCTGGCCCCGGGGTACACAGACCTTGCTCCCACATTCCCAGGCGTGCTGATGGTGTTCCAGGAACCACACTTAGAGAACGCCTGGTCCAGGGCAAGGTGGGGTCCCCAGCCTGCAGGTGTGGCTAGTGAGTGGCTGTGGGTTTCAGGTGAGCTGCTGTGCTGGTTCCAGGTGAGAGGTCGGAGGAGCTGAGGCCTGGACAGAGCAGCCAGCAGTGGAGTGGGACACCCAGCTGACAGGCAGACACCACGGAGAGGAACAGGGAAAAGGGTAGACTGTGCACCAGGTGCAGCCAGATGGGGGACACTTCTAGGGAACTGGGCCCTTAGGAGTTTGAGAAAACAGAAGGGCATCAGAGATCCCCTCCTGTGCCTCATTTTTATAGTGATCCTGATGAACAGGTACCTTGTTCCCTTGTCGCCCCCTCAGAGACTGCCCAGGACCTTGTGGGATGGGATTAACCCCTGTCCTTGCCCACACCACCTGAGACCTAGCAAGCTGCTCTCCAGGCCTCTCCCCACCTTGCTCTGCTGTCCCGCTCACCTTGGCCTCTCATCTCACTTTTCTGTCCCATCCCCATGACAGTAACTGTGTCTGACACTGTAGGCACATGCAGTCTGCTCTGCATCAGGCAGAGAATGCTACCGCCTGCCCACTGGTGAGAGAAGAGGAATGCTAATGTATTCAGTGTGCGTGGCCACCCCCACAGAGCGCCTGACCTCACTGCGCTTTGACCCCTCCCTGGCGTTTATGCTTACATCGCATGACGTGTGTCATATGTACAGGTCTCGGTGGTTGCTGGGTGCTCACACCCCCCACATAGGTAGCACATCTGGTAGGCCGCCCCCGGTGTTGACAGTGGCACTGTGCTGGTCCCAGGGTCGGCGTGCTTAGTGTGGGGATAGGAAGAACCATTTGGAAGGTGTCTGGGGTCCAACATGTGTTGTACTGGAATATAACTCTAGAGAGGGAATGGCACCAGAAGCCCAGCCCTGAACCTCACCCTGTATTGGAGGACCTCCCGGCACTAAGCTAACCTGGCAGTGAGAAGAACAGAGGATGTCTGGCCAGAGGTTGTGGTGTGATGTGCGCCTGCCTGCCAGGCCTGCAGCGCACCCTAGTGCAGGATGAGTGAAGCATCTGACATCGTCATTACATCGCTTGTTAGTTCCCCACACAATTTCTAGCATCTGAATAGTAATAAACACTCTCCAGAAGCTGTAGTTTAGCCAGCACATTCTTGCAGCCTCAGGAAGGAAAGCCCAACTGCCCAGAGGAGGAACCTGGCCACTTCTCTACTGCCTGGCCAGTCCTCCCCCGCAACATCGCTCATTGTTTCAGCTGGCCGGAGGCTCCATAGCCAGTGCCCTGCCTCTGTCTCGCCAAAGAGGCACATGTCCCTGAAGTTCCAGGAGGGTTTCATCCAGCTTTGTGCAAACCTGGCACCTTCCTTGGCCTGTGTAGACCCCTGTGATGCCACCCTTGCTAATTGTGCCAAGCTCATACACCCGTTTCTGTAAAACATAGCTGCTTGTAATTCTTTAGCAAGCTCCATCCTTCTGTGTTTCCTGCTAGGAGAAGACCTTTGTCCCTCAGCAACCCAAAAGCAGGACCTTGGCCTGGGCCTTGGAAGATAATCAGTGAGGGACTAGTGCGTGGTGGAGTGTGTGACCCGGCACAGCGAGCCCTGGGGACAGCCAGGGCCACCAGGCCACACCAAGGAACTACCTGCATTTCACTCAGGAGGAAACCTGCTGGCTTGAGCCTGAACTTTGCCTGCCTTCTTTCCCTTGGCAGGCAACTTCAGAATGTCCACACGGGCCTCGACCTGTCAGTGCCCCAACACCAGGAGGTGCGGGGCAAGATGATGTCTGGCCACGTGGAGTACCAGATCCTGGTGGTGACCCGGCTGGCCGCGTTCAAGTCAGCCAAGCACAAGCCTGAGGATGTTGTTCAGTTCTTGGTGAGTGATGGGCTCTAGCCGGGCACTTCAAGGGTGCTAGGTTCCAGGCAGCACATACCAGCCCACCAAGGTACTAGCGGCATCCAGGTGCGGTCACTTCTCTATTCTAGAGTGCCAGGCCACAGCTGATGACAGGGTCACAGAGTGGGTCATGCTCACAGTTAAAGGGAGGCAGACTTGTAGCGAGATAATCCAGGCAGTGGTGAGAGTAACACATGGATGCCTCGGGAGTGTGGAGAAGGGCCACCTGGCCCACATCAGAGAAGCGTTTTGAAAGCTTTGAGAAGAGGTGAGGGCTTAGCAGTGTTTTAAAGAGCAGGAGACACCATGCTGTAGAAGAAACATATCCCAGGCAGACGGCATAGCGGCTGGCAACACGGCTGTGTGGGGGCCTTGGGGACTCAGACCAATCGAGTACAGCCCTAGGGTGAAGTGGAAGAAAGTGAAGGCAGATGCAGACGATACGCAGGAGCCATGTGCCCGGGTTTATCCTACAACGAAGTAGGTATTCTAAGTGGGGAAGCAATGTAATCCCATTTACCTGAACCAGAGGGTTTAGTGGAGTATGGGCTGGGTTAGAAGGAGTAAGTCAGGAGACGAGCCCCATTTCAAGGCCAGTGCAGTGAGCCCCAAGGTCAGCGCATGGCTGTAGTCAGAAAGGAAGATGGAGACAGGGTCGGATATATTTGCAGTGTAACCTGCACATGGTTTATAGAGGTTTCTGCTGGCCAGAGTTGAGAGTGTCAATGGAGGGCAGGTTCAAGCAGTAACTTGAGTGTATAGCCAGAGCTCCAGCCTGGGCTGGGCCTAAGATGCAGATTTGGAGACATCAATTCGCAGATGATGTTAAAAATCTAGCGGTGTGGGTGAAGTTTGCTGGAGAACAGATGCAAAGAGCAGAGCAAAGGGCCAGGAGGAATTGCTGGGGACACTGTCAAGTCGGGGATGGTCAAGCAGGAGAACTGGGTGTCTGTGGAGTCTCCGGAGCTAAGAGAGGAGTTTCAAGAAGGACTGAGATAACACATCTTTTTCTAATTTATCATTTGGTCTCATGTAAAAATGACTTGGCCCTGGTGGTGATCAGGAAAGACAGGATACAGAATACCGGATTTTAGGATGAGGTAGAATGAGCCAGAATTCTTCATTACAGAGCAGAGCACCCTGCTGCTGCATGCAGGTTGGTTCCCAATCTCCCACAGCTATGGCAACAAAAGGAAAACAAATTGAACAGCTCCATTGACCTCTTAAGTGAAATTTTGTTTTGTTTTGTTTTTGTGAGGGGTTATCTTTTTTTGAGCCAAGGTCTTGCTCTGTAGATTAGGCTGGTCCTAAACTCACTGTGTAGCCCAGGCTGGCCTAGCGCTCATGCTAATCCTCTGGCCTCAGCCTTCTGAGTGCAGGTGTGTGTCACCACCTGGCTAGTGTGTAGTACTGGGGCATTGAACTCAGGGCCTCATGCTTCCTTAGCAAGGGCTTTAGTCACTGAGCTACATCCCCAGACCAAGAAGTGAAACTCTAAAAGAAATGTATGACACAGTCTCTGTCTGAGGGACACTCAGCAGCGTCGTGAGAAAAAGCCTGAACAGCATCGAGTGCTCCTTGGTGAGAACCTAGGAGAAATGTGAGCTGGTGGTTCTGCATCTGCTGTCCTTGAACAGTGACCCAGCTTTGTGGGCCAGGCAGCTCCTGGTAAGCTTGCTTGGTGCAGGATGGAGTTCAGTGTACAGTGTCTTCAGGGATAAGAGCAGAAAAGGAGACGATTTGAGATTGATGCTCCAGGGCACGAGGGAAAGGCAGCATCTTAGAAGGCCACAGGGCGTATGCGAGGGCATCTGTAACATCTCCACATGCCACACCACTACCACTATGTCCTCAGCAGCAAGGCCCATGCCATGGGCACACACTTGTGTGCTTGTGTGTATGTGGGTCCACATGCTGGTGCATCTCGGACATTCTGAGGTACCTGCAAGGGCGGAAGAAGGTGAGTGTTTACTCCCTGAAGGATCTGGGGGTGTAGCCCAAAGTTGCATACCCCAAATCTGAAGTTTCTTTGGAGTTCTGTGATTTAGCTCAAAGGATCAGTGAAGGCTTACAGCTACTCTTTAAAAAGATGCTTTAAAAAATCCTAAGCACCATCAACTTTCTGTACTATCACCTTCCCCTAACTGGGATGAAATACTTGACGTGCACGGCTTGAAGGAGGAGAGGTTTATTGGCTCACTGCCGCAGAGGCTTCAGACCGTGGTCGGCCGGCTCCAGGGCAGGAGCATCATGCCAAAGGACCTGCCGGGGAAACTGGCGACATTATGGCAGCCAGGAAGCAGAGCTTATGGGAAGGACAAGAAAGGCCAGGGCCAGGGCCTAGTTAGGTTCCCCAAGGAGGTCATGCCTTGTGAGCTATCTGGTCACACTTTGTAAGTTTATACCTTGGGCATCTCTCAAGCCAAATCAGTTGCTAACCTTGGAGCAAGGCAAGCCTAGGAAAGGGCCCTGCATTCAGATTGGATAGACACCCTTTGTAGGGTAGCTGTACTGTCTGCGCAGTACTCAACGGTGCCTGGCACGCAGCGGACAGCAGATAAACGGGAGTTCTTCCTTCAGCTTCCTGGCATTAGGTGCCCTGCTTTAGGTCTCATCTCCCAGCCGGTACCTGAGTTGTGCTAGCTGGAATGATAATGGATAGGGTTCCTAGATGGCCTGGAGCTCAGGCTTAAATCCCCCAGCTCAGGGTGCTTTTTATGTGGGCCCAGCCTGCATGCAGCCCTTTGGCCTGCAGGGGGCACTCGGCCCTTACTGTGGCCTGCTCTGCCTGCCTGGTCTGAGTCATGGACTGTCCCATGTAAGAGCCTGGTACCAGTCCCTTAGTGAAAGCATCCCTTGGCCTTTTCTTGAGGGCTGTTCTTAGCAAAGGTTTGGAGCCAGAATTTGGTACTGCTTCCTCCTAAGCTAACGTTGCCCAGTTGCTAAAATGCAAGTACTTGTGTACTGAAAGGGGACGAGCTATAAGTGTGCCCTTCCGCCCCTTATTTCTCTGCCTTGATTAATGTTTTATAAGCCACATGTGGAAACTCACTATTCAAGAAAAGTAAAAAAGAAAGAAAAGGCCCGAGCTGGTGCCACAGGACTGTAGTTCCATTGCTCTGGAGACAGGCAGGAGGATCACAAATGTGAGCCTACTCTGAGCAATTTAGTAACTTAGTAAAACCCTCTCCCAGAATGAAATAAAACAGATTTGGGTCTGTCCCAGTCGACTGCCCATGTAGAGGGTTCTCAGGCCCCCAGTTTAAGCCCCCAGGCTAAACGTCTCTGGTGATCAGTCTGTGCAGGGGCCACCAGGCCTCTGTTACCTGAGCAAAGGAGTACCTGCAGATAAGCTCTACCACCCTGTTTGGATGGGCTGAGGGTAGATCCCTGGGTGCCCCTGTGATGTAGCCATGCCCCTACTCCTGCCCACACTACCGTATCAGTGAGGCTGGCTGACCCTCAGGGAACCAAGGGACATGTGGTCTCTTGGTGGAGACTATGGAATGGAGCAGGTGACTTTCTCTGAGCCCACATGAGACTGTATAGACCACATAAGCCACTGTGCAATAGCTGCCCACCCCCTTAGACTGAGAACCTTCAGGTCCTGGGGTACCCTGTGCAGAGCAGGTGTGCAACAGAGCTCGGTGACTGAGTCAACACCCCAGTGCTTTGCAGTTGCAGAGGGGCCCAGGGAAGAGCTGCCGGTCAGCCCAGCACTGCCCTGCGGAGCCAGTGGCTCTGAGGACTTCCTTCGGTGACAGCAGGAGCCCTCCCTTGCTTCACCCAGGTCCAGGTCATAGAAGGTCCTGGTGGCAGTTTTGGCAGCGTCCAAGTCCGCTGCATGTCAAGACTGGCCCCGCCGGAAGACTGCCGCTGGTTCACAGGAAAGGATAATCAAGAGGTACATGCTGAGAAATGGTGATTCACGGTGTTGCCGGAAGGTGACCCGGCAACCTCGGGGCACTGAGATAACCCTGCTGACTGGAGGAAAGCACAAAACAGAGGCAGTGCCCATGGTTAGCAACAGGCCATTCAGGGGTCCCTGTATCAGTTTGCCTCACTTGGACCAGCAGCACTGCCTGGAATTGTGCACTATTCACATCTTTCCTCTGGGCCTCTGAGACTTGGCTGAAGGACAGCAGCCTGAGGCAGGGGGGCAGGTATGGACACAGTAGGTGGCTGATGCAGGATCCCTCCCAGGTGATGCCTGGCAGCGGTAGGAGATCTTTCTCCTCTGGCTCTTCACTCAGGAAATTGCATGTTCTTCTCATTCCAGGTCTCCAAAAAGTACAGTGAGATGGAGGAGTTTTACCAGAAGCTGAGCAGTAGATACCCAGCAGCCAGCCTGCCCCTGCTACCCCGGAAGGTCCTGTTTGTTGGGGAGTCTGACATCCAGGAAAGGAGAGCCATGTTCAATGAGATTCTGCGATGTGTCTCCAAGGATACCCAGTTGGCAGGCAGCCCAGAGCTGCTAGAATTCTTAGGTACCTGAGGCTCAGTCCCCCCGTCGCTGTAGTCTCTGCTGCCTAGAACCTGGTTTCACTGCCCTGGCTAGGCAAGGGAGGGTCGGTAGCTGCCCAAGCTATAGCCAGGCTCTTGAGGTACATGAGCCTCACGTACAGCTAGGGCTGGATGGTGGACAAGAGGTCTGTCATTTAACTCTTTTCTGACTACCCTTGTTCCATGAGACAGGAAGGGATTTTTCAAAAGAAAACAGCAGTATAAACCAAATTTCACAAACTGAAGGATGGGGAATGAGGCAAAACCAGCAAACAACAGAGGGGCTGAAAGAGGATAAGACCACAGACCCTGGGGTTCCTGTGTCCTTGTGTCCCACGCATGGTCTGGGGTCTCGGCTGCCCCATTTGTTAGCAGACCACAACCGTCCCTGCCTTGCCTGTGTCTGGGCCTGTGGACACTGTGATAAGAGGCATCCATTGGTGGGAAAAGGCTTGGGAGACCCTGGTCCTGGCTGTTACAGAGAGATGGGACAGAAGGCTCCAACTTCCCCAGCCTTGGTTTCCTCATCTGGAAATGGAGGCACGTTTGTCTCTCTCGTAAGGTTTCCTGATACTTAAATGTAAGATGCTTATTATTACATGTAACTGAAGAGTTGCGAGATTTTGAATGGCATTTTTGCCTTTGAATAAAAGAACAGAGCATAATATGTAATATAATATTATCACTCAGTACATTCTGTGAAAGTTAAAGAACATTCACAAGATTTTTTTTTACCTACTGGGTGATATTTTAAAAGTGAATGCTGTAAACTACCCAATCTGTATTTGGTGGAGATGAGCGAGTAGTCCAACCCCACGCTTCTCACACTGTCCGCGGGGGAGGAGTAGCTTCTTTATTTCCAGCCCGTCACAGGCGAGTACCTTCGCAGATCCTGCAGGCTTAGCTTTTGTGATGATGCTAAGCCGCTGTGGGACTTTCAGGGTGCTTGCGCTCATGGGCACTGGTATGCAGGTCACGCCTTGAGAGGCACGGCTCTAACCAGACCTGATGGATAAACACAGTTTGTTCTGGATCATCCACATGCTCGTTCTGTGCCCCCACTGGGTTGTCATTTTATTATTTGGATCTGGGGCAGCCTTTCATCTGTGGCTGCATCAGTAGAGCCCCTTGCTGTGCCCCATGCTGTAAAACAGTCCTGTCTGGTGTAGCCTGCTGTTGTCCAGTGAGCTTGGGCTCAGTTACCGCTGAGGTTCAGGACCCAGTGCCTTGGCCCTGCTCTGACGTGTCCTCTGTGACCATGTCATGCCAGGGTCCCTTGATGCCCCCAGCCCTCAGGGTGCTACCACAGGTACTTGAGTGTGCCCAGCACAGTCGTCGCCTCCCAGTCTCCACACCTGCTGTCTTGGCTTGGGCAGGGTCTGGCCCTAAGCAGCTGTAGGAAGCCCTCAGCCTCAGATCCTGGCACAGGAGAGTAGGCCATCCAGCTTCTCTGTCTGAGGTTGGTGTGGAGTCCGTTCTTTTCTGTCTTGTTCCACAGGCACCAGATCCCCAGGGGCTGCAAGTCTTGCCAGCAGAGATTCTTCTGCCCTCGATGACACAGGCAGCCAGCCAGGCGACAGCGAAGAGCCTTTTGACTTCTTTGAGCAGCAGGACCAAGTGGCTGGTGAGGGGCCGCCCCTCCTGGGCCTGAAGGATGAGAGTGGACAGAAGTCCTTGGATGAAGAGGAAGAGGAGGTGCTGGACCCCCTGGGCATCCTGCGGTAGGTGTCCTGTTATCAGCAGGGTCCTGTGGCTTCCTCTAGGCTCCCTGGAGGCAGCCTCTCCCTTCTTCCTTTCTGTGCTTCTTAAGTCCCAGGGTCTAAGTCATAGGTCCTCATCCTGCCATGCTCAAGGGACTGGCTGTCTCATGACACTTGGTGTCACTCTCAGCTTTGAGCTGGGTTCAGGTATCACTTGGTTTTCCCTGGTCACATGGCCTCTTCCTCCTGGCTCTGCACTGAGGCCCAGCAGAGCTGACCCCACCCCAGTGGTTCGGCAGCCTGAGTTCTCCTTCCAGCAAAGTGATGGTGTGGTGACTGCAGCTTCCTGCACCTTCCTCCCCATCTGTAAACCAGATGGATTTCCCTTGGTTCTGTCCAATTCCAGGGAGGAGGTGCTGCCCGGGTGGGAGGATACGAGGACATGGCATGAATGGGGTACTCTGGCCACTGGACTGAATTCCTTTCAGGTGCACAGACGTGTGCACATCCTGACTGGAGGTGAAGAGGCTGTCCAGGGCCAGCTGTATGCACCTTTTCCTCTCCTGGCCCTCTGCCTGCCTTCTGCCAGTCTGTGGGCTGCTCCTGAGCCCCTACTGCGTGGACCATTTCGTGTCGCGTCGGGGAAAGGGCAGGGGCACTGTCTGAGTGATGAGGCTGGCGAGCCAGGCATCTGCTTCCAGGGCCCATTCCTTGCTGAGAGGTTTGGGTTGCCCCATCCAACCAGAAGGCAGTGTGTCCCCGAGTGAACTAAGCCATTCAGCCACCCCTAAGTCCTTAGTTTTTCTTCATCCCCAAAAAAGGAACTAATATTTTCTGAGCACCTGCTGTGGTCTCACATTGTACTCTGTAGCTCATAAACAGTGGCTCATTGATTTCCTGCCTTGCAGGCATTATAGTATATCATGCAGATTAAAGGAATCAGAGAAGGTAGAGGCCAGGTGCTCTCCCTGAGGTCCGTCAGCTCTTAAAAAATGGTACTGGGATGGGAACCAAGATACCACGCTGGCTCCGCCCCTCACTGGCCACGTGGCCCTGAGTTTCCCTTTGCTCTTCAGTTTTCCTCATCGAAATTGGGCTCTTTGGGCTCTTACGAAGGTTGAATAAGGGACATAGAAATTAGCTGTCATCATGGCACCTCAGTCTACAGAATTAGATATCAGACCACGTGCCTCTGTCCCTTCCATGATTAGGTCATGGGTTTACTGAAGACCTCAGCCTACCGAGGAGGGAGGCCTTACAGATCCTGTCCCACAAAGGAACTAGCGTCATGAGAAATCAGGCAGAGACATGCTCAACTTAAATGCTCTGCAGAGTGGGGTCCTGATACCGCACCTGCCTGGCAGTGGCCTCTCTCCCTTGCAGTGTGTGAGCGCTGGGCTCCAGGAGCCGTAAGACCAGCATAGAGAGGATGAAGATTCTCATTTAGAATAGGTGCTTGGTGGTCAGACCGTTGCAGCAACTGCACGCGAGTCAGTCTTCCAGTGACCGTCCAGCCAGCCTTGTCCTGAAGGGAGTCAGGACCCAAGGAACAGGCAGTGAAGGTGGCAGGGTGATGCCAGGAGAAGCCTATAATAGTCTCCTTATCAGCTTTGCCCAATCCAAGTCCGTCTTGGGCTTTATTTTCGTAAGGATAAGGCTGTTTGAACTCACACTCTCCGTTGTCTTGAGTAACCGCCTGTGGTGCCAGACCAAGATAGACTTCAGCTGTGTGTGCCAGCCTGTGGCTGAGGACGTGCTTAATAAACTGGTTCCTTTTTTGGATAGGAAAATGCTCTTTGGAGTTGGCAAGTGCTGCCTTCAATTTCCTACGTACTCCAATAGTAGAATGTTGGGCATGTCAGTAGGCCTGGGACCCCGTAGCCTTCAACTCTGTACACTGGAGGAGTTGGCTTCTGAATCCCAGGAAAGCTTAGCACCTGTGAGGAACCCCTGTCCTGACAACTTTCCCTCTAAGGACCCATGTGACCCTAGTTGGAATTATCACTCCATCAGGAATAATAAGTGATTTTTTTCAAAAGCTTATTAAATGCCAGGAAGTGAGCTAATTATCATGTGCTTGCATTAGCCGGTTTGACTATTCAGACAGCCTTTTGGGAGCTTTGTTAAGATGTATGATAAAAATAATACTGTGTTCCTTGATGGGGATGTACATATGTACGTATTTCATGTAATACTGGAACAGAACCTTCAAGAACCCACGCCAAACCTTACTAAGTATATTGTGCTCCAATATTTCATACTGTGTTTCATTTTGTGAAAAGGTCGTGACACACCAAACTGCTGTCAGGACCTGTTGTGGCCACAGTGTGGGACATGGCACACTGAAGGCTGGTGCTGCATCAGCTTCAGGAAACTGAAGCTCACAGTCAAAATGCTTGTCCACATTCTTGTGCCCTGCACTCAGCCGACCCAAACTTGAGGCTACCCAAAGTCCCGTCTTTATGTAACGTTCATAGTAATCAGAATCGTAGGATTGTCCCCTTTCACAGATAGGGAAATTGAAGGCAGAGCTGATATAGGGGCTTGGCAGAGCCAAGGTGGAGGTCAGGTTCCCCCGTCAGCCTCTCATGGCTACAGGTAGTCCTGTGGACAGCTTCCCACTGGGCTGCCTGCTCCCCCTCGGGTGGGGACACTGTTCTTTGCAGGCAGCTGATGGTCCACAGGCATCTGTCCTCTTCCTGAGCCCTCAGTCCCTTTGCACACAGCACCCTTGGTACTCAGCTCTGCTTATAGGTTACTCCCAGGCCCCTGCCACCCCCATGCTGCCATCTGGACCTGCTCTGTGCCTTCCTGGAGCAGCCTTCCTGTGCCATGCTGCAGTCCTTCCCTACCGTGGCCACCGGGGGGCACTGTGGCTCCATTGCCGGGCTGCTGAGAGGGTGGAAGTTGCTGGCACAAAGCTGGAGCCCTACTGGCCTAGCTTTTCTTTGTCTTTTCAACCTGCCTCTCGTTGGGGAAAAGGACATTATTATACCATTAGACAGCGCAGAGAGACCGAAAGCCCCTGCCGCTCCCAATGTTGGCTGTGGCTTTTTCCTGGCCCCTGGCCCACCACAGCCCACACAGCTGCAGACACAGTACAGAAGCCATTTGGTTTCTGCGTTTTCACTTAATGTTCTGCCTCAGTCGCTTCTCTCTGTCGTATGTCATCTTCATGTTAAACTCTCTAGAGTCTTCACGGATCTGAGAAAATTGAGGTAATACCATTATAGTTGTGCCTTCTGCTGGAAATACCCTGCCAGAAACAGTCTTCATTGTGACTCAAATAGTATGTAACTAATAGGAAAAACACTGAGATCATAGGAGAAAATTTCATCCCAACAAATATGTGTATTTTGGAATACTCATGTCCCGTTACCCCTTGGAATTGTGGCACACGTGCTATTCTGTGATTTGACTTTTTCCAAGTGTACACCAAGCCTTTCCAGACCAATACTGTGCCTGCCGGTGGCACCGGGCCAGGCCCCTCAGGTCAGAGTGCTGTCAGTGGCATCGCCAGGACCCACTTGCAGATGTTGCTGTGTCTTGCAGAGCCTGTAGACATGTAGACAGTGAATGAAGAATTTTTGTATGTGCGGAGCTTTTATTTTCTTGAGCTTTTACCCTAGACACAGGCCCCAGAGCAGGGTGCCACAGCTCGTTCTGGTGGGCCTGCAGAGGGTTCCAGTACAGGGTTCCTCAAGGACTAAATCCACTGTTGGGAGGACCCTTTGCTTTTGCATAATGTACCTTTCCGCCTCTTCCTCAGCCTGCATCCTGCATCCTGCATCCAGGTCCTTATCTGTTAGGCTAGCCTCTGGGGGTCCTGTGCCATGACCTCCCGCCATGAAGCTGGATATCTTTTGGGAATGCTGTGTTTCATCATAATTTCTTATATAGATTGTTTACCTTATTTTCCATAAAATAATGGTTTTAGTATAAAAAATAATATTTTAGTTTTCTGCATTTGGAAGCAGTTGCTGCTCTAGGATAATCCTGTGGCTTTGAATGCCCTGGCACACTTAGGCATCCTCACATTTGCTAACCAGCCTTTAAAATCAAGGTCCACCCCCAAGGTGATCCATGGTGGGGTCACTGTGGACAGCCCAGCCCCAGCCCTACCCTCTGGCTGCCTCTCCTGACTTGCCATGAGATATGAGCAAAAATATGGTGAATGTGTAATTTTTTGGCAATTTCTGTCACAAATATGCTGTTTCCTCATTTACCTTGTTCACTAGATCTTACACCCTTCAACTTCTGGCTCTTTGCCAAAGTCAAAATGACCACAGAAGGTAAACCTTATGATTCTATTCAAAGCATTGAGGCATCCACAACAGTGCAACTAAAGATACTCAGTGAAAGAGAGCTTCCAGAGCCACGTCACAAAGTCACAAAATGATGAGATGTGTTTGAAGAAGAGGGGACTATTTTGAAGGTGATTCATGGTAATGTGGCTTTTACTGTAATACATTTTTAAAATCACCTCTTGCCACCTTCATTTCTAGCTGAGCTGTTGAACCCAGGCACCAGGCCTTCCTGGGATGCCCCCATGCAACCCTACTCACTTGGGTGCTGTGTGTCATCCTCGTGCGAATGGGTGATGCAGACTCTCAGACCTGCGTGGAGCTTGGGACTATTCATATTTCAGCAAGCCTTTGAGGTGAGCCCTGTGCAGGCTCACACTGAAAGCAAACTCTGTACAGTCTAGGTGATGCCTGCCATCTGCAGGCCCTCCGCCTCTCACCTCTTCTTCTCTTCCTGGGTTCCCCTCCTGCCTGTCCCCTGCTGGAGGAATTCCTTGGTTATCAGTTACCACAGTGGAGACATGAGCCAGGCCTGGCTGAACCTGACTTCACCTTTATGGCATCCAGCTCTGGCCTAGCTGTGCCCCAACGCGGTGAGGAGCACAAAAGGTGGGAGGTGAGGCCAACTGCGCCCCGGAACTGTCATAGGGATGGCTGCATGCAGCACATTCCCAACTGTATTTCCCATCCAAGCACTGCTCCCAGGCTGGCCTGAGTAAAGGAGACTCGTGGGGATGACAGAGGGAACTGTGGTTTCTTATTTTTTTACTTCAGTAGCAAAATCTTTGATTAAAGAAAAATCTCATGTATAGAACTCTAATAGACCAAGGTAGAATGGCTATCGTTGAGACAGGAGCAGGCACATCTCAGTCTCAGTCCTGTCTCCCAAGGCAGCTCTGCAGGTCAGGGCCCCTTAGAGCGTGGTGTGAAGGCCTCTGGGAAGCAGTGAGGTCTCCTGGGTATGTGGTCACCCAGCACCAGGTTGGAGACAGATGGTACTAAGTTCATGTCCCCACCGGACTGGATGGCAGCACTTAATGAGTTGCAAGCTTCTCAGAACCAGCTCAGAGTAGAAGCTTTTTTCTTAATAAAGTGAGGAAGAGCCTAGCCCCGGGTTTAGGAGAATAAAGGAAAGTTCTTCGTAAAATGTTACAGCAGGTTCAGATTTACTCTATAGGTTCTGTGTATGCGTGCTGAAAGGTGTTGTGTGGAGGGTGGCTGTTCTGTGTCCTGTTGTTTTTCTGCTGGCATCATCTGGGTGATGTGCGTCGATGGCTTTACTTCCTGCCAGATGCACCCTTACACCTAGAGGGGGCGACCTTGCTCCGACAGCCTCTGTTTTTCAAAGGGGCTCCTAGACTGAGCCCTAGGGTTAATGGCTCTGTGGCTCTTTAGCATATGGATCTTAGGAGGTCAAGCCAATTGCATGATGGAGTCCTTAAACCAGGCATGTCCAAGTGTCAGTTTTTTGCTCTTGAATTTTTTAATGTAGTAATGAAAAATTAAAAAGAAAATTTTTGTACTTATATGTGTACATTAGTTGTCTTATATATTTTATATATAGCCTAAGACAGTTCCTCTTCACTCCAACTCAGAAGGGAATTAAACTGGCAGACTGCAGTTGAGTACTCCTGCCTTGAACTGTGAGGGTAAATTCAGTCTTTTGGCTGTCATAATTGAGGAACCGTACCTGAGTCACACAGCAGCAGCCTGAGGGCAGGAGTTGGGGGTGATCGCCGGACTGCTGGCCAAGGACTTTTCCCTTTGTCCCTCTAGCATTCCTACTTGTGCCAGTGGATACTTGCCAACCCTCATGGGCACTCTCAGTTTGCCAATGGAGATGATGCCCCCCCCCCCAGCCCCCAAGGACAGCCACCTGTCCCCATTGTGCAGCTTTGGGAGTATGGGGGAGATTGGTAGGTGTATAGATGAAGACTACTCCACTCCCCTCGCCCCCACCAGGTGAGAACAAGCAATGACACTTCTCGGAGCTTGCTGAAGGCAGAGAGCCATCTATTTGTCAGAGCCTACGGCAGGCAGGGAATGGAGAAGTTCTCAGTGGATGGGAGGGGGCCACAGGTGTGCCTGTGTTGGCGAGTATCAACCTGGAAGCTAGGTGTGGAACGTCTTGTGTAACTAGCTGGTCTTCTAAATTGGCCTTCGCCAGCTGGTCGTACTGAATTGGAAATAGAGGTTTAGTTAGGGAAGATGGTGGCAGCTGGCCAAGTCTTGGCCATTTGGGACTGACCACTGCACAGGCTGTGGTTTGGCCTTCTGGGCTGTTGCTGCAGTCCTACATGTGTCAGAGGCCTACATGAGGCCTGGACCTGGTCATTTTGTTTGTCAAACCTCTCAAGGTGATTTGGTTGTGAACAGGTCTGTGCACACAGAATGCAAAGGCCCAAGGTGGCCTGGTCCCAAGGAGTGTGGTATAGGTGAAGTTCATTTATCAGCAAATTGAAACTTTTTCTAATTGAGAAAAAACAAACAGCTGAATTTAAGATAAAAATATGAAAAATATTTTATTTTAAAGCAGAAATGTTGTTTTGTAGGAAAGAGATTCATTTCCACACTTGGCTAAGCATCACCCTGGCTTTGAAAGCCGCAATCCTGCTGTCTATCTTAGCCATGGAAAGACCACGTGCTTCTGTGCCTACCCAGCCGGGCTGGCTGTGCCTACGAGGTGCTTCTGCCACTCGCGTACTCAGGTCTTGGACTGCTGGTCCCTGCTGCTGGTCTGCTGTGGTAGACTGTTAATCTGGAACACTGCCATGGCCCTGGGTGGCCAGAGAGGTGGATGCCCTCATGTGTCAATCACTGTCACCAGAAGTGCCCGAGCCACAGGGAGCTCAGTGCTTCTTGGCTGGTGGGAGCTGTGGAGCTGTCAGTTATGGCAGATGCCACCTCACGCTCACGTGCTGCGCAACTGCCTGCAGGATGTGGTGTGGTCTGGGCATCTGTCTCCCGTCGGGCCCACAGCAGGAGCACTCAGTCTGCACTCTGTGGTGAGTGTGCTCACACAGGCCGGCACGGTCCCAAGTTCCTGCCTTCCTCCTGTGGCCAGGGCTGGGCCTGCCTTTATCTTCTCCGGGACCTGGTGATGTTCTCAGGCTCCTCAGAAGCCAGGAGCCGGGCTCCCTTCACTGTAGACCTCTCTGTGAGCCCTCCCGCCCCATTCTTGGTGACAGGAGTCTAGTTGTGTTCAGCCTTCCTCTCAGCGACTGGAGGAGAGGATTTCCTTCACTGTGTCAGTGAGGGGCTTTGTCTTTTGTTGTGAAAGGTGGGTTGGCAGTTGGGCACCAAGCACCCAGCTGTGCGTAGGTAGACAGCTGGGTGGGTGCCAGCGTGGAAGGGGAAGGGGGGAGGAGGAGGAGAAGAGGTGGTGTGGGAGGAGCAGAAGCTCCAGGGAGCAAGGGGAGCAGTGGCTCTGACACTGTCACCTCCTGATGAAATCATGGATGCCATTGATGCATAGTCAGTGAGGCGCAGGTCAGGCAGCTTCACGGATGGCTCCCTCGGCCCAGGGACCACTGGCGCCACCCCGATGTATGTGCGTATTCACCCTCTGAAGCTTTTCCTCACCCGCTTGGCCCTTGCACTGCTCTGCTCCCCCAGGCCAGGCCATGCCCAGTGTCCTGAGAGACCAGGCTTACCACCCTCCCATCTGGACTTCCACTACCTCTAACCAGAAACGTCGGATCCTGGTCATACCCTGGCAGAGCTCAGCTCCTCTGCCTGACAGGTTGCCCGTGAGATCATTGCCCACTTCACCCCACCTCCCTCCAGCTGGTGGCTCCCTCTCTGTGCTCCATCTGTGACAGCCTGGGTTGTCCTGTGTGGTAATGACTGGTATGTGTCTGAGTGTTCTTGGCCTGAGTTTCTGGGGACAGTGACAGGTCTTACCCTTGTCTGTTTACATCACCCTATACAGGTGCCTTTGTGTGGGAAGCACGTGGTGAGCACTGGTCGCAGGAGGCATTCTGAGGGAGTAGATGGCCTACTCATAGGATGTCCTGGGCCCGTTGAAGAGACCATTTGGCAGTGTGTCAAAAGTCTTCTGAACGCTGGCACTGAGACTGGTGCCAGGAACTCGTCTCTCCTTGCTACTTTGTCCCCAAAGCCTGAAGTTTTGGGGCCAGTAAGACAGGACTGCGGGGCTTCTAGGTACCAGGGCGTCATATTTTCTGATGCCCTTTATCTCCTCTTAGACAGATCTGGAGAGTCGGGGGACGGGACAGCCGAGGTAGGGTGAATGCAGCTAGTGCCTGACTCAGTCCAGTCACTTTATTTCAGTTCACCAAAAGGCTCCCAGTGTAATTCTCAGGGAAACATGCAAATGTGAGTACAGTTTGAGAGAGAAACTCACCTAGAAGGAGAATCTAGCTTAATTACTGCTTTCAGGGCCTGAAGAGGCGAGAGAAGGGAAATTGTTACGGTGCTGCACACCATCTCCAGTGCAAATCTCTCACCGTCTTTCTCTCGTGTTCTCTTGTTTCCCAGGTGTCACCCTCCGCTTCCTCCCATGCTGTTGTTGGGAGGCCTAAATCCCTTCTCCCCTGTCCCATGGGGCCGTTGGCTGGGTAGGACGTGGGTTGGTTCCCAGGAGCCTGGGAAAAGCCTGCGTATCTCTGAGCAGAGTGATAGGGAAAGTGGAAGGTGAAGGGCAGACTTAGGCCTGTTCTGGAACTGCCTGGCCAGATGTGGATGCCAGTGTGGGTAGGCTTCTCCGCCAGATCCAGAGGGCAGAGCCCAGCCCAGGATGGCTCTGATGGTGACGGAGGACCAGAGAGGTGTGGAGCAGAGCTGGGCCCTCCTGGGCTGGTCCCGAGGTCCCCAAACCTGACTTGACATCACACTCCACAGGAAACTCAGACTCAGATTCCCTGGTTTCTGGCCCAGGGGTCTTGGCCCCCTCTCTGCCAGGGCCATGGTCTCTGTTGAACCCTCTTCTCAGGGGTCACCAGGGCCAGGCCAGCTCTGCCTAGAGGGTGAGAGTGGTGGAGAAGCAGCCAGATAAGAGCAGCTGTGGGAGGAGCTGGAATGGATGTTTCTGGAAGGCACTTACTATCCAAGAGCCCATGCTCCCTCCACTTCACCACCAGCCCCACGCGAGATCAGTGTAGAGAATAGGTGCAGCCCTAGTGGCCTGTCCCCAAAGGAGAAAGTGCAGGAACTGGGAGGGGGCTTCCTGACACCACAACTGGACCTCTGCAGCCAGCGCTATCACCACCTCTGAAACATCCTGCCTTCTCCCCAGAAGGCAGTAAAGTCTGGCCTGTCTTGTGTCACCTTCCTCCTCAAGGGATATTCCGAGGGGTGAGAGCATATGACCATGAGCAGTGAGCACTCTCTTTCCGGTCCTAGCCTGCGCTTTCTAGTTTATCACACAAGCCCGGTGCAACAGGATCTCCCACCAGGACTCAGGCTCTGAGCACTCAGTGCCGCTCTGTCCTTTCTCTCCATTATTAGTGGCAGCTGCAGGCCCAAGCCAGATTCTCCCCCATGTCTGACTCCAGACCCTGGGAATGGCGCCATTGAGCACCCTCCCCACAGCACCCAGAGTACTGCTATTTTTATCTGCTCCCGGTCAGTCGGTATCACAGTTTAGCGCAGCACCAGCCTTTCTGCGCAGTTCTGCCACAGTGTTGCCAGGATGAGCTCAGACAGTGAGCTCAGTCCAGTGGAACTGCCCACCCGGCAGACAAGCATGTGCAATTCTGGTTTCCAGTAAAAAGCCTATTCTCATTGTTTGCAGTAACCTTGAAATGGCTGATGTGGGCAGAAGTCGCAGGGAGTAGGTCAGCTTGTCATAGTGAAACCGTCTCTTTAGTTAGTGGCAGTATTGCCTACAGTGACATGCACAGGCCGTGAGCCTCCAAGGACATGAATGTTTGCAAGTCTGCCCCGTCAGGAAACAAAACATGATTTCATGCCACAGACTGCCCTTGTACAGGGCCTCTGCAGCCAGTCAGTGAGCAGGTGCAATGTGACCCGAGGTGGCACCTTCTGAGGGGCTTCCTGAAAGAGTGGCTATCCCAGGGACCCTAGGAGGGTGGTGGTTCTGCTACTCAAGGTAGGGCCATGTGTGTGGGGAACAGACTTTCCAGGGTGCCTTCTGGTCCCCAGGTCTCTGTCCTCGGGTTTGGGTCCAGACCACAGTCACCCTGTCTCCATGTGGCTGTAGAGTGTGGCTGTGTAAGACCAGGCTGGCACTACTGTCTTTGGGAGGGGAGGGCATGTTCTCTGGCCTGCATAGATCCTTGGGGCTGGGAGCTATCTGACCTCTGGGGTCTCGTACACAGGCTGCTTGCTTTTCCCTGCCCTTCTCAGTGATGGTCATTTCCCAAAACACAGGGCTTGGCTACTTCCATGGCAGGGCTCGTCCATTCTCCATTGTCAGATCTGAGAGCTCTCCTTCCTGCACAAGCTACCCCCTCTGGACTCCCCTCACTCCCACCCCCAACCCCCGGCCTGCTTGTCTCCTCTGCCTGCTGGAGTTTTGAGGCCACTTTACTTGGTCTGCCTGCTAAGTCTTCCTGTGGCCCTCTTCTAGCCTGGTTTTCTCTAGCCCTCAGTGTTTAACCAGTCTCCAGCTAGGCCCAGCCTCTGGTGTAGCCAGCAGGTCATCTGGGCTTTTTAGGGAAATCTTCGTGTCTTATTTTTGTGTGTTCTATATCCAGCTCCAAAAAGCCCAAGAAACGCCTCGAGGCGGCTGTGAAGACCAGACCCTTGCCTCGGCTCACCATCTTTGACGAGGTAGACCCTGATGAGGGGCTCTTTGGTTCAGGCAGAAAGCTGTCCCCACAGAGACCCTTGGAAGACGTGTCCCCCATGGACTGTAAGTAGTATCCCTGGGTGAGTGTCCTTTGCGCTTGGTGTTACTCCTTGAGTGCCCTGTCACTGAGCACACACAAGTGATATGCAGATGTCCCTTTACTGTTCAGATAGGATACAGACTTAGCTTGTGGAAATTTCTTCCCATGGAAATCCATACCTGGTACACCCACAGATTGGAACATTTTAGGACAATATGTTTATTCTAAGTATCCCGTGGGGGAGGAAAATGGCTTTCTGTGTTACTTAAAGAAGTGCCTTTGTTATGTTTGCAGTTGGATGTGGACAGTGGGGTTCCAGGCACTGTTACGGTAGAAAGTGGGTGCTGACTCACCTTGAGCATGCATGCAACTTTATTATTTTAGTTTGATATTTTGTGTTGCCCACATGGGCTCCACTGGAGGCTCTTTGCAGAGCTGGCAGGGGAGAAGCTGGTAGACCTCCTGTTGTCCCTGGGCCTGACCTTACCCACATCTCCCAGGTCCTTCTCCGGGGGGCAGGAGTTAATGTCACCCACTGACTGAGCCAGTACTTGGCCCACAGGGACAGGGCCAGGAACACACAGAAGAGTTAGACCCAGTCTCTGTCTTTAGGGCCTCAGAGTCCCATGGAGAGACAGGAGAGTACCTGACAACTGCATAGTAGCACAGGTCTGTGACAGTTCTGGCAGACGCGCTGGCTACCAGTGAATGGCAGGGAAGACATCCTGATTGCAGGAGTACAGCAGGGTGGGCCTGGGCTGGGACCTGGAAGGTCACTGAGAGCCACCTAGGCCTGGGAGGAAAGGCTTTCCAGTACAGAGGCCTCAGTGCATGGTCCCAGAAGACAGCCATGGGCAGCGCTGGCAGGTGGTGGGGAGGCCTGGTAGTGGGCTGTAGCCAGTACCGTGACTGTTGTCCTGCACTCACAGCAAGAGCCTGTGGCCAGTGGATGGCACTCGGTCCATTCTCTGGAAGGTGGCACAGGCAGTAGGGTGAGCTGAGGGCTCTGGCTGCACTGGGCCTAGGGGGCCTGGCACAGTACGCCAAGAGTTTGCTTTCTCAAAAGCAGCCGGAAGACCACAAGCACTGGAAGCTGGAGTGGGGGCTGAAGCAGGCAGGTGTCTCTGGCCCTTTGTCCTGTCACTGTCCTCCTGCGCCTGCCTGGTCCCATCGCTGGTGTTCTCGCTCACTCTCTTAGGTGCACCAGGAGGCGGAACAGTCGCCTCGCAGTCGCCCTGGCAGCTGAGGATGCGCCAGGACCTCTCTGATCACCTCGCTACTATATTTCCACAGCCCTGAAGCTGTTCGATGACCCTGACCTCGGTGGGGCCGTCTCCTTGGGTGACCCCCTTCTGCTGCCAGCTGCCTGTGAACGTGTAAGGCCCACATCCAGCCTCAGTCACAGGAAGGCCTCAGATGAGCTGTTCAGGTACCATGTCCCCAGAAGGCTTCCCGAGCTCCGAGCTATTTCCCTGTGGCAGTGCTCACAGCCAGCACCTATGGGGGAGGGACCCAGGCCTGTCCACAGATTGTGGCTACAGATGGCCAAGAGGCAGTGGCAGTGACTGGAGAGGAGGGTCAGCAGGCAGGGCAGCCCAGCTGGTTCCACAAAGAGAACTGTGTGTCAGGCTTTTTTTTTTTTCACACTCATGTGTTAATAGTTTAAAAATAATAATTAAATTACATAATTCAAGAGCAAGTATAACCAGCATAAACGGGTCTAAAACTGGCATTTGGTAGCATGTGCCTTGTCCAAGAGGGAGTGAAGTAAAGACTGATGTACCCAACAATGCCCCACGTACCAGGAGTCCATGCAGGAGCAAGGGGAGCCAGGCCGCATCTGTTACAGGAAGGCTGAGGGCAGTTTGTGCTGGTATGGACATTTTTCCTAAGTACTTGCCATGTATGTAAGAGCGTAGGAGACCCTTCACGGTTGCTTACTCCTCACAGCAGCCCCTGAGGCAGATGCTGTTCTCTTGTGTTATGGAATACTGGATAAGGGAGAGGTCTTGTGCCCAAGGCTGCAGCCTCTGCCCTGGCCTCCACTCCTCGGGGACCCTGAGCGCTCTGGGTGACCTACAGCCCAACCCAGGGTCGTTGGTCTCCATGGGCCTCTGCTTGTGTCTGCCAGGCCAGGTTCTCAGCAGGCTCAGTCTCTGTGTCTCCCCATCTCCTTACTCTTGTCCCCCAGATGTGCTTGGCGATTTGCAGGAGGCCGAGCTGCCTTTTCATAGGAACAGTTTGTGTGGCATGGAGGCATGTGATCCCAGGAGGCTGTCATCCATACCCCTTGTTAGCAGCCTCAGGCTGTTAGACAGGCTTCTAAGTGCCGGCCATGCCTGCGTCACGGAGATGGCTTCTTGTATTTACATCTCCCCGAGGTCCTTGGCATCTGTTCACTCTCATCCTTTGTCCCCACTGATGACATCCCAGCAGGCTGGGAGGCCCAGGTTCATTGCTACTTCATTAGAGCAGAAACTGAGGCATGGGGAAGCCAATATTGTAGTCTGCCCTAGGGGCATCAAGTCGGACCTGCGCGTGTTTCAGGGGACAGCTCTCTTGGGACTGCTCTGACGTAGTCTCATCTAAACACATTTCTTTCCAACCCACATCTGCAGAGCACTGTACAGTGGGCTAGTAAAGGTCCCTTCAAAGAGTTCTGAGGCCCAGAGAGTGGGGAAGGGCCCACATTAGGCAGATTCCTGCAGACAGGTCCTGCACCACCCAGCACCTCCCACTGCCAAGCAGCAGCATGGTATGTTCTCAGCGGTCCCTGGGCCACACCTTTGTAATCCCTCCTGGCATCCTGTGGAGCCCTGTGGGAGGCACTGCTTAAAGAATGTGTGCCATTGGGGAAAGGGGATATAGCTCAGCGGTTAGAGTGCCTGCCTAACAAGCACAATTTCCCAGCACCACATAAGACAGGCATGGTGGTACGTGTCTGTAATCCCAGCACTCAGGAGGCTGAGACAGGAGCGTTGCTGTGAGTTTGAGGCCAGCCTGGGCTCTGTAGTGAGTTCAGGACCAGCCTGGGCTACGTAGCGAGTTTAGGATCAGCTTGGATTACGAAGTGATACCCTGTTTCAAAAACAGAGGCTCAACTTCTTGAGCACTAGAACCCTATTATATTCTCCTTTGTGTCTACCCTGTAAATATCGAGACAGTCACTGGGCTTCCTCACTGTAAAAAGCTTCCTGTTCCATCATTCAAAGCTCTCAGCTCGTTCATCGCTCATGGCTTCACCCTGTGTTCATTCACCTTCCTGAGACAAGCGATGCCCAGTGGCGTGTCAGCCAGTGCAGTGGCTGGAAGCTCCAGTTTCATCTGTAGCTGAGCTCTGTCTTCCACAGGGGCTCAGAAAGAGCAGGCTGGGGCCTCAGGCTCCCATGGCCTCATGGCCCTCACGTTGGCTAGCCTGGAAGGGAGGGGGCTGGGCTCTTCCAAGTAAGACTAAAGCTTAGCCATGACTTTGAGAGCACACCTGGGAAGGAAGAGAGATTTGGAATAGGGTGCCCACCTCCCCCAGAGCAGCTACACTGCCCCTGCTATGGCTGACCATGCGTGGCACACCAGCTGCCGACTGCTGGCTCCAGAGGCATTGCATCGCCGAACAGTGCAAGTCAGGAACCAGGCACTCGGTTTTAGCTGTTGCTGTGTTTTTTGTTTTTGTTTTTGTTTTTTTTTTAAGAGCCCTGGCATGAGCATAATTCTGTCCTATTGAATTCTCCTGAGGAACCATCAGTCTCCCCTGGATGCAGAGGGGACTCAAGGAAGGGCTACCACTTGGAGGTCTCCTGGGCATGGCTAAGCTGAGGCTGTCAGCAATGGTCTATCCACAAGTGATACTTTGCGAAGTTTTCTTGGACTGAAATGGCCTCTGTCTACAGAGACTGGTGTGGGCTGGTCCCTCTGAGTCTAGTCTGAAAGGACGCCTTTCATTCGTTTCTCTCCATCCAAGAAGCTTCTTACTTCTCACCTAAGGGTCCATGTCCCATGGTAGATGGTGGCCAAGAAGCAGGCAGGACAAGCCGGCAGTCCTGGCCTCTCTGTGAGGACCTCCATACTCCCACAGGGTTCCCCGTCACTGCCAGGCCTAGCAATGCTGGAGTGCTTTTCTGACCAAGGGGACCTCCTCTCTGCTCCTCTCCACCACCACCAGGCCTGTGGGCGGCAGGGCTGGACCTGCCGTCTTGTCTTGCTGTGGGGATTTGCTGCCAGGACAGGCAGCCTCCAGGGCTGCTTGTTAGTTCCTGTTCCCACCTTCAGACCTTCACTGTCTGCTGCTTCCTTCCAGGATCCCCTCTGCTGCCCCTATTCATGCCAAACCTGCCTGCCCGTGTTTCTCCCTTTCCCAGAAAGCCTTCCCATCCTGCCCTGTCCATGCCTTTCCTGAGGCCTTGGGGACAGCCAGGACCCCGGCAATTATGTGCATCCTGGTTGACTCGCAGGGCTGGGTCCAGTTTAAGGATGGAAGTAGCTGCTCCAGGGTCTTCCATGTTTTCTCCTCAGCACATCGTGGAAGTCAGCACGTGCATATTCCCTTAGGTTTGCAAAGCGCTTTCCACTTGTTTGGTCCTTACGAGAATTCCACGAGATTGACAGAACAATAATATTTCCGCTGTGTACAGGGAGACTGAGGACCGGGGGAGAGGGAAGGTCTGAGGCTACCTGGTAAAGGAGCTGCAGGTGAGGAACAGAAGCCAGTGTCCTGGCCAAGCCAGCACCTCTGGGCACATCCTGTGCAACCTTACCAGGTAGAGCTGCTGTTCCTACATTGCAGATTCGGATCCAGAGCTGGGAGAGGCCGGGTGACCCCTGGTTCCATCTGCCTTCCATCCTGTCTTTCCTCGCCCCACCACCATGGCTGAAGGAAGCAGGTGGAAATGTGAGACACTGGAGAAACCTCTACCTGAAGCGTAGGTGCTCAGGGATGGTGAACACACTTTGCAGAGCACTCGTGTGTGTGCCTAGCGATTTTTGTCCTGGCACCAGCCCAAGGCAGGACCTGTTGCCTCTCCGTGCATCTGTTTCTACATCTGTAAAATGGGGCTAACGTCTGCTACCAGACTATTCGAGACTGTGAAACAAGCTAACAAATGTGGAACTGCTTGGCCCTGATGGATACTCAGCACAGCATTGAGTGGTGGGTGGAGAAGTGGGTTGAGTGAGGTTCTATTGTGCATCTAGTCCCAGGAAATCATGTTCCTCCTCTGAGCTGCAGCAGGAGCGCCCTGAGTCCAAGGGCAGAGGCGGCAGTGCCCTTGTGGTCCTGCCATGCAGTACCTGGGGATGGTCCTCTGGGGATCACTCCACTGTAGCTGTGGTCCCATCTCGCAGTGGGTAACCAAGTCTTGCAGGCCCTGGCTGAAGCCGCTTTAGTCCCAGGTGGGCTCTGCCTGGTACCTGTGTGGCACACAGGCAAGCAGATCCTATCTCCAGCAACTCAGAACCCCTCACTTCCTCTTCCTGTGGAAGAACTGGGTCAGGCTGCATGTGTGGCCTCCCTGGTGAGACCTCCTGGTTCCAACAGGCTGGGCCACGCACGGTAATCTCAGCAGGACCACTCAGCCTGCCTGGCTACCACCTCCTCTCTGCAGAGTAGAAAGATGGACACACTTACAGAGTTGAGTTTGAGGATAAGATAATGTGTTTGAAGTGCCCAGTGCAAAGTCGGACCCGGAGACGTGGCAGTGGATAGTTATTTCTAAAAGGGCTAGAGGGAATGTCCCCCGAGAGCGCCAGTAGGTTTGGGAGGGATCAGCAGCCCTGCAGGTTCGGGTGGCCAGTGAGGCGCTGCCTCATTGTGCTGGGGGTGCAGCAAGAGCAAGCCCTGTGCCTCAGGGATGTCACCTGGGGAGTGGGCAAGGTCAGGACAGGAGGGCTCAGCCTGACGTGGGGAAGGTGCTGCTGCCTGGAAGTCTGACTTCTTTTTGCAGGGGATGATTTTATTCAAGGATGTTCTCTTTGGTTCCCTAGAGTTGAAGAGGACTTGGACCAGATTCTGAATCTAGGGGCTGAACCCAAACCCAAGCCTCAGCCCAAGCCCAAGCCACCTGTGGCAGCAAAGCCAGTACTACCCACAAAACTGGCTGTGCCCCCTAGAGCTGGCCTGTCAGAAGCCACGCCTGGGCCGCCGCAGCAGCAGCGGCAGCAGATCCAAGCCATGGACGAGATGGACATCTTGCAGTACATCCGGGACCATGACACACCTGCCCAGGCCTCGCCCAGCCTCTTCTGATGCCATCCGTGCTGGCCTCCCTCTGTACTTCCTCCTGTGGAGTTCTCTGTATGCAGCAGTGGGGTGGGAGGGCCTTCTCCGTGGGGCCAGGACCCACAGAGGGGACACTCCAAGGGGACAGTGGTAAGACTGCACTGTTCGCTTTTCTTCTGGGCTGTGGGGTCTAATGGATCCCTGCAGAACAGAGTGGAGGTCACCATAGGGATCAAAGCCCACGTTGTCTCAGTCCATCTGGGCATAGAGGGTCGAGTAGGTATGGGGTCCTTGCTCATCTCAGGGACAAAGCTCTAGGTAGAGTAGGTGAGAGGGCCTTGCTCATCTCATGGACGAAGCCCAGCCGTCCCAGGCCCATGCCTGGGGTGAGGAGGTTCCTGGTTCCCGGCCTCTTAGGAGTCAGCCCAGCATGGCCACCAGGGCCTGGAGAGGGACACTAACCAGAAGAGCACAGCTGTCTAGGCTGTCTGTGACCTTCCTCTAGTTCTTAGCCCTCAGGGGAGAACACAGGCCCAGGCCTCTCTGGAAGACCACCGCCCTCACAGTCTTCCTTCCACTACCTTTTCCAGGAGTGGCCTGGCCAGCCTGTAGCCTCCTTGGGCTTTGGCACAGCCAGTGCCTACCAGTGCAGCTCTCAGTAGAGTAGATTGTAGTGCTCCCTGGAGCTCTGCCTGGGCCTGGGGCCTGGTGGGCTTCCGGCTCAGTGCCACCTCCTACTCCCAGTGGGGCATGATGCTTCAAGGCCATGCCTGGCCTCAAAGTCTAGATTTTTCCAGTGGCCTTTTACCATTTGAGCCTCCACTCCTGGCAAAGGAGCCATGAGCCAGGGAAGGCCAGTGCCTCAGACTTTTCTCAGGGCCCAGGGCACCCACGACTGGGTACCACATGGTGCTCAGGAAAGTTACCTTGAACAAATTATGGTTCATGGAGCAGAAAATGTCAGGAAGTCTTTCTTGGATGCATTCTTCATGTTCAGAGCTAGTTTTTAATGAAACACAGTCATTTTGACAAAACACCACTGTTGTTTCTTGGCTGTGTTCTACCTGGCAGAAAAGGGGTCTAGACTAGGCCCAAGACAGGTTCCAAGAACTGATCTGTACTAGGCTCTCATCCTTTCATGACTGGGACTGAAGCCAAGCCCAGGGAGGCCTCAGGTGACATGTTGCCACTCCTGGTGTCTGATATCCTAGTTCCTGCCCTGGCCGGACCTGCTGGGCCAAGCTAGGAGCACTCAGACTGATCTCTTCTGTGCATTGTGCCCCTTGTGGGCTGCCTAGTCCTGTGCAGGCCCCTTCCTGCCCTTCACCTCCCACCAGGGCGATGGTCATAGATGATCAGAGCTGAAGTCCCCCTCTTCTGCCTCTTGTGCATTGGAGAGTCCCCCTGCCTAGGGCTTGGACCTGGCTCTGGGGCAGTGCCAGCCCCGTGCCTACTTCCTTTCACCATCAGACCCTCACACCGTTCATTCTCCCGTATCCCTGATGACTGCCAGAGAAGGCCTTGGTAGGAGCCCCAAGCCATACAGCTGGCTCTCCTCTGGCAGGCCACCCAGCCAGTACTGGGCCCAGCCTCCCCTGAGCTTGTCCCACTTCTCCCTCTGAGTCTGAGCTTCTGCCCCCACACCCACCCTACCCCCCGCTCTGGGAAAGGTGACATAGAGGCAGAGGGCACAGCAGGCAGGTGGCCATGGGCCCATCACCTGGCTGGGGTGTCTGATAGAACCTGGCATGTCATTTTCTGCCTGGGACTATCCACTGTGGTCCAGCCTCCTTGGTGGCCCGGAGCCCTCTGGACACCCTGATGAAGGTGTGTGCTCTCACCCACGCGTAGTTGTCTAGTTTTATCCCAGGACAGTTGATAACACTCAGGCTCCTGGTAAAGTCTGCCTGACTCATCCTAGCATTCGGTAGTGATGTTCTGTTCCACCGTGGGCTGATGGGAGACAGTGGGGCATGGGGATTGGGGGATGTGTGTAAGGATTGTCTCTCATGACATAGGGCTCAGCCAGGGATCTGTTCTCAAGGACCCCATATCTGCCTGCTATATACCTCTGACCCAGCTTCCCAGGCTGCTGCTCAGTACCGAAGGTGAGAACAGGGAAGAGTCTGGTCCTTTCCTACCATGTAAACTGAGGAAGTGGCCCAGGCCTAGAGGGGGCATCAGGCCCATAACTGCTCAGCCAAGATGTGTGTGGGAAGAGATCCCCTTCTCCTCTGCCTACCTCCCTCCCCACTGCCACAGCAGGGACTGGCCCAGGGTGATGGTGCCCCACATCCACAGATCAACCTTTCCTGGCTGCCTTAACCCTGCCACAGCTCAGTTCTGAGGTGCAGCATGGTTCTGGGGCCCCAGAGGTTCAGACAGCAGGCAGGGGCCTGGGGCCTGGGGGGCTGCATGCAGAGCACTCACATCATGGCTTGAATTTGGATCTGTAGCACAGGCTGAAGTGAACCAGGGGCCCCAGGAGGGCTGCTCGGGCCAAGAGTATGCAGCCGAGTTTCATGGAAGAGAAATTGGCTGGATTTAGGCAGTGGTGTATGGTTATTTCGTACACTGTTTTGAGCCTGTGGACAGAATATACTGGCAGCGACTGGGTCCCCTTGCTCTCTTCCTCTCAGCATTGCTCCACCCAGGAAATCGTGGCCTTGGGCCCTTTCTGCAAAGTCCCAGTCCTGAGGCCATTCCTGGCCAGGTCGGTGTTCAGGTCTCTGCTGGAGAATGCCTGTCCACTGAGCTTGGATTCCCCGACCGTGTCAATACCTGTCTTGGTATGAGTGGCTGTCAGAGGCCTGGCACCTTCAGGTTAGCCTGGCCTCTGGGCTGGACTGTGGCCGGTACCCACATGCTGGGCAGTGTACTGTGAAACGCCGAAGCCACAGAGTATAGAACGTTCCTCCCTGTCCTGCATGGCTGATCTCAGGCCCTTGTTCCCCTTGGCTCCACCTGCTTCAGAGCTCAGGGACTGTGTCTCGTGTCAGGCTCAGGATAAAGCCATGGCTTCTGGCACAGGATTATGAGCTCAGCACATGCCTCGGTACACTGGCTTTTCACTCACAGTTCACAGGCCAATGCTAATTTGCCAGCTCATCAAATGACACATTCTTTGAGTCACTAGTAAAGCTGAGTTCGCTCCTCCTCGCCCAGATGCCTGGCCATGTCTCTGACCATCTGCAAAGTATTCAGTAAGCACCTACTGTGTGCAGGAGTAGTGCCTTGTCAAATGTAGAAAATCCCGTGGAGGCTGGCTAAAGAAAGAAAGTGCAACTCAGCCCTCCCGGTCGAAAAGTGCCACATTGTGCTGGTGGCCATCACAGCTGGGAAGGCACAGGCAGAGCTACACAGAGCAGGCAGAGAGGAGGGAATGAGGACTGTGGTAAGTCAAGTTCTGGTGCCCAGAGGGCAAGAGACCAGGCCTGCAGAGATGCCCAGTCCTCCCGCAGACCTGCTGTGTGCAGGCCCTGCCCAGGCCCAGCCGAAGATGGGGAGTTGGGACAGCTGGACTTTAAACTGGTCCTACGTGGAGCTGTGCCGAAGCCAGTTTCACATGTGTTCTCTGGACCTCCTTCCCAAACATCAGGCCCAAGAACAGAGATGCCCTCTGGCCCCACATCCTTGTCCCCCACTTGCCATCACCTACAGTTTGTTTCCTGCAGCTGGAGCCCCATTTTTAGTCCCTCGGCAGTGTCCACGGGTTGTCACAGCAGAGTGAGTCTAAACCCAAGTGTCTCCTCTCACAGTTCTGGAGGTTGGAGCCTGAGTTCAAGTGTCTGCAAAGCTGCGGTCCCTGGAAGTTTTAAGGGGTGGACCCTGGCTTCCTCCCGCTTCTGGTGGCTCCTAGGCACCCTCAGCGTTGGGGCCAGGGTGGGAGCGTCTCCTGTCCTGCCTCAGCCTTTGTGTCAGGTGCTGTGCTGAGCGCCTAGCTGCCGCTGTCCTCAGGGCTTCCTGCCTTATAGGGGCTCTGGCAGAGGGACAGGACAAGAGTCCAGGCTGCATGGGCGGCTAGCGCCCACACAGACCTGCTGACTGAAGGGCACGTGCAGGCCCAGTGGGTGATGCAGAGATGGAAAGCTGGAGTCCTGAAGGCGATCTTGCCTGCAGCGTTTGCGCCTCTTAGACTGGCCCCACCACCGTGGGAAGCAGTGCTCCCTCCTGCCTCCTGAAGGCAGCCCAGCCTGGGGCCGCCCCCCTGTGGGGCTGGCAGGGCCTTGGCCTGCGTGGCCCAGCGGGCTTTCCCGGGCAGCTGGCTCCCAGAGCGTGGGGCTTGGGGACTGTCACAGCACCCCGTGCTCCCAGGGTCTCCACTCACGTGCTCCTGTCTTTCTTTTTGGCTTAGGGACACTGTTGCTGACTTCCCCTGACAGGCTCTGGGTCCCACAGCACAGTTTTCAGGTTAGAAAGTAAAAAGGCGATCTTGTCCACCTGTTTCCCAGACATGAGAAACCAAGGCCCAGGTGGACAGTGCTCACCCTGACAGCCACACTTCACTCCTCGTGGTGACCCTGGGGCTCTGTGAGGTTCCTGTGGTTGTGTGGGTTCAGGCCTCTCAGACTGTCAAACCCCCAGTAAGATATGAGGAAATGGTGCGGAATCTTAGGAAAAGTTTGACAGATTTGTTTTTAGTTGGATAAATTTACTACACATGAATTCCACTTGTAGGCATGTTCCCAAAAGGAAAAAAATGTATGTCTGCACAAATGCCTGTACACAGATGTTTATAGCAGCTTTATCCACTGTAGCCAAAAAGTCCATTGGCTGATTACTGAAAAAAAAAAGTATAGTGGAATATTACTTGGCCATAAAAAGGTACAAAGGACTGATACTGCTACAACACGAATCAGTCTCAAGGCATTATACTAAGTGGATGAAACCAGGCGGGAAAGGCCACGTGATATGAGAACCTAACATGAAATTTCCTGGGCAGATCTGCAAACCCAAAAGTAGGGTCGTGGGTGCCTCAGGGTTGGAGTCAGAACCAACAGTGACTGAATGGGCATCGAGATCCTTCCTGGGGCAACAGAAATGCCCTCAAGTCGGATTGCTGTGGCGGTTACATAGTCCTATACATTTACTGAAGCCCTCCAATCAGTTGTATGCTTAAAGGGGGTGAATTTTACGGTGTGTGAATTATACCAACATCCTGAGAGGAGGAGGCTGAGGCCGGAAGCTTGCAAGTCAGAAGCCAGTCTGGGCAACTTAAGAACTCAGAGACCTTGTCTTAAAAGATTGAAAAAAAAGTGGGCTGGGAATATAGTTCTGTATGAGGACCCTGCGCCAGATCCCCCGTACCACAAAAATAATTAAATAAGCAACAAAATTATTAGAAAAACTTAATGACTTAAAAAAAAAAAAGAAAACAAACGTGTGCAACAAGGGGCCTAACCCCGAGGTGAGCGCCGCCTGGCCCGGCCCGTGCGGCTGGGCGGGCTCCGAACCTCGAACCTCTCGTTGCCTGCCTGCGAGGCGAGCGATTGTTCTTGACCCCAGGCAGGTAGGAAGTTGGGGTAGGTTACGGTCTGGAAGTTCCTTGGTCAGTCCTGGCGCGTCGCGGATGTTACGCGTGAACAGTTCTATTGGGTCGTCACTCCCGAGGGGTTCCGGGTTTTAGCGCGGGCCTCCCTCCGGAGGACGGCTGTTGGGGCGGAGAGGGGAGCCAGGTGGAGGGAGGGGTCGCCCGCCTGAGATCCCACCGTCCCTCATCTCACCCGCGGCCGGCCTCTGCTGCCTCACGGTGGGGGGCTGTGGGACCCAGGGGGGCGCGGGAGGCGGGGAGGGAGGGAAGCCGCCGTCCTGAGCTCACCCCTGCCCCGCAGTCCTGCCCAGCCCCGTGGCACCCCGACAGCCCTGCGCCAGCCCCCTCCTTCCGGCGCGCGTGCGCTCCCAGGGGTGACCGTGGGGCTTGTTCTCAGCAGCGCCTCCGCCGGGAAGCGCACACTGCGACCTCAAAAGCCACGCTACGTGAAACGGCCGGACCTGAGCACTGTCTGCTGGAGGATCGCGTCTCCGTGGCGCTCCGGAACGGCGAAAGAGTCGCCACAGACGGCCGCTGGGCCGTGCCCGGCGCCGGGGGCTCCGGATGTGGGTCTGACGCAGGCTCCCCGCGCGTGGCGCTGGGCGCTGGGGACAGGGCAGTTCTGCTGCTGTAAGTCACCCCTCAATAAAGCTGCTTAAAAACCTAGGAGCATTGACTCAACTACCCGGCAGTTGGGATCCTTCGCCCAGAGGAGCCCAAACAGGAGCCCACGCCGGCCCTGGGCGCGGAGCTGACGCTGGCCTGTGCGTGCCGCCGGCCTCGGGAGCAAGGCGTGGATGTGTAGAGAAACTGCGGCCTGCTCGTCGTCGGGACGGTGGAATATTATTCACCTCGGTAAAGAAACGAGCTACGAAGCCATGGAAGGTTATGGAGGAGTCTTCGGTGCTTATTACCAAGTGCAACACGTCAGCTGGAAGGCCGCGTGCTGTGTAATTTCAGTTCCAAAACATTGGGGCGGGGGGCGGGAATCAACAGATGGGAAGCGTTTGGGGTGGGGCTGCGTAGGCAGAGGACGAGGGATTGTTGGGACCGCGAAGCTGCTCTGCGTCATGCTGCCGTGGCGACACGTGTCGTTTTTCTCTCTCCAGCCCTCTAGACTGCACCTGGCAGGAGCCCTGTTGCGAGTGGGGACTGGGACGACGGCGAGGTGGCCGGGCTTACCCCTGGACTGCCACGCGTGGGCGCCAGCAGGGAGGAGGCTGCCCGTGTGGGTCCGGAGTACATGGGACTCGCTATTTTCTGTTCCATTTCTTTATTCTTCTAAGAAGTATTTAAACGACAGGAAGAAAACAAGCACCAGAGGATGCACCCTAACCCAAACGGTAGCGGCCACACTGAGACGTGGGCCTCGTGAATGAAAGGAGGTCCCGGAATGAAGCGGGGGTTCAAGTCCCCAGCCGTTAGGGAAGCCCTAGGCACGCAAGCGCCTCGGCTCTCAGAAGCGCCCCTCTTCCCTGGGGTTCTGGGCGCCCCTGTTCTGCCTTCTGTTGTCTGGACAGACAAGGGGGAGACCCGAGGGCCTCTCGGAGTGAGCAGCACAGCCTCTCCTGCCCCTGCCCCTTCCCGGAAGGAGACCGAGCACAGCTTGGGGATCGGGGTGACACCCCTACGTGCTCCCCAAAGCTCTCATGAAGCGGCAAGGACTGGGCTCCGTGGGCCCAAGGAGACAGGCCTTCCCAGGAGGTGGGAGCCCTGAGGACCTACGCGAGGGAGTGCGGCCGGCAGCGCGGCAGAGCCGGTCCGGTGAGGACGGAGGGAGGACTTGCTCTGCGTGGGCCGGCTTTCCCCACGGTCACTCTGGGGCTGTACACACTGCCTAGGGACGTGGCGGGCGTCATCCTGCCCCCCACTTCAAACCTAAGACACTGCTACTGCCATCAAGGAGAGACGGCCCCCTGCCCGGGCCTGCTTGTTCCCCAAGCTATTGTTTCCTTGGCTTTGGGCTCAGCCCCAGGAGACGCTGCACACTGAGGCAAGGGGCTAAAGTTCGAGCCGGAGTGTGGGAACCCGAATCCCAAAACGTGGCCCCCAAGCTTAGATCAGCGGAATAAACTGTATAAATGCAACCTTGGCGGCAAGGTCCCACGAAACGCCCAGGCCGGCGGCCCTCGCCGCTGTCCCTTCAGCCCGCCGGCCTGCCTACCTGCGTCGGGAGGGACTTGGGTCACCAACAGCCATCTTCATGTCCTCTCCTCATGGTTTTCTTTTCAAGTTAATTTTAATCATTGATATTTTTCTGAAAAACTCCCCTTTCTGTAGGTTTCAAATATATACCTTTTTTTTACAACTTTAAAAACTGTCTTTATAGTCGCTTCTCGTGGCTGAGGTTGTTTCCTTATCTCGTTTCTACCCATTGCATTTGTGAGAAATATTCCTGGGCTTTTAAAAAGCCAGTTTGAGTTTAAAAGACCCACTTTCTAATCCATCTTTCCTATTTTTAACTGGATCATTCATTTCTCCTCTTAGCTACTTTTAATCCTTTTCATTGAGAATCTTGTCTAATGTTTATTTCTTTTCCTTTTGTCGTCTAACTTTAAAAACCAGCCGAATGTCTCCTATGCGTAGTTTTTAGATCACCACAGTACATTCTATCACATCGTGTTCTCGTTTTGTTCCTTTTTAAGAAGTCTAAATTTTACACTTTATTTACTTGTTTAAAACCGGAGACTGTCTGAACGGCAAGCCGTGTGTGTGCTTGTGTTTCCAAGGTGTTGTCACGATTGTTGTTATCCTTTTATAATTCCTTTCTAGAATTACTGAATTGTGCTCTGAGAATGGAGATGAGTACTTTATTTTTTATAATTTGATTCTTTTCTTTTGGGATCTACATATATACGTACACATTTGCATGTAATCTTGATGAAAGAATGTATACATTTCAGACTTATTATGTATCTTGGAATCCTGCGTTTTTATTTACTCTGGGTCCACTTGACCCATGATTTCTGAGAGACAATGCTGATGTTTCCAGCTGTGGTGATGGCTTTGCCTCATTCCTCGGGGAGCCGTTTGGTGCCATCCCTCGCTGGTGTCCCAGCAGACTCTGGCCCTGCCTTAGAGCGGCACTGGGATCTCCCTCGAGGATTTGCCCGACACGTGCCTGGCCCGGCGGGAAGCAGGAAGGTGCAGCTCATTGTCCCGGATGCCTTTTGGCTTCTGACTCTGGTGTGTGCTTGTCGCCATGGCCTCTCCCGTGCCCAGCGTGGGTTCTCCTCTGGCACAGAGGGAAAAGAAAGGGAGGCCCTGCCACAGCACGGTTCCCGTGGCTGTCGGCAGGCCTCACCGGGAACACCTGTGTTTCCTGGGTAGACATCGGTTCTCCCCAGGCTCCTGGCAATCAGGCAGGAAGGTTCTGTGCCAGGCAAGACTGGGCATAGCTCTTCTCGGCAAACCTGACCTCTTGGGCTTCCCAAAAACCTCCTAGGCTTCTGAGGACCCCAGCATTATGAGATGTATTCCTATCCCTCTGTGCTCGGAGATGTGGGAAAGGGCCAGGGAGGGGACTGCGGCTGACCAACTGGGGCAACTCCTGGAAAATCTCTTGGTTTGAAAGATGATGTACCTAACCAGGAAGTATGGACCGGAAGCAGAGCCTGGAGATGTGGGTATGGCAAGGACTGGGGACTGGTTTTCTCTGGGGCAGCAGACTGAGGAACAGGACAGTGAGCAGCTGCGGGGAACTGAGCTGATGCGGGTCAGAAGTCCTGGTGAAGGATGGCAGCCCCGCCTCCACTCAGGAGCAAAGCCCAGTTTCTGCTTTCTCTATTGCTAAGCAACGCCTGCTGGAAGTTCTAACCAGAGCAATTAGACAAGAAAAATAAACAAAAGGCATCCAGAAAGTAAAAGAGGCTGTAAAAAGATCTCTACTTGCTGATGAAAGATCTTGTGTGTATAGACAGTCTTAATAAATATACACACACAACCATTATGGCTGAAGCATGAATTGAACAAAGCTGAAGGGTACAATATTAAAACAGAAAAAAAATCAGTTACTTATGTACAAAATATGTCAATAAAATTAAGAAAATAATTCCATTTACTATGGATTCCAATCAAATGAAAGAAGTCAAAGAAGTCGACCAAGGAGGCAAAAGACTGGTACACTGGAGACAAAAAACAAAATAAAACCAAAAACTTCCAAAATGCACAAGTCCTAAGGAAATGAAAGGATGTCTTTTGCTGAATAGTTAAAAGGCTTAATATTTTTATGGTGACAGCGTTCCTCAAATAGTTCTACAGATGGATGTCATCCCTTCCAAAATCCAAAATCCTGATAACTGGTTTGTCTTTTTTTTTTTTCTACAGAAACAGAAAAGCTAATCCTAAAATGCATATAGAATTGCAAAGGACTCTAACTAGCCAAAGCAGTCTTGAAAAACAGCAAAACTGGAGACTTTGTGCTTCTTAGATTTAAAACTTAAGTCGGAGTTATGGTAATCTAACAGTGTGGAATGGCACAAGGCTAGACACACAAATGCGGGGATAGAATTAAGAGTTCAGACGTCTGTAAGCCCACACTCCTGTGGTACTGAGCTTTAACAGGGCTGTCAAGACCACGCAATGTAAGCAGAATAGTTTCTTCAACAAATAGTCTTAGAAAGGGTGTTCACACGTAGAACAATGAATCTGGATCTCACTGTGTGCTATGTACATAGAGGGAAAAGGAAATAAGTGTTGGTGGCGGGGATGCAGAGCAATCTGAATGCTTACGTAATGCTGGTGGGTATGCACAATGGTAGAGTCACTTCGGAAAACAGTTTGTTGATTCCTATGAAAGTTAATCAGAGTTATTATTGTCTATAATTTGGAGTATTCCTACTCCAGTAAGCATACCAGAAATAATTTAAGACAGACATTCAAACAGAATTTGTGCAAAAATATTGATAGCAGCACTATTCTATGCAGTAGAAACAAGACAAGTATCATTACCAGATGAAAGAATAAATGAAACATGGCCTATCATACGACAGAATAGTATTCAGCCTTAAAATGTCATATAGGAAGTATGAACATACACTGTAACATGGGTGATCCTTGAAAACATTCTGTCAGGCAAAAGCAGCCAGTCACAAAAGACCATGTGCTGTACAAAATCATCTGTATGCAACCCCAAGGACAGGAAAATTCAAAGATGAAGCAGACAGCGGATAAGTGTTGCTCGGGGCTGCGAGAGGGAGGAAAGGGCGGTGACTGGTGGATGGACACTTTTTCTTTGGCTGATAAGATGTTCTATAAGAGAAAGAGGTGACGTTTGCATGACATCATGAATATTCTGAATACCACCGAATTGTACTCTTTACATGGTTAAAATTATAAATTCCATAGTATGTGTATTTTATTAACCCTCTAACCACAAAAATGTACAGGTGTATGATGGGAATAAGCCTGTAATAAGGGAAGGTGGCCTACCAGGCCCAAGGTCAAGGAGTGATACCCTCTGGGAGGCAGCAGTGACCTCGGAGATGTAGGGGGGCGGAGGGTGGAAGTGCAGAGAGGGCAACATGTTTCTGTAGTTAATGTGAAAAGACTAAAGAAGAGGCTGCTGGGAGCGGCAGGCCGCCCAGGTTTAAGCTCGTGTGTGTTTGTGAGTTTCCTGTGACGAATACCAGCTGGGACTTCTCTTTCTTGGCTGTGTCTACACTGAAGACAAGTTCTACCCTGGCTTGGCAGGAAGCATCTGAAGCTACTGCCAAGACATCTGTCTGTTTCATCGTTCTTGGCAACCAGAGGCATCCTGAGAGACAGACTCAAGGCCTGGGACTGGGAACACTCATACTTCTTTCTGTTTTTCTCCCGTGGGACTTTGAACAGAAGCCTGCTGCCTCAAGTTTCAAGTGAGTCACATGAAGGGAGACAGTGAGGGAGAGGAATGAGAGGTCCCTGGGTATCCTGGACATCCAAGCTCTCTGGAGCAGAGTCTCTTTGAGGTTGGAGACATCTCTCCTCCTCTGTAACCTGTTTGGCTTCTGATGTTAAGAAATCAGAGCTCCCTGGGTCTGCCTGTCCTTTCGTCTTGGTTTTCTGTCTGTACCACCAAAAACGTGGCATGCTGTGCTGTAATTTTGTTACTGAGAACTTTAGACCTGGGGCTACCCCCAGTCTTTAAAAGCAGGGGCTCACTCAGAGTCCAAGAGAAGCTGGATGCGGGACATACTTGGAAAGCTATGGATTCTTTAAGTAGGCTCTGCCATTAGTTATCATGGCCCCTGACACACAGACAGCCACTGACACAAGGACAGCCACTTCCTTGACCATCCCTGAGGCTCCCTGGGCAAGAGCAGAGGAGGTGTCTTGACTATTCTGTGGCTTCTATTTTCTAAAAACTTCTCTGAGGTCCTTGGATCCATAAAGGCTGATGATTTGTTATTTAAATATTTAAACATTAACAAGACCAAAAGTTGTTAATTCCTGTTAAGAGAATCTTCAGGCCCTACTTATTTAACATAAGACTTTCTGAGGTCCGGGGCCTTAGTCCGTTTGGTGTTGCTATAACAAACTATCATACTATGCAGTTTACAGGGCATAGGAGTATATTTGGCTCACAGTTCTGGGAGCCCAAGAGCATGGAGCTGGCATCCGCTTAGCATTTGGACTTCTTGCCTTACGGAAGAGGGTATCACGTGATGAGACAGAGCACGTGTGTTGCCTTGGTCTCTCTTTTCTGTCCTTCTAAAGCCACTAATGCTCATGACCTTGTCTACCTAATTAAGTCCCAAAGGCTCTGCCTCCAAACGTCATTAATGTGAGCATTTTGGGATTAAATTGACAGCACATGAACATTTGAGAGACGTGTGCAAGCCCTGAGGTAAGCCGCACACTCCATCCGCTGAGCGCTGGTACCCTCTGGACCGAGTGCCAGCCCACGACCCTCCAGGTGTCTTTGTAGGAGAGACAGTGATGTTTCTGTTGCCAAGTGGCTGAGATGGGGTTGGAACCATCTCAGTCTCACGGTGAGAGACAGGCCTGGCTGGGGCTCCCAGTTCACTGGGTTGTTTTTAAATAGCTTTACTGAGATACAACTCACATGTTATATAATTCACCCATTTAAATTATACAATCCAGTGAAGCCAAGTGCTGAGGTCACAAGTGTGCACCACCATGCCCAGCTTTATGTGGTAGTAGGGGACCAAACTCAGGGCCTTGTGCTTGCAAGGAAAGCACCGTAACTGCTGCGCCACTCCTCCGGCCCCTCGTTTCCCTTTCTTAATGGTGTCATTGGAACAAGCACCTAATTTGAAAATTTTGATGTACTCCAACTTACCTAGTTTCCCTTTAGTGGTTTGCAGTGTTGGTACCATAGAATTCTCAATTTTTTAGAGCAATATTTAACATACAGAAATACGTCCATACCAAAGTAGTCACTTGTTTTTTATTTAAATCTCCCAAATGAGCAATCGTAAGATTTAAAAATATGTTCAAGAGCTTTCAATTTTTGTTTTTTTTTGTTTTTGGTAAGCCCAGATTTTAGAAAAGAATTATTTCATCATTTCCATTCCATACTAACATTTTTCAGTGCCACTTTTGAAAATTCAAATAAGACAAAATATAGAATTCTGAGCAAATGGAAGCTGTGCCCCCAAATGAATTCAGTGGTAAAGCAGCTTGTAGAATTATATACTCAGAGCTTCCCAGTGGCCAAAGCAAAGAAGAAAATGCAATTATTTATAATATTCTCAGGCTTGTGGCATTAAACGCTATCTACAAGAGAGGCACCTCTCAGTCACATGCCCCTCTTAAAGGGAGAATGCATTTGAACTTACCCATCAAAGGGAGATAGTACTCCCCTAACATTCCAGATAACCTATCTTCTCACAGCCCAACTTCCTGTCTTTGTATTTCCAGACCCACATCTCTGTCTTTCTGCCAACAATTTGGTACAGACACAATTGTTGTAGAAACACAAGTAAGGATGTAGCTCGGGGGTAGAGTTTGTGCTTAACATGTGTGAGTCTCTAGTTTCAACCCCCAGCACCAAAACGTCAAAACAAGTCAATCAATAAAAAGACAAAACACAAGTATGAGAGTTTCTCTTCCTTTCCGGAAAGCCTTCAAAAGCTCCCAGCTGCTATCACAAGTATTTCATGGCTTAAGTCCCCTCACAGGCTCCGTGGGTTTTGGACCCCTCCCCAGCCTAGACTTCAGCTTGCCGGTGCCTGCCCCCTGAGGGAGGCCCTCCCACGCTACTGGTACTCCTGACAAATGTATATATATATGTGTGTTTGCAAAGATGACAGCAGAGTAGAAATGCCAAATTAGAAAGAAAACTGAGACTGGTGGTTTATCAGCAGCGTAGGAGACCAAAAGATCCTAAAAAGGCAAACCTCTTTACTCAGTAAGCATAGGCATTCCCGGCCGTTTAATGCAGACACGAACATTTCTGCTTGCCAAATGGCCCCGAGGATTCATTGTATTATATGATATGATAGAAGTTGGCTCCCTTGTCATGATAAAGCTTATGGTAATCTACTGTTTAGAACCACTTCCTTACATGGTCAGTTCTCAGCACTGGTGTGTATTTGGTGCCAGGCCCCCTCTTAGACCCCAAGTTCCATGGGTGTTCAAGTCCCTTCTATGACACAGTGTAGTCATTGACATGCAACTAGTACATCCTCCTGGACATTTCAGACCGTCTCTAGAATACTTACAATACCCAGTACAATGTAAACAGCTGTTATCCTATACTTTTCAGGAAATAACAACAGGAAAATATTCTGTCCGTGTTTGTGGCAGGCTCAGTGTTTCCCCAAATGCATTCAATTTAAGGTTGGTTGAGTCTGTGGATGAAGACCAGCTGTACACTGATTAAACAACTTTTTAATTATTAGCTCTTGAATTAATAAACTATTAGTTACAAAGAACGTTTGATTCCTCAAAAACAAGTGACTTCTCATGGGTTTCATTGCTTAAGTTGGGTCCCACAGGGGAGAGAATGACAACTCTTTAAATCCCTGCCTCCATTAATTTTTAAGGAAAGGAAAGTTTTTAGAAACACACATTCATTAAAGAAAAACCCAGATAAATCAAAATAAAAAAACTTATACATAATCTCACTTTTCAAAGCTAACTACTGCTAACATTTCAGAGTGTTTTATATTTCCTGTACCCACATACATGCACACATACACACAACTTTAACAAAACTGTCATCTGCAGACGGAGATTTTGGGGGCCTGTTCCCATGTGTCACACGCATTCCCACCTAAGGCCTGTGACCTGATGCACCAACGTTTGAATGCCTGAGTCCTGCGCTGCCGCACCTTATACCATGTGTTAAGTAGGTAATCATCTACTCTACGTCTGGGTTGTTTCTACATTCTTTCTCCTCCTCCTCTGATGCTGGGCTCCTGGCCGACTTTTCCGGCCACTCTGGAACTGCTGTGTTTATTTCACTGGGTCCTCTGTGACTCGAAAGCATGATGAATCTCCCGGTCAGGCCACTGCGACTTGTAATAATGGCGCTTTGTGGCTTAATGAGAACAGGGCTCTATTAATCCCTCTTTGTCTGACCTCAGCCAACCTCATCCTCAGTGGAAGCTGGATTCTTACGCCCTTGGGACCCTTGTGAGCTGTTGTCATAGTGACTGATGCTGGGGGCAGGGTCATTGGGCCAATGTCCCTAACCAGACCATCTCTTTGTTAATGACACCCATAGATCATGGCTGTTTAGTTCTGAGGGAGGAGAGAAAAAGTGCCTAGCCAAGCAGCAGCGCCAGTGTTTGGTCTAACCGCACTGAGCCCCAGGGAGCCAAGAAGACTTTTGGAGCCTGGCAGAATTGTTCCCAGGAAGGAAGCTTTGCTGGCTGCCCAGAGACTCCCCACCATGAGGGTGGCACTGCTTTTGCCCCATGAGCTGGGAGCTGCACCCAAGCCCTTGCGGGCGCCTCAGTTGAATGAGCTCTCGAGGCCTCTGGGAAGCCTGCGAGGGAGCCAGGCAGCAGGGCTGTTGTCACTACTGGGCTGAGTATCAGCTACGACTCCTTGGGAAAGCGCTTGGCTTCTGCTAGTAGCATAAGGGGGTAGGCCACTAAGCCACAAGGTCTCATCCAGCTCTGGGCACAAAAGCCTAGGATGACAGGAGGCGGTATGAAGCCAGCCAGGGTAGACTGCTGGTCTAGGTGCCTTTCCTGCTAGTGCAGAGGCAGGAAGGGCAGCAAGGGGACCTGGGCAGAGAGGCAGAAAGTAGGAAAACAGGGAGTCTTGGAGTCTTCTGCTTTATCAGAGTTGAATCTTAGCCCGTAAGCAAGGGCTTACGAGTCCAGCTTGTACTCTTGTCCTTGGTCCAGTAACTCCATCTCTTCGAGCCTCCTATAACACCTATAACACAAGGACCGGCAAAGTTGGTGTCATGATGTGTCTACCCCATTGCGGGAGCTCAGGAGGAATTGGGAAATTCTCAGCACATAGGTGCCAAGATTGGCTTAATCTACACAAACACAGGGTGGTCCAGGTAACCTCACCAGCCACCTTGTGTGACCAGCTCTGCTTATGAGATGACCCGTCAGGTGGGCAGAGCTGGGTAAGTGAAGTTCCTGAGGAACGCTAGCTAGCAAGGCTCAAGACTGAAGCCAAGATTATGCCCAAAGGCATACCAGGCCCCAGAGCCGGAGGCCCAAGCCTCTCAGGCAACAGTGCCGGAGCCACCAGTCTCGGCCTCAGCCCCCCATCTGCCTGACTGGAGGAGAGAGGTGACTATGTGGAGGCAGCCTGAACCGCTAGGGCCTTGCTGACTTCATTCACCAGATGCAGTGTCTTAGTTACTTTTTTGTTGTTGTGACAAATTACTTGACATATACAGATTTAGGGAGGAAAGTTTATTTTATTTCAGCTCACACTTTCAGAAGGTCACAGTCCAGTCATGGCGGCAGGCAACAGTGGAAGCACATGGCAAGGCAGAGGTGGAGACTGGTCCTCACAGCACTGCAAACAGGAAGCCAAATCCTGGAAGGAAGGAAGGAAGGGAGGGAGGGAGGGAAGGAAGCTGCATTTATCCTTCCAGGTCCTGTCCCAGTGATCTACCCCTTCAGAGTCCAGCCTCGGTGTTCTGCTCCTTCCAAATTTAAGCCCCACCACAAGCCTGTAATCTGCAATCCACCACATACCTGTAGTCTACAATCTAACCCACACACCTACAATCTCTAATCTACCGCATGCCTGTCTAATCTACCACACACCCATAATTCACCCCTCCAGATAAGGCCTCCACCTCCTAACAGCTCATGGCTCCACAGATAATCCATAACATTCAAATACATGAGACTTCGGGGAGACATTCCAGATCCAAACCACAATGTGTAGCCGGAGTGACAACTCCCTACCAGACAGCAGAAAACCGAGAGCTATCAGGACCCACTGCTCCAGTCAGAGCTGCCAGGCATCAAGTACCCCAAGGGCTGCCATTCTGTCCACATCTGTGGGAATGTGCCTGGCCTCTCTCCGTGAGTCCCTGCTTGGAGGACAGCAGTCACCCCTGGGCCCTTCGGCTATCACTCCCAGCCCAGCACCCCGGGGCATTCCACTGCCCTTACCTGGCAGATTGACAGCTGTGCTGGGAGGGAGAGGAATCGTCTACGTCCTAGCTCAGGAGGTCACATGGAAGCATCTGGCCTTGGGGCATCCAGTGGGGTCCAAGGCAGTGGAGGGTTAATTTGGACAGTGGCTGATGAGAGCCGTGAATGCGCAGTTCAGGGAGGTTCGCAGCCGCCGCTTAACCTCATGTTTAAGGCAGTCCTCCATCTGCTTCCTGCTCTTCGTGTCTGGGCTGCTGTAGCAGACAGGTGGTGCCGGGATGGCCCTAGGGCTAAGTGCCCCTGAGGAACAGTCTGTGCCTTGTGTCAGCCAGATGGTCGGACGCACTCTACAAGTCAGGCAAGTCAAGAGTTCCCCAGCGGCGCGCAGCCTGTGGCCAACTGTGTCTTGATCCTTACGGGAGGGAAGCACCTTTCCAGAGAGGCTGTAATAGGGTATTCCCTGACCTGCTGCCCCCTTCCCTTGCCCCTCCGACCCCCCAGAGGCTTCTGTGATTTCCAGCCAACTCAGCATCAGAGATCCAAAGGCAGCTCCACCACAGCTACGCGGCAAGTTCTTTAGAAAAATCGAGAAGCCACTGAAGAACCCCTTTGAATCTGACTCACCTTACCACTCGAATCACCACTTATTAGCTCAGATTCCCACGCCTAGAATGGGCGTGGCCATATCTTGATGCCTCTTCTCTGGGACCAGCAGAGCCCTTTATTGGGGTGATTTGCCAAAAGTTCTTTTATTCTGTATCTCACTATATCTTTGCTGGAATTCTTTAATGTGACTTTACATAAGAAGAGAACTATAACAATGAAATTCATAAGGCTGGAAAATGTGAGAAAGAAAAAGAGAGAAGTTAAATTTCAGATTCTTTAGCTGAGTACGAAATGTAAATGTTTGTACATTCAAAAGACATTCGGGTTGTCATTATTGCATCAATCATCATCAATCAGTTTGGTTTTTTTTTTTTTTTTTTTGGATAAACTTATGTCCAAGACCAAAGTCATCTCAAGTTTGGTTTATACTCCAGGCCTTCTTACATTCCAGTGACGAGTATGAGACAAGTACCTTACTCAGCTCTTGCTCATCTTTGCACATAGTATTTTTTCTGAATTTTTAAAATTATTTCCTCTGAGGAAATTCCAAGACATTTTTAATGGAATATCTGATGCCTTTGCCAGGATTTTTCTGGAAAGGCTGCTCCTGGCTTATATGGCACCGTGACTGGGGAGGAGTTTGAGTCTGCGGCAGCTCAGGGTAAGCACCTACGAAGCAAATCTTATCTGAAGGGCAAGCAAAGATGTTTTGAAATTGTGGTCTTTAAGATTACCAATGAAATTAGGATGTACATAACTACTATGAAGGCATTTAAAAAGTTTTTTGGTTGCGTATCTGCTTTCCTTGCCTATTTTTCTAATGAGCTTTCAATGGATCAATGAGTTCTCTATACGTCCCCATTCTGAGTTTTTAGCATGTGTGTCGTTTACTCTTATTTTTGCTTTTTGTGGTTTTTGGTGTGCCAAGGCCTCATATTTTTATTCTCAAAACTATTGGCCTTCTCTTTTGTGACATGCGCGTGACTTAGAAAGTCCTTTCTGGGAAATGTTGAATGGGTCAAGAGGTTGGCTCCTCCTCTCTTTGGGTTCTCTATTTTTGGCAAAATTTGAACAAACATCCTTTCCCCAAATGCCATTTTCCCGGGAACATCTGGAATGTGCTTGCTTTGCTGGAGTGTTGGAGGAAGAGGCACTCCCAGTGGGATGTGCTTGGCAGCGGGAGAGGAGGGGCAGTCCAACACTAGAAAAGACTGCAGCTTCCAGGCACCCCTGCTCTATTCCAGTCCTGACCCTTCCCACCACAGAAATGAGGACACCACCCAACGCCACTTCCCTTTAAACATCTGCATCATGAAGACCCCTGAGAGTGAGCCTTCACCAGCTGGAAGGGCAGGATAGTCCTGCTCCTTGGTAGGAGGAGGGTCTGAGGGTCCACTCATGTGGTCTGGGATGTTTTTCCCCGCTCCGGAGCCACAGGAACCCCAAACAGCAATCTCACCCAGCTCCTGCAGTGCATTGACCACTGATACAATCATACTGGGATGAGTTTGCTTACCTCCAAGCCGGGATGCCTATATCCCGCCTGCCTGCCCCGGCAGCTGCCTCACCTTGAAGGGTTTCCTTTATGTGGAAGAAGGACTCTAAACATTGACCTTGTAAGATCTGTGTGGAACCAGACATAGCCTCCCTCCCACACACAGTAGGAGCAATGATAATATCTATGACATGCTAATGCTACCGCCTCTGCTCATATGCAAACTATCTTTAAACACACTGTCCCTTGGGAAAAGAAAAAATAAAGATGGCCGAAGGGTGGGGCTGGGAAGGAAACTAACTTCAGAGATTTTTTATTTCTCTAGCATTTGAAGACACTGGTCTTCTTGGTCATCAAGTAAAGATTCTTAGGTCAAAAGGTTCCATTTTGGGACTAATGAAAACGTTTTAAGCCCCAAGCTGGTTCCTGCAGCTTCCAGATCTGCTGCTGTTACTGTGTGACCTTAGACAAGTCACTTCTTTAAGTCTCAGTTTCTCCATGCTAACATGGGGGTATTGGAAGAGCCCCCTAGTAGGGCGCTATAGGACTTAAATAAAAAAGAAATGCAAGAACTCCTCTAACATTAAGGCAAATGTGTGAAGAATTGTCCTAGTAACATTCCAGGACTGTCCCAGCAATCCAGGGCAGGTTACCACCTTGTGTGAAGAGCTGAGTGTGGTGTCCTTCTCTGAATATGCCCTCAGTGATGACACCCTGGGGAGTGGGGCTGCAGTGTCAATAAATTGACCTATGTTTGACCAAGTTAAGAATTTAGGGCTTGTCAGCAGAAAGCCCTGGAAGAGGGGCAGAAGGGAGGTTAAAAGATGCTCACACTCAGCTACTTTCTGAGGGGAGCGAGAAGCGCCCAGAGGCTGCCCCAGCTGTGTCTTCTGTAGGCTGTCTTGCATGGGAAGAGGTGAGGAGGGAGCAGCCCCTTTCCCAGGGTCCTTCTGGGAGTAGCCCCTCTCCCTTCTGTCCCGTGGAAGCCAGCTACAGCCAGCTCCAGGTAACACAAAGCCTGTTTCAGCTGGCCCTTCCTTCACTGGGTCTGTGACCATCACGTGGCAGCAGTTCAGCGACTCCAGAGGTCACAGCCTGGGCCTCCTCCTCCTCAGAAGGAGCCCTCCTCCCTGGCCTTGGGGTCAGCACGAGACTGTGTGAGGTGATGCATGTATGTGAGGTCCCCCTCAGCCCGACTTCTTCCTCCAGACCTGTGGCATGAACACGTTCCTGAAGCCCGGGCCAGAGCCACGCATGACTCAGGCCTCAGGAATGCGCCATTCTGTGCAATTCGATCTCCCTCCTGGGGGCAGATTCCCCACCTGAAGGTGAGCACTGGCTGTCAGCCCAAGAGAGGGCCTCTGCTTCTCCAGGGAGCAGGGCAGGCAGCTGTGTGGCTAGGACCCCTGCTAACAGACTCCCAGAGCCCTGGGGTGTCAGGGGGGGGGAGGGCAGTGGTGGAGCTGGGCCGCGGAGTAGGCAATGAGCACAGTCCATGTTCAGGTTCAGCGCTCAGGGTGTAGAAGGCTGGGTCAGCAGGCACAGAGGCCAGTGGCAGAATGGTCACAGGAATTAGTGCCCCAATTCCCCCGTGGTCAGCCCTTGAGCACTGAGCACCAGGAAAGTTGCCCTGGATTCTGGGACACCAAGAGCAGTCTCTGTTCTGACACTTGCCTGGACCCGGACGTCCTGGCCCTCTGGCCTCCTCAGCACAGCCTCAGCGATACTGGCTGCTTTCTACAGATAGTCACTGGAGGCTGTGGCTTCCAGTTACCCAAGTCCCACCTGGCTCACCCCATGCCAAGGCTTCGCTGGGCACAGAGCTGTGCCATTTTTCAGTGCCACCAAGCAATTTAATGGCTCCTCCTACTAACTGCACTGTTTGGAGCTGTTTGATAGCCCTGAGGAAGGCCACTTTGCTGGAGGGTGAGAACACTGCATGCCTGTGAGCCAGGCACCAAACACGCCGTGAACAGGGAACGCAGATAGTGAGAAAGAGGAGACGCCGAGCTGAGCAGAGCCCTTGCTTGGCTGGGTGGAGGAGCCGGTCCTGGACTACACGAAGCAGTCACTTACCATCACATACCCAGGACAGCGCTCAGCCATGGTTCCAGCCACGTCCCAAGAGTGACCTGCCTTCCAGGTGCCCTCAGGCCTGGCACGGGGACCCTGACACTGATGGCGTGGTTCAGGGAGCACTAGCAGTGCTGCGACTGGGGCTAACATGAGGTGTGGAGGCCGTATTCGGAGGCTAAGCACCAAAATGCTCTGCCTCCGTAAGACTCCTGGGGCAGGAAGACAGCCCTCTCCGCCCACTGTGGGAGAGGGTGGGAGCTAAACCTTCTGGCTCATGGGCCACAGTGAGGTTGCAAGGTCTGGAAAAGTGGGCCTTTCCCCCCGGGGCTTTGGATTGGCGGAGTGGGCGGATGGAGGGAAAGAGAGGTGCACGGCTTCAGGGAGAGACACTGAGAAGGGGTGATGCCGGGGAACTTAGGAACCCAGCCGTGTGACAGATCCCCGTGGTGAGGGTAGCTGTCCCCCTCCGTGTTTTCCGCCCTTCCTAGCCTGCTTCTCCAGCCTTCCTGATTATCCACCATACTCCATATGAATTACCCCAAATGCGGCCGAGCCCTTTTCCATGTAAGCAAGCCCAAATTGCTGTCTGTGGCTCCCATTGGAAGGTCAAGCACATGGAACAGCATGTGCAGCATGTGCCCAGGCGTGGGCACAGGGAGCGGGCTCAGGACAGCTCGAGGTGGGTAGTCAGGGCCCACTGCTGCTGGCCCATGCCCGCCTTAGTAACCCTACTTCCTCAGGGCATGAGCAGAGTCTGAGAGTGGCTGAGGGTCTCACCTCTGAGTGGAGGGACAGCCCTGAGACTACTCAGGTAGACCTAGGATGGCAGGTGTGTCCTATGACGAGGCCCCGGGTCCAGGGCCTGGGAGTGACCCAGGACAGGATTTTCCCTCAGCCTGGATAAAGCAGACAGGCTCACAGGCGCTGGAGGCTGTGACCTGCAAAGAGGGCCCCTGCCTGACCCGGATCCCATGGGTGGGAGGAGGCTTAGGACAGTAGGTGCCTGTTCCCATTTGACAGGTCCCTTCTGTGGAGCAGGATGAGCTGAATCCAGCCACTGAGCTCATGTCTGCCTGTGACAATCCTCCAACTATCCCTTGGTAGGGGCAAGTGATGTTGCCCCATCGCCCCTTAGCTAGCTCTTAGGTGCCTGTGAAACAGTGTGGGGAGCAGGCAACAGCAAGGATAGGGACAGAAAAGGAGTTCTGGTGGCAGGGACTGATCTGTGAGGAAAGAGGTGCTGTTTCAGATGGAAGTGAGGAAACCCAGTGGCCTTCCACCCCTGACTCCCCTGGGCTGTGTGTCTGAGAGGCCAGCCCTCCCCAGGGACCCTTTGCCCCTCCACAACTCTGTTCGAGTCCCCACACACCTAGACTAGCACCCAGCCACACATCTGTTGTCCCTTTGTCCAGAGGCCCTGAGTCCCAAGGAGACTGGGTTTCCCAAGGCTAGCCTGAGCTGCCACAGGCCTACCTGCTCCTCAGAGGAAGGGGGCCTCTACAGTCTGGAAGGTGTCAGTCAGTGTGCTGGCCCCATGACTCCTTGCTTTTGGGTCCACTCCCTGCATAAATTCTTCTCTTGGGGGCAGGGAACCCATGATGTGTTTCTAACTAGCAGATGGGGGCAATGTTGAAAAGATTTTGCAAGTATAATTTTATTAAGGCCCCAATCAGTCGATCAAAGCTGACTGCTCTTTGGGGGTTTGGCTTAGTCGACTGAAAACACTTGCAAAAGGTCCTGGCCCTCTCTGAGTGGACATCCTGTCTGCACTGGCTCGCTGGAGCAGACAGCCACCTGGAGGAAGCCCCCGTGGCAGCCTACAGCCTGCACTGTGGAGCCAAGAAGCTAAGGCAAAGGAAATGCGCGAGCACATGTGGAGTGCTCAGATTCCTCCCACGTGGACCTCAAGACAAGCTCGCTGCCCAGTGAAAACTGTCCCCCTGACAGTTTCCTGGAACCCTGAGCCAAGGGTCCTGTTAAGCTGCACCCTGGGCAAAGGGTCCAGGTAACTCCTGACCCATGGAAACTCTAGGGTAATAAAGAGGTGCTATTCTGAGCTGCTAAGTTTGTGGTGATTGTTACGTGATAGCGCAGTAACGCAGGCTGTGAGGGATGGAGCGCCATGGATGGCAAGCTGGCTCAGAGAAGGGGGAAGTGTTCTGCCTTCCCTGGGTCTCTGCTCTGACCCATCGGGGCAGAGTCAGCAGCTGGACCAGGCTGGAGGCCAGATGGGAGGAGGGGGCTAGGAGAAGGGATGGGGCCACCCTAGGGTTAGCTGAAGAGACCTGTAAGCTATGACTGGTGTGCCTGCCTGAGGCTGGGACACTTACCTGGCCCATGTCCTTGGGTGGATCTTAGCAAGGAAAGGATTCATGTTCTCACATGTGTACCTACTGAGTTTATTATACACACTAACTTTGAATAGAAACTGCCACCTTGCTCATGGCTTGCCTGCCTGGGTATCTATTCTTGCCAGCAGCCCTCTGGCATTTCTTTTAACCCACTGCCTTGTCAGCACTTGATATTATCTGACTTGGTAATTTTGGCCAGTTTCATGGGTGTAAAATAAAATCTCATTTTTAAAAAATGTGTATTTCTCCAAAAACTACTGAGTTTAGCAACCTTCCTGCTGACTTTGTCAGACAGTTGGTTTTCCTTCTGTGAATACTGTAACTTTTAACTCTTCTATTTATTTATTTATTTATTTATTTATTTATTTATTTATTTATTGAGACAGGGTCTCACTTCATCATCCAGATGGGTCCTGAGCTCACTGTGTAGCACAGGCTGGCCTCAAGCTCACAGCAGCTCTCCTGCCTTCTGAGTGATGGGGGTCACTACTCTTTTTTACACCTTAACTCTTTTTTAAAAAATGATTTATTCGCCCTACCCACCCACCCTAGAGGTTTGTAAGCCCTTGTTTGGAACCCAGGGGCAGCCCTTCAGACCCACACCAAGCTCGGCCCCGCTGCGGCCCTGGGCTCTGTACCTCTGCACCCCTCCTGGCTCCACAGGTGGGCAGGGGTCTGAGTCCGCGATACTGCTGCCCTAGGCAAGTGTCTGCACGTTATACAAGAAAGAGGTCCATAGCTATCGGTTCTGTTGAACCAAAGCTTTTTTCCTTGCTGTTTTAAATTGAGGAGAAGTGGGAGGAAGACCGCAGCCTGGACAATTTAGCAACTTAGCAAGACCTTGGTTCACAAAGAGGGGACAAAAAAGACCTGGAAGACCTAGGATATAGCTCAGTACAAAGGTGCTAGGTTCAATCCTCAGTACCACAAAACAAACAGAAAATCCGAGACAGAGACAGGTGGTGGGAAGGAGCCCCCCTCGTGGTGCAGGGCCCGAGCTGGGTACTCGGCGGGCGCCACGCCTCCCGTCATTCCCGCAGTGGCCTTGTCTTCGCGGATTCCTGCCCACCCCGCCCGCCTTGGAAAGACACAGGAATCCGAATCTCAGAGATCTGAACCATGGCCCAGGACCTGGTCTTCCGCCTCCGGCCCTGACCAGCCCCTGCACCGAGGGAGCATCCCATGGACATTCGGGTGAGTGACTGAATACTGACCTTCCTGCCACTGCAGACTCCGGGCAGTCGGGTGGACCCCCACCACCCGGAAAGAGCACCGGCCCAGAGACCTAGGGAGCGAGCCCAAGTGGCCTCATTAAGTCTGTTGTACATGGGGGCTCCTGAGCAAACAACGGCCTCTGTGTTTGGCGTCTCCTGAGGGCCGGAAGCCCCCAGCGTGGGGCCCACTGATGACTCATGCAGGATACTCTGTGGGCCGGCTTTGTTGTGCCTGCTGATCTTCCAGCCCAGCCCCAAATGGCAGATGATCTCATCCGCGGGAGCCGGGGAAGCCCTGTCACTTTAGCCCCCGGAAGCTCACCACCCACAAACAGCCCAGATGCTGCGGCCTTGAGAGGGTTCCTGGAGGCGAGGTGGACACTGGGCAGCTCTCCCAGCCTCTCCCGGGGCAGAGCCAGCGGGGAAGAATGGACTATGGCTCACGGAATCCAGGGAAAGCCCCGCTGTCTTCTTTCTGGGCACAGCACGTGTCTGCTGGCCACCCACCTTCAGCTGTGTCCTGGGGAATTTTCTCAACTCAAGAGGAATCTCGATGAGTGAATTAGTAGTGTCCCGAGGAGGGCTGACCTGAGACTGGCAGGAAGCCAAAGTCAGGGGTGGCTGCCAAACCTGGCCTTGTCCAGGAAGCATGGGGGAGAAGAGGAACAGGCTTTCCACGTGACAGCCCACAGACACTATCAGAAGCAGAGGGCCGGAGAGCGCTGTGGCTGTGCGCATTCTTTGAACTCAGACACGGGTGTTGCTTGTTTTTGCTGTGGTCCTCACTAGTTGGTACAGAGCAGAGCCCTGGGGTGCCAGCCAAATGCCTACAAACTACAGCCATGCGCAGGTCACATTCACTTCCTGAGCCCGTTTCCTTGCCTGTCAACTGGTGGTGGCAGTACTGCTCTGAAGATTGTTGTAAGCACATCGTAGACTGCACAAGCCAGTGGCCCAGGTCACGACCAGCACCAGGAGCGTGGCCTCTTCTCTCTGTGCTTCATCCTCCCGAGCTATGACGAGGCGGTTCATGGCCTTGGAAACACCTACTTTTCCTCAGGATGCAGGTGATGGGTGGGGACATGTGCCAGAGCCTCTGGGAAGAACTGCCCTTTTTGTCCACGGGCCAAAGTTGGTGTCATTGCTACCTTTGGCGGGGGCTCTGTATCTGCTGGTTACCATGGTGAGTGATTGCTCAAAAGTTGGTCAAAGAGAATCTTTCCAAGGGTGGAAAGTCCAGACTCTCAAGGCCCAGGTGACAGAAAGTCCACAGAGACCAAGGCCTCTCCTGTGCAGGCTGGGTCCTGTCCTGCTTCTCAGACAGCTCTGGAGCCTCTGAAGCACTGCAGTAGTACGCACACCCTGGTCAAGAGAAGCTGCTCTCACCTCTCCCCTGTGCCTGGAGGCTGAAACACTGCTGTGTGGGCCTCTTTCCTGCGCTCCGTGCCAGGAACAGCAAGTTATCTGGTGGGTGACGTGTCCCTGAGTGGTCTGTGCCAGAGCTTCCTGGCCTGATGAAATATTATGAGACACTGGATGTTGTCCTATGGCTTTTACAAGTCTGTGCTCAACCCTGGCCACGACAGCACCCACCTGTGAAAGGAATTGAAGAGTCACACTAGAGAGGTTTGCGCAGCTTGGTCATGCTGTTGCTGGAGGCCCAGTACACCTAGTGAGCCGCAGGACATAGTCCCTGGGAGCCCAGCCCCACCTGGACCCAACGCCGGCAGTGTGTTTGGAATAACACCTCTTCAAACTGGTTTTCTGCCTGGTTTTCTAAAGAAGTAGTCACTCCACGAATGTGAAGTTCAAGAGCACAGTCATCTCAGCTCCAAGGCCTTTGCTTACCCCCATATTCTGATATTCTGCAATCTCTTTGACACAGAGAAGCACCTCCAAGACACATCACACTGAGATACATCTCCATGCTGAGACATATAAGTCTCGCTAAGGCTGTTAAGTTGCCCAAGCTGGGCTTAGATTTGGGATCCTCCTGCCTCAGACTCTCAGAGTGCTGGGATTACAGATGTATGCCACCACACCCAGCTTCAGAGAAGCCCCTCTGTACTCCGCAATGTGCTGTGAGGCTCCCTGTGGCCCCCAGGTGTGGGAGGCACTTCCTTCCCAGGCCTGCCTCAGGGCCATATGGCATGCTTCAAGCCACTGTGTGCCAAGGAAATGCAAGGAGACAGAAGAACGCAGGGACTAGATCTGCACTCAGGAGAATGTAGTCCATGGATCAGGGAGGGTTTAAGCCCGCCACTGGGGCAGAGCGGGTAGCCCAGGAGCAGCAGAGCAACTCCCCAAGGAAGCCTGGGCTACAGGCCTTGGTCTTTCTGAGGAGCTGGTTTGGGGGTTAGAGCTAAACTGCTCGGGGCTATAACAAGGATCTTCCTTTCCTTCTGTCCTACCACTCATCTCCAGGATGTCCCCATGGACAATTACTAAATCAATAGTAAAAGAGTACCAACTTCTCATGTTCTCAAATTCTTAATTCCCCACCCCATGTTGCCCCACGTCCCCATGTCTCAGTCCAGGCCGAAAGTAAGTGTTGCTCATCTGCAACCCCAGCCCAAGGCCTCTTCCTCTGAGAAGCTTGGCACAAAGTCTGCCAGTAATGCCTCTTGTTCTTTCTTTCTCCACAATTGATGGTACGTGGTCCACTGTGGGCACAGGGTGTTTGCTGACTGCAAGGTGGAACCACTCTCCTGCAGGTGGCCATGGACATTGAATCACTCGCATGTGTATGTGCAAGGGGAAACGTGTGTGACAATTCCAAGTATCTGGTGCCTCACCCTCCAGTGGTGTGGACACACTCCTGCTTCAGCATCCCTGCCTGTCGTGGCCTTGGTGCCTCGCCAGCCATGCCGAAGCCCATCTCTAGCCTGCCAGGGGCAGGCAGCAGGTTCACACCCCGTCAGGCCTCCTTATCTTCACCTGTGGCTGTCCCGGCCCACACTCACCCTTCCATTCTCTCTACTGGGAGCTTGCCTCTCTTCAACCACCTCAGACTGTCTTTCAGCTCCACTTCCACATGCTAAGAATTCGGGTACAAGCACAAGACCACTCCCACCTGCCGTGCACTGCGGACAGCCCCTGCGACCTGGCCCCAGCCTGCTTCCGTGTCACCTGCCCCCTACTATGAGCACAATCTCGGTTCTTCTTCCCTAAGTCTTCACTCTGACTTTCCTACCTGCTATGTCTCCTCTCCCTTTTTTGGACCCACCAAGCTCTACAGTCTCCAGTACCCAGATGAAATGCTAACACCGCCTTGTTTCCCTCTATCGCCAATTAAGTGCTTATGATCACACCCTCTTCCACATCCCTGTGGTCTGATTAGCTCCCAGAGTTTGACTGTGTCAAGCCTTAGTCTACTTCACATAATTATAAGTTCCTACTGTATGCAAGACACTGATCTCAACAGGGCCCCTGAGTCGGTCCATGGCATACTTGGATTTGGGCCTCGGATGTGAAGTCATCTGGGACTGGTATCGCCACAGGAACAGAGACCTTTGGGGAGACTCACATGATGTGTGAGTCTAGGCTGAGCCTTCCTTATAAAGAAATTATATCTGGAATTAGAGGCTCAGTCCAAGTAAAATTCTCAGAAAATTCCCAGGAACCATCCATTCTAAACATCCAGCTGGAACATCTCCGTTAGTGGGAATTCCATACCCTGTCATTTGGTTACTATTGATCAAAAGGAGAAGGCTGAGGGTCCTTGGATTCTTAGAAAGCAACAGCTTAACAGTTCTGAGTAATGAAAACTGAAACCTGAGCCTGAATTGTCCCTCTGTTGTTAAGCTCTGCTTCTCAGAAGGTAGCAAGGCTTAAGAAACAGGGACCAGTGTGACTTAACAGCTCCCATTTCTGCTGTAAAACAGAAGACCCAAGAGGCTGGTGCCACTCTGCCCGCACTAAAGGCATCCCTTGCTCTCCTGTGGAACCTCTGGGGTCTTGTTGGTACCTACTACATGGCAGGCCACCACTAAGACTGGTGCTCCATCTCCACTGTAGAGAGAAGTTCATGAAACTAGAACATGGCAGACCCAGTCATCGATGTCCTACCTCCTTGCCAATAGTGTCTAGCATTGGGCTGGGGTCTTGGGGCAGCAGGATCACCAGCCTGGAAAGCAGGACCGTAGAGACAGGAGGAACTGCACTGGGAAGGTGTCTCTGAGGACAGGAACATCCCACTGGGTGAAGACGAAAAGGACTTCTGTGACAAAGAGCACGGGTAGAGGAAATATGCAGAGCAAAAACTGAGTGGAGAGAAATATGAGACGGCCCTGGTGGAAGGCCTCCCTCTTCAGGCTCAGTCCCTAGCAACTTCCAGAAGCTTTGTGAGCACCCCTCTTCCTGAGCAGTTTTCTCCCCCAAATCAGCCTTCTTATATGTGTGTATCAGGGCTCATAGCCATGCACACCTGCAGTTAATTTTTTGGCTACTGCTGTCCTCCCTGGCTGAAGGGACCAAGGGAGAGTGTCCCAGGGAATGCAGAGAAATCACTGCTCAGAGCCCATGTGGCAGAGACCAGCACCAGGGCCGGGCCTTTGAGGCACCGAGGCACCAACCTGTGGGCAGACCCGGGATTCAGCAGGGTCTCCATGAATGCCACCCAAGGTCTTTAGCACACTTTGGAAGCTTGCAGTGTTGAGAGAAAAATGGGAACTCAGAAATCAGGGCCATCAATTGAGGCCCAATAACCTATTGGGTATCAGAGCTGGCGGAGGAGAGAGTCATAACTTCTCGGCATTTTCTGTCTTACAGGATCCAAAGAAGCTAGGAGGTTTTGTACTAGGGCTTCCTGCTTGAGATGACCATGGCCTCTTTTGGCTCCCTGCCCTTAGCACAGGTTCTGGGCTGCAGCACCATCTCAAGTAAACACCCCTCCCCAACCCTCATTATTGGAATGAAGCCTCCTGTTTGCTAAACAAACGCTTCCCTCATGGAGTACAAACAGCTGCAGAACCAGCGCCTAGAACTCAGCATTCTGAAAGCTCCAGAGAAGCAGAAACAAACTCCAGTCCCCAATATGCCAGGAGATGGAAGTGCAGGGAGGGCCCAAGCGTTGTCTTAGGCATCCAGACATTTACATTTGCCACATTCATGAGCTGAGAAATGGCTCTTGTTAATATCCAATAACAACAACCCTTTGTGTTCTCAGTCAACTCTGGCAAAAACCAAGCAATATCAGTGTTATGGAAACGAGGATATTTGGGGTTGAAAGAAGACCCAGGATTTCCCCAGAGTCTCAGGGTTGGCTCAAACCTGAGTGGGGACTTGAACCTAAGATCACAACTTCTTTCCTAGTTCAGTGTGGTAGAGGCTTGTGTTTCCATCAGGGATGGGTTCTCTTGACCTTCCCAAGGTAGACATAGCCAGATAAGGAGGCAGGCATTTTTGAAGTGGCCAGGAAGCCGCCCTTCCCTGACCCTACCTGTGGGTACTGCTAGGTGAAGGCTGGTGCCACCAGAGAAGGGTGAGCCAGGTCACCAGCCCAGGCTGACTGTGCGTCCTGTGCATAGTCACCCAACCTCCCTGGCCGTACAGAACTCACTCGTTGCTGCAGATCCCCTGCCTTGGGGGTCCTGGCAATGAAATCTGCTCCACATTCCCTCCAGGGCCTGGTCAACCCTGCTGACCAAGACCAGAGCCCTTTGCAGGGGCGCGAAGAGGGAGGTAGCCATGGAGAGCCCTCTAGAAAACCAGCAATTGGCCTCATCTCCAGAGTGATTTGTACAGGCTAGTCTATGCTGAACTTATAAATCGTGATTTTGCACACACTCCTACTTGCAAAGCTCGTTGCTCTATTACGAAGCACTTGCTCCGCAGATTACGACCATTTGGTACATGGAATTCTACCAGGCTCTCTGGGTCTCAGAGCCTTGCGGTTTGCAACAGGAAGCCATGTGTTACATACAGCCCTTCCACCTGACAGATGGCCGCTCCAGCAACACACTCAGAAATCAGGAGCAGTGAGACAGCAACAGGCGCTCAATTAATCAGCGCGATGGTTTCCCCTGCTGTGAACACGACAGTGCCTGGGGGTTTGAGGGCAGCACAGGGGAAAGACCTGGCCTTGCCTCCTCTGCAGCGTTCAACACCATGTCAAGGGTGCACTGTGCTGTCATTTCTGACCTCAGTCTCTCGGGAAACTGCTGTAGCCATGAGCCAGCCATCACCGAAGCTCTTGGCCCTTCCCACCTGCTGTGCGGGAAGGGGAGAGCCATGCCCATGAGAAGCTGAACATTACCTCCAAGTCAACACAATAAAGGCTCTGACCGGAGGCTGGCTAGAATCCGGCTTTGCTAATTGTTATTTTTATGGGAAAATGGCTTGTTTTTGTTCCTCGCAGACCAGAAGAAAGAAAACAACTTCAACTTGTCACTGACTAGCGAGGGGAAACCTGCTAGCTCCCTGAAGAGATATGAGCAGAGAGCTGGGGGAGCCAAGGGCTGGGGTGGCAGCGCCTTCAAACCTGCTAGTCTGCCCTAAGCTGGTACTGGTTTAGGAATCTCTAAATCCTAGATTTTTAGTCTATGAACTGATGACTCAAAAATCTGCCAAATTGAGTTTCGGGATGAAATGAAATAGGGGAAGGGCAGGGGTCTCCTTGACAGCAAGTTACAAAGGGACCCAGAACAACATGGTATGTATATGTGCGAGGACCCAGTGGTACTTCTATAGGGAGAAGAGACCAGTGACTGCCCCTGGAAGGTTGCCAGGTAGAGCCTAGATAGGCAGGCATCTCCCCTCAGGGTTTAGAGCCTAGGTCCTAGGCCAGAGCTGGTGGTACGCAGACAGGAACACTTGCAGCCAGAGGGAGTTGCCTAAAATGCCTCTCCTCTTCCAGGAGTCTGGGCTCCTGACTGCCACTACAACCCCTTTCTGCCAGGCCTTGGGAGACAGGAACCTAATCACCCCTTCCGGGATGTCATCATGTTGAAATTCAGAAAAGGGGGTAGAGGAGGCCCTTGTATTCTCACCCGTGCCCTAGTGCAGTGACCCCGTGCAAACTTCCTGCTGTTTGAGGGTTGAAGAATAAGAGAATGACATAGGGCCATCTCTGCTGCTGTCCTGGTGACACAATCTGAGTATAGATAAGGCCCTTGCAGAAGCCTCCACTTCCTACCCTTGCATTCCTTCCTATGGCTCTGTAACAACGAACCATGAACATGGCAGTTTAGAACAACAGACATCTAGTCTGCCATAGTTCTGGAGGTTGCAAACACAGTAACAAGGTGTTGATGGGATCGTACTTCTTCTGGAAGCTCTAGTGGGACCCCTTCTTGCCTCCTCTGCATTCTGCGGCTCCTGGCCCTTCTGGGCTCTGGCAGTATCACTCTAGTATCTGCCTGGCTTCCCATGACATCTTCTCTCGGTGTGACACATCTCCACCTCCTTTCTCTTGTGAAGACAGCAGGCATTGGGCTCGGGGCACCCTAAGCCTAGGATGGTCTCATCTGGAGATCCTCAGCTTAACTGAGAGGTATCTTAGTTGGACTTATCTTTGAAGGGGGCATGATTTAACTCACCACAATAACACCTACAGATTCTGGGGGGTGGGGGGCGGTGTGGAGATCCAGCTTCATTGCAGCTATTATTTAGCCTGCCATATCCCCTATGTTTTGATGGCCACCTTTGAGTTTTAGCCTTGGACACTGAGAATCCTGGACTATGCTAGGTGACAGTTCAGGCCCTTCTGCTCCCTTGATGCCTGGCAGGCAGCAGTTAGAAGTGTGTCCGTCCCTGCATTCCTGGGCAGGTGCCATGCCCCTAGCGCAGGAGACTAGATAGGCTGGGAGCTGGTCCCAGGTCTCATACTTCCTGCTAGGAGCAGGAGGAAGGAGCCTGGGAAGGTCATAATGACAACTGCCGTTGATTGAGGACCTTGTATTTCTCTTCATTATTTCACTAAATCCTCATAATCAACCATCCCAACCATTTTACAGATGAGGATGCTTGAGGCCTAAATATCCCGACCTAGTAAGTGGTGAAACTAAAATAAGAACTCAGGCTGGTTACAGCTCCAGGTTCTTGGTTTCCTCGTAACACTGTGCTATCTCTCTTTGCAAAAAAACTGGAGTCAAAGTCACAGACATACAGGGTAAAGAGGGCTGGGGGGTCTCAAAATCTTGGGCAACATAAGACTGATTTCAGGAATCTTTATAGCTTGATGGTCTATGCTGTGGATGGCAATGATAGGAATAGCTTTGGTAGGGACAAAGATAAGTAATCCCAACCCCGAAATCCTTGTGTTCTGAACTAGATGGAAGCAGCAGAGCCTGGAAAGAACCTGGCAAGAGCCACATCAAGAGCTGATGGTTGAGCTGGGCCAGAGCCCAAGGCTCTTCCCAAGGCCTGTCCTGCACTTCAAGGAAAGGCTTCAGGATCAAGCCTGCTTGAGACAAAGGAAAAGCGAGGCAGATTAAGAGCCCAAACGTCCAGGCTGTCAACAGCTCCGTGACTTTAGAAATCAATACAACCTCTCTGACCTGGAGTGCTAGGAAACTGAATGAAGTGGGGAGGCAGGCACGGAGGGGCTGTGAAATGGCAGAAGTCGCTGGTCCTGTCCTCAATGGCTCTGGTCTTTTGGAGGACAGCAGACAGAACCGTGAGAACTGAACCAGTATTCTGCCCAGATCTTTTGGGAGCGCCACTGAGGAGATAGCTAGTCCTGTTTCAAGCTAATCAACTGGCACTGTGTGCTGGTGTGGGGACCCTGGGATGTCTAGCATCCCCTGCCCAAGGCACTTGGTGGCTGCAGAGGTCCCAGGACATAGGAGCCTGGAACAAGAGCAGCAAAGTGCTTGTGGGCCAGCCAGGGCCCTGCCAAGTCCAGGAAGGGGAAGGCTGTCCTTTCCCCCTGGCTTCTCTGCCCCAGGTTGTCAACACTGTTTTTCTAATCTGTGGCGCCAGCCTCAGTGTGGCAAATGACCTTTTATGGAACCAGAGCAATAAAGTGGGAATGGCTCAGGCTCAGGACAAAAGGCAATAAGGCAAACCATTTAGGGAGAAATACAGGTTAGATTTAAATTTCTGAGTTGGATATGGTGGCACACACTTGTAAGCCCAGCATTCAGAAGGTTGAGGCAGGAGGGTCATTGTGAGGTCCAGGCCAGCCTGGTCTACATAGTGAGTTCAGGACCAGCCTGAAATACAGAAAGAGACCGTGTCTCTAGATAAATAAATACATTTCTGATTTTGCTCTAAATATTTCCCAAATCTTGCAAAGGATATACTTAAGCTAACAAGAAATGCTTACTCTTTATCTTTAAATTCAAATTTAGCTGGGTGTCTTATATTTTGATTTACCAGAACTGACCAAACTATTAGCAGGGCAGCCTGCTTTAAGAGGCAGTATGACCTGGAAACCTAGTGCCAGTAAGTCAGTTCTAAGACAAACAATCCCCTAGCAGCTTGCACAGAAAAACAAAACACATAACTTCCCAAGAACACATCATTGTCCAAAGGTGGAAGTCTGTGATTTTGAAGGAAAAAACAGTTTTCTTTTAAGGAAATGTGAGTCACAGGCAAGACAAACATGTCACTCTGCCTTTGCTGGGTGGGCTGAGACCTGCTTTAAGGCCACCATCATCCCCACTGGTCATGCCACCCTGGCCACCGTCAAGCCCTCTGGGCACCAGCCCCAGTGGCCGTGGCTGTGTCATCCCAGCCCCCAGCCCCCACTGGTACTTGATGCTGGCCTGACTCTGTAGGCCATGACCTAGAACTTCACCAGCACACTGGCAGTCTTGAGTCCCAGGCAGGACTGTGGGCCAACTTTAGAGTGGCCAAGGTGGCTTGAGGTACAAAAGAGGCTACTGGGTCCCTGGGGAGGTCCCAAGCTTGGCTGTGGCTGTTCCTCTTTAGATAATAGCTGTTTGGATTGCAGTGTCATGGCTCTCCATGCTGCCCCAAGCACAGGGCCTGGCCTGTCCTGGTGAGTGGGAGAGGCCTGCGGCTCGGGCGGCTGCCCAGCCTGGCCTGACCCCTCTGAGGGGCTACTGTGGGGGCTAAGCAGAGATGAGTGCAGCACGGGGGAGCCTAGCTGGGCCAGAGCCTCCTACTTGGACCACTCCCTCTTCCTCCCACTCCCTCTAATCCCCACGTGGTAGCAGAGGGTCCGGTTAAAACCCCCAAACCTGCTGCGATTACCCCTCTGCTCAAATCCAAAGGTGTCCCGGCCTAACCCAGGGTGGACACCGGAGCTCTGCGATAGGCCCCTTGGCTACCATGCTGCACATCCCCGCCACCTGCCTGACCTTGGCACCAAGGACCCTGCCCTTGGACTCTGTAGCCTTGCCACCCTCTGAGCACAGCTGGGTCCCTGCCCTTCCTCTTCTCCAGCTTGCTCTTCCCGGGACAGGCCGGGCCACCTCTTCACCATCATCTCATCTCTGCCCAGCGGCCCTCGGCTCCCTCCGCTTGGGAGATTGCTGTCGCACCCCGGCGTCACCTCTGCTCTCCTCTCCTCCTGAAGTTACGCAGGATCCAGGTATCCCTTCCCACTAGAATGGGATTCACATCCATTTTGCCAGCCCCCTAGCTTTTAGGACAGTTAGGAGGCCAGCAGGAGGGAGAGCCCTGAGGGTCCCCCCAGCTCAGCCCCGGAAGAGCGGTGAGGAGGGCACTGATTGCTCAAATGAACAAGTGTCTGGGGACCCCTTTGTGGTCTGTTGGCTGAGTGATTCTGATGGGGAGGGTTCAGCCTCTTGGGGGACTGTCTGTGTAAGCACCCATCAGCCATCTCTCCTCTTCCTGAAGCTGTGGCAAGTTCAGGACAGGTGCCACTGGCATGAAAGGGGCACTGGGGCCTCAGGGCGGGGGAGGGGGCGTGGAGGGAGCCCAAACACCCCAGGAACTGTGGTGAGAAGGCAGGTCATAGGTCAGAAAGTCAACTTTCCAGTCTGGGTCAGTCATCCTGGCTGGAAGGCAGCCTTTCCTCTGTCTGTAGCAGCCAGGGCTGGCCTCAGGACATTCCAGGCATTCTTTGGGGTCCTGCAGGCTGAGGGCTGTGTCTGGAAGTTGGGGGGAGTAGGGCTTTGTGCTCAAGAGGAAGTATCCAGCTGACCACAGACCCCTTTGTCTGGCTGCCCGCACCACATGCTTCCTCCTGTCTGGCCTAACAGACCAGCTGGATGAGGGTCGGGACAGGGTCCTGGGGCCACGTCCTCCTTCCACCCTGGAGGGTGCTTCGCAGAGGTGAAAAGCAAGGCCCGCATGTTCCAAGCTTCCATCTCTCCCTACAGAAATCATGCCTTAAGTGGGCTGCAGCTAGCTGGGAGGAAGAACTTGAACCCAACGGACACCCGTGGTGGTTTGAGTCCTAGCACTGCTACTTGTGAACGCTATGACCTTCTCCCAGTGACATCAACTCTCTGAATCCCAGTTCAGTCACGTGTAGAATTGGTTAATAATGCTCACCAGATCATGTTACCGAGAGCTTAAGTAGATCTAGGCCCTGAGCACATGCTGGCACCAGTACACGTGAATTCCACAGTGTCTGGAGCTCCTGAGGGGGGAGGGGTGGAGAGATGGCCTCTCCTTTGGGGCCCACAGGATAAAGGGGCAGCGAGCAGATCCCTGGGAGGAGGAGGGGAAGCTGGGACAAGCCTCCCAGCCGCATATGTCTGTCCCTGAAAGAGAGGGGCCGACAGCCAGGTGGCAGCTGTGTCGGGGCGAGCACGTGATACCCGTTGCTCCTTGTCTTGAGGTGTTGGGGGTGATAAGACTCAGCGTGGCTCAGAACTGCAGCACACTGGAACTTGGGGCGCTTGGCAGGAGTGTAGAACTGTCAGGGGCCAGTCACCCTCCTCCAGGGCATGTGCCGCAGATCCTGGGGTATCTCAGGGCCAGGCCAAGCAGAAAGAGGATCCAGGCACTGTCTGTGGCCCTCTCAGAGCTGCTCGAGGCTTGGGGGTGGGGGATTCAGAGTGGTGGGGCGACTGGGACAGGGGTCAGAAAGTAGCTCCAGCTCAGCTGTACAGAAAGCCAACCTTTGTCAGGGGCTGAGCATAGCTGGCAGGAGCTGCAGCGTGGCTCTGTGGTATTTAATCTTGATTTGCTGGTTGGCAGATCAGTGAAGCCCTGTCTAGGTATGTCACCAGGGTGTGGCCTTGGAGACTCTTCCTGCTCCTCACCCCTTCCTCCTGGCCTTCCCCTGCTTTCTGCCTCCAGGCACCCGCGTGTCAAGCAGATTTCCTCCACCATGCCCACCTGCCACGATGCTTCTGCCTGGGAGCCAGCCGCCCGCAGACTGAAACTTCTGACTCCAGAAGCTAAAACAACCCCCCTTTCTTTAGGCTGTTTGCACCAAGTATTTTGTGCCAGCAATGGGAAACTAACCACTACAGGTTCTGTCCCAGGAAACACGCTGTGCCCAAGGCTGAGAGCTCAGAGTCCATAGAGGGCAGCGTGAGCCCCTTTGAGGCTGTGATCTGAGGCGAGTCCTGTGGCCAGGTAGACAGGATGCACATCAGCGCCACACCGAGTGACAGTGCCGTTAAGCCACTCGTGGAGTTCTCATTAAATGACAGCTGCTCTTTCTTCTGCAGAAGCCTGGGAAGAGGCCGAGCATTCTGGGTCCAGCCCGGTCCTTCGTCCAGCTCACTACAAGGCCCTTGGCAGCACTCTGCCTCTCTCTGGCCCATCCTTTCTCTCTTTATATCCTGAGAGGACGTAAAGCCCTTCCTACTTCGACCTACTTGTCCCTGGGGAGTTTTACTCTCTGCTGATAGGGCGAGGTTAGAGACTGCGTTCACTTCCCAGTGGGGTACTTGCAGCTGTTCTAGGGTGTACTCGGCAGCAGGGTGTGCTGGACTGCACCCCCGACATGCTGGTTTGCCTGGGTGGGGCTGCTGCCCATTGCTGCCCATTCAACACATGCCCTAGGTATATGTCTGTCGGAATCAAGCTAGAAAAATGGCCGCTCTGGTGCCCTTGGGTCAGGTGTGGTACGCAGCGAGGAGATCCACTCCATTGAGACCAGGGGCATGGGAGAGGCCTGGCAGAGGCCAAAGGATGGTGTTCAGAGTGAGCCCTAGACCGTGCCACCAGTGGGCAGAAAAGGTAGGCAGCAGAGGCCTTGGGCATGTCTGATCCCTCTGGTGGAGGAGCTGTTGCTAAGGAACGAGAGCAGGCTGCAGGTCAAGGATGTACCATGAACAGGAAAAGGCCAGTGGGGAGTGCGTGGAATTTGAGGCCATTAGTATTTGGAACCCTGACTGTGGCCTCATCTCCAGTTTGGTTCTCATACAAAGCTCAGCACTGATCCGGATGCTCTGGGCCTCGGTGTCTCAGGTCTCTTGCTCACCAGCCCAGATGGGAAAGCCTGGTGCTGGCTGGAAATCATGGGAGTGGGCACTTGTCTGGATGGTCACAGCAGTTCTGTACCTTACCACAGAGACGGCTGGATACGCACAGCCAGCTACCTGGAAGTGAACTTAAGGCCGATTAAGGTAGAGCCTGTATGCTTGTGATATCCCTCTCCTCTTCCTGAGCCTCCAAAGAGCAGGGTGACACTTCCATGGTGGTGGCTCAAGGCTCTACTTCTTTGCCTGAGGACAGCAGATTTGACACATCTTCCAGAAATACAAATACAGCGGCAGAGACTCACTTGTTGAAAATCCTCAGATCCAGGTACAGGCCTCTGAAATAAAAACTAATCTCTTTAGCGGGGTCTACAAAGTTCTCAAGAAACACATTGGTGGGTGAGGGGAACAAGTTTGAGGTTAGACCTGTTTAGAGCCAAATCTTAGCACCTTGCTAAGTGGGACTCGCAGCCACCTGCTGAAGCACCTGGGAGCACCACTGTGGGAGTTCCCGGGCGTGCGCATGCAGACACACATGCACACACACACATGCACACACGCACATCAAGATGGAAAAGCGCAGCCTAGTTACCACCGCCTATTCCTCATAGCTTTTGAGGAAAATCGCTCCAGTCACCAGCTAGCTAAACCTTGGCCAGGCTGACAGACAAGAACTTGGAGGAAAGTGAAGGCGGCTGCAGAAGGAGGCAGTAGTGGCTTCAGTCCTCAGGCAGCAGATGACGGCCACTCATGTGGCCATTACAATGAAAGAGACTAGAAGCATAGAACCAGTTAGGAGGCTGTGGGCAGGGGCATCCGAGGGCTTGGGTTGGGTCACTGGCCATGGGGCTGGAGAGGGAAAGACAGTAGAGAGCTATGAAAAGGAATGATTGATAGAATTCCAAATTTGGCAGGTCTCCATCGGGGTGGGGAAGAGAAGAGGGGAAGGAAGGAAGGGGTCAGAGCTGAAGGCGACCCTGCGCTTGCGGTTTGGACAGTTGGCTAACAATGGTGCTACTCAGTGAGGACAGCAGCCATGGGGAAGAGGAGGAGTGCTCGGCTTAGACAGCCTGGTGGGGGAGAGCTGGAGCCTAAGTGCAGATAGAGTCGTCCTGAGGCTGACACTGCCTGGCCTGGAGGCCCCAGCAGGGGCGGGCGGCCACAGCTAGGACTCTGTGTTGTGTGTGGACACTGACAAGGGACCCTTCAGTTCCCTGTGATTCCCGAGGGAACAAGTCCCTGCGTCTCCAAGTTATAAGAACATCCCCAGCCCCTGCTCCTCGCCTTGATCTGCACACACCCTGTGCACAGCACGGGAAGGGCCGCGTTGTGACAAGCTCAGCCTATGCAGCGCTGCTTGTCTGAGATGCAGGAGGAAGGGAGGAAGCAAGGCCTGCGCCACCCGTGAACCCCAGCAGGGGCAGAACTCTACCGCCACAGGGCCTCTTCAGCAGAATGGCTCCTCCGAGTCAGAAGGCCCTTCCCACATGAGCAAGAAGTCTCTTTCTGGAAGTAAAGAAATACCAAGGTGCTAGAGTGATATCAGTGACGGAAGAACCAGCTAGGGGCCAGCAGCCCATGGGAGGCCAGGGCCCGGGAACAGGCAGTGGGGCCCGCGGAGGAGGCTGCTGCTCCCCTGAAGGCGCCACTAGTCACAGCTGTCCACCTTGTAGTGGACTGCCTGACAGGTGCCGAGCTCCCCGCCAGGGCAGAGACCAAGTGGGACTGGACAGCAGTTGCCAGGGAGATGGGAGGAGTGCTTTGTCTGAACAAGCATGCCGGACTAGCTGGGCTTTCCATCATTCCTCCAGCCCCCAGAGGGGTGGGGCAGCTGCTCCCCACTTCCGCTCTGAACTAGCCAACCTGAGGGTCCCTCCTTGCCAGTCCCTATGTCCCCTGCTCCCCCGCCAGGTAAGTCACAGTGTTATGCATGTGTGTTAATCATGTGTCAGTGCTGACTGAGACCCGATACTAAGTGGCTCCAGAGGCCAGAGCGGCTCAGGCTTTAACAAACAAACCGCTTGGTGACCTGAGCCAGGAGCAGGGCTTGCTCTTCTGCATTTCTGACAAGTCTCCAAATAATGTTAACCTACAGCCTTTGGGACCATGCTTTGAGGATGGCGGTATCACGGGTGGAGAGATGGCAGGTGCTAAGGAGCCTTGTGCCCGCAGGTCAAAGGAAAACTTGAATGTGGCGAAACAGAGCTAACGTGACTTCCACTTTCCTTCTCAGGGCCGGCTTCTGGTCTCCCTGCCTTGAGAAGAATAACGTGCCTAGGAAGGCAACTCCGCCATGGCCTGGAATCCCGTATGACCCTGTCTCGCTCTGTGTTCCACCTGGTAGGCTGCTTCCACATCTGTCTGCGGGGTGGCCGCCCCAGCAGAGCGGGGCTCATTCCAGAGCTGGGCCTGGGATCCAGACTAAGGTGCCTCCTCCTTTTCCTACACTGTCCCCTGATCACATAGGAGCACTGTGGAGAACCCCTTTCCCTTCTGTACCTCAGTTTCCCCATCTGTAACACGCGGTGAGCTGGGGGTTCTCTGAGGCATCTGGCCCTGTACCCACCAGTTCACCAGGCTCCAGCTTAGAGCAGACAGGTGCAGGGCCAGTGAGTTGAGGCGGGTGTGGGGAGGGCGGCACCTAAGAGGGTAGGCTGGCTCCCTGAGGGCGCACGCCTGCCTTCACAGCCTCCCTCACTGCCTCTCGCTGCACTGCACTAAGGTCCTCAGACATTTTTAGGAAGGCTGGCACTTCCCGGGCTGTGATTCAGTAATGCAGCTGACAAAGAGCAGCATCCTTTGAAATCACAGTGGGAAGCTGAAAATCCTTCCTGAGAGCTGCTTAGCATGCACTGGGGAGGGGTCAGGGGCAGAGGTCAAAGAGGGAGGGGTCTGCAGAAGAGGTAGGATTGGAAAAAGGGGCTCAGAAGCATGCAGGTGTGTGCCTAAAAGTAGGTAGATGTTAAGGATAGAAAAGCCCCCACCGCCCCCCTCCCCCGGGCCTTCCTACTCTCACCTGGCACGCCACTTCTGACACCAGATGGATGGAGGTTGTTTCTCCACATACCAAGCAGTTCTCCAGCAGGTGCCAACTGGGTGTCCTCCAATTCAATTCAATGCAATTCTGACACTGTCGACCTGGGGACAGCTGCCAATCCCGCAGGCCGAGGGCTCAATCCTTAGCACTGCCCCCCACCTCACATGCCAATCACAAGCCCTCACTTATAACCGGATCCTCTGTCCATCTGGCTATAAGTAGGAGTCCTGTGACTCCCTGTTAGTTTCAGTTGATTTGCTAGAATGGCTCACAGAACTCAGGGAAACACTTGGCCCACATTAACCCACTTGCTATAAAGGATGTTACCAAGGATTCGGATGAACAGCCAAGTGGAAGCGGTGCCTAGGACAAGGCACATGGGAGAGGTAGAGCGCTGCTCTCCTGGTACCTCCGGGAGCTCAGCACGCTGGAAGCTCCTCCCACCCTGGTCCCTCTGGGTCTCTGTGGAGGCTCCACTATACGAGCGGCACTAATGAAATCACTGGTAGGTCACTGGCAATCAACTCGACCTTCAGAGGCTGGGGTTCTACCCCAGGGGCTGAGGTCAACCCTCTAAGCCTGTCTAGTCTTTCCGTGGCTCCCCTGGCTGTCCATGCCAGGAGAGAGCTGGCGCAGTGCCACGTACAGCAAGTAGGTGCCCGCTGACATCCCCACAAGCGACGGAGGTCTCTTCTGCTGAGGATTCTGAGGCTCGGGGCCAGACAGTCTTCCTTCCATCAAACAGCCTGCAAGCTGCACTGTGACCTTTCAAGTGCCCAGTCATGGTTGAAAACAGCCGTGGTGCATAGCCTGGTGTAAGGGGGTCAGAGCTGCTCCCGGGCAGGTAGCATGGGCTGCTTCAGAAGGAGGCAGCTCAGAGCCTGGGCAAGGCCCGGAGGCCGAGGGATCGAGGGGCAGTGGCATTCCCTCATTTGTCTGTTCACATACCTACAAGTGCCCACTGTGCCCTTCTGCAGGTGCGTGGAGGGCCAGGCCATCGCCTCAAGTGCTTAGGAGAGACAATGGAGTGACAGCAGGTGTCCGCTCAGGCCTTGGGGAGGCTGGGGGAACCACAGGACACACCTGCAGCCTGCCTGGAGGACCACGTTAGGCCCAGGGGACGAAGGCTTTTGGCATCCCGGAGGGAAGCAGGGCCTCTGCCGGGGGCCCCTCGGGGAGCTGTGGGCAGAGGACCGCTTCCCAAGGCTTCACTCTGGCTCCAGTTTCTCCATCAACAGACCAGCGCAGCTCTGGGACGTGTGAGAATTTGGACATATGATAATGTCATTCCTGCACACAGCTGGAGACGAAGCTGATGTCTGCAGACCTACCCATGTGGCTCTGCCTCGCGCCCTGGAGTCCCAGACAGCCCTCAGACCTGGTGCCTGCTGTGTGAGCCCCTCGCTGCCCACTCCTCCAGTTCCTGGGGACACAGCTTGATCTCTGCTCAGTTTCTAAAATATCAGGGCAGTCCCTCCCCTCTCCCAGGCCTGGTGGCAGAACCTGTCTCCAGGGGGTGCAGGCAGCATGTGTCCAGTGACATGCTCACTCCAGCTTACCCATCGCTACCAACGATCCAGCATCCTGTGCCATGTGCTGCAGGCCTGGTCCCTGTGTCGTCTCTGTCCCTGTGAACTTGCTTCTCCTTGGAGGCAGGATTCAGGCCTCATCACAAGCCCTTGGGCGCCCGTCCATGCCCTGCACATCTCCCCACCTGTGGGTCTGAAGAGGGTCACGAGGTGGCAGAGCAATCTGCTGTTGGCTGTTTCACACGGCAGGCTGAGATTGGCAGCTGAAGCATAGTCAGTGCATAGGCCAGGCCTGGTGGTGCAGGCCTAGGATCACAGCCTTCTGGGAGCCAGAGGCAGGAAGACCGGAAGTTCAAGGTGAGTCCGGGCAACTTAAGAGACTTAGTGAAACTGTCTCAAAAGTCAAAAATAAAAAGCCATGCGCTTGATCTTTAGTACAAAAAAAAAAAGGTAAATAAATAAGAAAGGAGGAAACTGAGTACCATGTGGCCAAAAAGGAAAAGGGGGACCACAGCAGTGGGGCCAGGATCCCAGGCAGGTAGCTCTCCTGTCCTGAGCCCCATGTGGCGGCCGCGGCCTCACCTTCCCGCAGCCTCCGGACCTGTGGGGTCGTTCCTCTTCTGTATCCTCTCCTGCTAAAGGTCCCACCATGTCTGCGTCTGCCCCTTGCAGCGTCTTTCCCTGGCTCCTCAGCCCAGCCAGGGCTTGACACTGTGACCCATGTCCCCTGGTGGGCCTCACAAAGCCCCCACCCAGGGCACGGTCTCCACCTGGGGGAGAGCAGGTGCTCTGGGCGGGGGAGTAACCATGGCTCCTGACTCACACTGGTGAGAAGCCACAGAGCCGCGTCACCTGTGGCCCCCACTGAGGCTGGTCGCATGCGTACTCCTCCTACCGGCCTGTCTAGGCAGCCGCTCCTCTCCTCAGGGCCTGGAACTTTCCTTCCTTCCTTCCTTCCTGCCTTCCTTCCTTCCTTCCTTCCTTTCTTCTCCTTCTCTTCCTTTCTCTCTCTTCTTTATTCACAGTACTGGAAGTTGAACCCAGGGCCTTCACTCTGAGCTACATCCCTGACTCTTATTTTTTTCTTATTTGGCACAGAGATTTACAAAGTTGTTAAGCTGCCCAGGGTGGGCTCAAACTAGCGATCCTCCCACCTCAGCTTCACAGAGTACTAGGATGACAGGAGTATGCCCCCACGCCCAGCTCTGCTCCTTCCCTGTGAACCATCCAGGCCTCTGGCCTGGGGTGGCTGGCAGCCCTTCCAAGGCTCTGCCTACCGCACAACGAGCCGGGGCTCTCCCAGGGGCTCCGAAGACCCGGCAGTGCCCCTGCCTCACCTTGCCTTCCCAAAAGGACCCTGAGCCTTGGGGTGAGGAAGCTCAGGACGGGACGGGGACGGGACGTGGTGGGGGCAGGCATTCTCTCTTGGGTGGCGGAAGCAGCCCACAGAAACAGCTGAGGAAACCCAGTACATGATAATCACAAATTAGCATGGCGAAGCGCATCAGAGATGACGTTAGCTTTCTCAAAAATGAAAAGAGAACCACAGTAATCCCCTTATCTGAGGTCGGGCTTTCACAGGTTCCAGTTATCGTGGTCAACCACAGTCTGAAAAGGTTAAATGTGAAATTTTTCAAAGCTTGTGTTCTGTTACCAGTCAGCTAAAGGCCAATTTTTTTTTTTAATTAAGGGCCCATTTGCTCACCACCGGTCCAATCAAGGAAGCCACTTGTATGGTAACTAGAAAAGAAGTATATTCAAAGTCAGCGTGGGGAGAGAGAGAATCGTTTGTCCAAAATTACCCAGCTCTCCCGGCTTCTGTGAACCAGGGACTTTCACGGGTTGTGCCAGAGAAGAAGGGGAATTACTGATTTAAGTCCAGAAAATAGATTTTATAATCAACGAGAGAGAGAGAGAGAGAGAGAGAGAGAGAGAGAGAGAGAGAGAGAGAAAGAGAGATTTTAGAATAAACTCAATAAGTTTTAAACATTTTTGGTTTTTATTTCTGTTTTCTGTGCCAGGGACGGGAACCAGGGCAACGTCCCCAACAAATGTTGCTTTTTATTTTGAGGGATGGTCTTGCTAAATCATTCAACTGCCCAGGCTGGGCTTCAACATGTGTCACCTTCCCTCAGCATCCCAGGATTATAAGCATGTGCCACCACACCTATTAAATAACTTTCATTACAGTATATTGCTACGATCACGTGTTTGAGTATTGCTTTTGGTGTGCCATATTTGTAAATCAAACTCATATGGATGAGAAAACCCGTTTACACTGGGCCACATACCCGGCATCCACTGGGAGCTTTGAAATGCATCCCTCATCCAGAAACGGGGCTGGGGCCGGGGGATACCGCGCACGGAGCTAATGGTGAAGGCACAGCAAAGACATGCCAACCCACACGGGGCCCAAAAGGGACCCATCAGACACCTTCCAGGGCCCTGGCTCTCAGCATTCAGAGTTCCAGGAGAGATGACCAAGGACACACAGAGGCCAGGCATGGTGGTACCCGCCTGTAATCCCAGCACTCTGGGAGGCTGAGGCAGGAGGATCATAAGTTCCAGCCCACACTAGGCAAGGTAACAATTTAGTGAGAATTTGCCTCAAAAAAATAAAAAGAAAATAAAAGAAAAAAGTGTTAGGAATGTAGCTCAACACAAAGGCCAAAGGCCCTGGGCTTGCTCCCTAGTACTGAAAAAAATAAAAATAAAAAATTACAGGACACCAACATAACAAACTAAAAAGCAAAATGAAGTCGCACACACTAGTGTTTTGTATCACCAACCTGCAACTAAGCTATTTATCTGGTCTTCTGAGAAATCAAGATAAGAGAGATCACAACCAACTTTTCCCAAATAGGCCAATTCGGTTGGGCACGATGGTGAAGTTTCCTTACGGTGAAGTTTCCTCTGCCTTCACCCTCACAGAAACAGGAGGAGCTTGACATAACCTAATGTTGACTAACCAGTCATTTTTTTATTGTTCCCTTATTTTGTGGTTGTCCGACAAAGAAAATAACTTAGAAAGGACCAGCCTGCTTTTTTCTTTCTTTTCCAAGTTGTTTTGTTTTCTGGGGTGGGGGGGGGGGGTTGTTTTGTTTTGTTTTGTTTTTGTTTTTCAGTTTTGGGGATTGAGCTCAGGTGCCTTCATGCTGAGCTATATCCTCAGTCCATCTGTTAGTTCTGATGCCGAGACACAGCGTCGCTGAGCCACCGAGTCTCCCAGGCTGGGCTCCAGGCTCCTCTGTCTTCAGCCTTTCTCTGCCTGTGAATCCGGCATCTTCTGCTCAGTTCACTGGCGTACCTGTGCTAGTTGATGGAATGACATTTGGCAAGAGTCTAGAATTGAAAATAAAGCTAATGGGCTGGGGATGTAGCTCAGTGTGAAGGCCTAGAGGCTCGCTCCCTAGCAGAAAGAAAGAAAGAAAGAAAGAAAGAAAGAAAGAAAGAAAGAAAGAAAGGACATTTAAAATCTTTAAACTTATAGTTTTGTCCTCTGACACTTCAGGAGTGTCTCTCAGATCCCAGAGCTGGTGTCTTCTTTCTCACCTTGGGTTTTTGTGTCTGGGAGCCACACATCCCTCCTCAGGGCCAACATGGACACTGCTTCTGGGGTCACAGTCTTATAAAAGTTGTGCTGACCTCCGCCATAGGCAAAGCCCAGAAGTCATGGCTTACAAATGCCATGATGATGTGAAAGAGAACGTGAAGCGAAACAACTTGATGGCCCTCTTGGCCTCTTCCTGTAAAATAAGTCAGAACATGAGCTATGTTCTCAAGTGTGCTCAGAGCCAAAGCTCCCCACTCCACCCCCACACACCACTAGGATAGCTGAGATCAGTGCCAGGGAAGAGCAACACTAAATGCATCCCTCTCTTGTAGCAGGAAGTGAATAGATGGCTGCTGCCTGAAGTTAACAAACCATGAAATAAAGATCCAAGCCTCTTTAGAACTATAGTGCTTTACCAGAATTGTAAGTAGAGATAGTTAAATTGGTGTCCTGTGGGACTGGGAATAATAAAAATTGGCTGACTTTGGACTTAAACCATTGTCTATGCTTTGCTCCTACACACAGTCACAGTATATTTGAAAGCCTTACAGGGAAGAAGGAAGGGAAGGGAAGGGTCTGATGGGTGGTCATATCTGCACGCTGGCATCGGTAGGGAAGGGGAGAGAATGCTGCCTGAGGAGCTGGTCACCACGGCATGATACCCAGGTCAGCACGCAAAGGATTCCGTGAGCGAATAAAAGGGAAGGAAATAGGTGATGTCTAGGTTCTTCCTTCACACAGAAGGGGGTGGGGGAGGAGGGAGAGAAGGAAGGGGGAAGAAAAAGGAAGACAGGAAGAAAGGGAAGGCCAGGAGGAATGGAGCGAGAAAGGCCGGCGGGACACTCGCAGTACATGAACTCAAGGCATCTGGCCTAGTGGCGCAGGCCTGTAATCCCAGCACTCTGGAAGACTGAGGCAGCGGGATTACAAGTTCGAGCCCAGCCTGGGCAACTTACTAGTTCAGAAAGATCTTATATCAAAATCAAAAAATAAAAAACAAGCTAGGGATACAGCCCAGTGTGAAGGTCCTCGATTCAATCCCAGCACCTTGGAAAATAGCAAACCAACAGGGGCTTCCCAAAGGCTCTGTGGGCTCGCTGTCCCTCTCTGTGGAGATGCCGTCTTGACAGGTCTCCAGGGCAGGTGAAGGCGGTGCGCTGGCTGCTCCTCTCACCAGGGCTGGCTTTGTGGCTTTTGCAGGCACCTGGCCCTCCCCGTGGGAAGGGCTGCAGGGTCTGTGTCTGCAGTCCCTGCCTTGAAATCCCTCGTTCCCATATGAGGAACCCCACGTTTTCATGATGCATGGTAGAGAGGCAGCCGGCCTCACCTCTAGCCCTGTAACTGGTCCGACAGCAGCTGTCACCCTGTCCAGCGCTGGCCCCCATCCTGGCCCCAGTCTCACTCAACAGAGATACAAAACAAGTCAGACAAAGGCTTGTTTCCAAGCAGCTCCTGGCGTGGGATGGGAGAAAGGCCAGAAAGCTGTGGATGACCTTTACGTCACTGCTCAGAGAAACAACGGGCCAGGCAAACAGCGAGCTGCAGAGGGGCGCAGAGGACGGTTAGCTTCTTGGGCCTGAGGCCTGTTCCCAGGATGTCTCAGGCAGCAGGAGACTGAGTGAGGAAGGAGGGTGGACACCCCAGAGGGTACAGCTCACAGCTGGAAAGGAGACTGCAGGGGGTCAGGGCCTCGCCAGAAAGACACAGCTTTGTCCTAAAAACAGTGGGTTGGGAGGACAGGAGAGATCAGGTAACCACGCGCATAGTTGAAAGCATGGGAGGCATCGTCAGCTTGTGACTGTGATGTCCACACCTGCGGGCTAGAGGCTGCAGTATCTGGGGGAATGCGTGGTGTCTGGGAAACAGCTCTTGAGTGGTTCAAACCTTTACGAGAAAATAATGAGCATGAACTTGAGGTGGGACCCAGCCGGCTGTCCTCACTGAGAAATGGTTGGGAGATGGGGGGCTGAGCAACATGGAGACGCCGATGCCCCTGCTTCGCTGGGCTTGCGAGGACTGGAGGGTGCTCTGGTGAGCTTGGAAGCCCCGGACTGGGCCTGGAATGGAGGCAGGACAGGAGAAGGAAGATAGCGACAAGGACTATTTAAAATTTAAATATTATAATTTCAATAAAACTGCAACTCAGGGCACAAACAGTCACCCAGGACTGTACCGGGCTTGTGGATTGGCCTCTTCTTCTTGGCCTGTTACACACCAAATCTCATAAAGATACTGTAAGTCTGGGCTGAGGCATGGCTCAGTGGTTAGGACGTTTGTCTGCCAGCATGCACAAGGTCCTGGGTTTGATTCCCTAGCACCACAAAAAAATTAGTTCAGTCTAATGCCAGAACTTAGGAGCCCAAGACAAGGGGGATTGCAGTGAGTTCGTGGCCAGCCTAGATTACATAGTGAATTCAGGCTCAGCCTGAATTTAGACTCAGTCTAAAAAACCAAAACAAAACAAAAAATTTTTTAGAAAAGTCACATAACTCAGGGGGCTAAGGCAGGAGGATTGCTGTGAGTTCACGGGCCAGCCTAGGCTATGTAGTGAGCTCAGGACCAGCCCAGACTATAGTCTCTGTCTCAAAAAATAAAATAAAGAAACAGATAATATAAGTTTATAAATATGCTAATCTGATAAAGGGTAGAAATCTGATCTTAAGATAAAGAAGCAGACTCAGAGTTCAAAGAATGTTAGAATGTTTTTAGGCAAAACATCTTAGCTCACCTTAAAAATAAACAAGTAAATGAATAAATAGGAACTATAGTCTGGGCAAAACCATAGATTGGGCCAGGGCTACAATCCCCAACCTATGTTTATTTTGATTTTGAGACAAGGTCCCGCTAAATTGCCCTGGCTGGACTTAAACATGTGATCCTCCTGCCTCATCCTCCTAGAGTGCTGAGATTACTGACTAGGCCTAGCTTGGACCATTCTCTGACCTGTAAGGTGAGCCAGTCCTCTCTGTGGGTGAGACCACTCCTGTACTTTCTATAGATTCACAAACTCCACTTCCACAAAATTTCACCCCCCTCAAAAAACATAAATATCCCCAGCTCCAGACTGTAGTGCCCATCTTGCAGAAGGCCACTCTATTTCTTTGATGTGTGATTTAAATATCTATCTAACAAATCTTTCCCAAGCCTCTCACTGGCTAGTGTTGAGCATTCTTTTTCTTCAATGGAAATCAGTGAACTTACTCTGTAACCAGGATGAATTTAGATTCTGGCATCGTCTTGGGGTCCCCTTGGATCCTGTTGAGTGACAGAACAGTGACCACAGGAAAAGACAGAGAGGACATCAACTATAGAACAGTTAGGACTTATAAGGAAGTTCTGCTTTGTGGGATAAAACCTTCCCCGTCTTACACTTACTGACTTCTACAACACTCCAGCCCCTATCAATGCCCAGCCCAATTCAATCACATTCTGGGATGGGGGCTGGAAGAATGGCACAGTGGTTATCAGCACTTGCTTAGCAAGCGAGAGGCTCTGGGTTTGATTCCACAGCACCACATAAAGCTGGGCATGATAGAGCACAACTGTAATCCCAGCACCGGAAGGCTGAGGAAGGAGGATTGCCAAGTCCAAGTCCAGCCTGGAATATATAGTGAGTTTAGGACCAGACTGGACTACAGGATGAGACCCTGTCTCAAACAAACAAAAATATTGGAGGATGGAAGAGCTGGCTCTGGACTTCATAAAAGCATTCTGGGTATATTTCCTCTAGGAACTAAGCTTGACAAACATGCCTCTGAGTACCTATTGTCTCTTTCCCAAGAAAACAGATAGGGCATTTGTAACTCACTAACTGGCTTATCATGGCTCTGGGTCAGGCACTTGAGCCCATTGGGAAGGACACCATGTCAACTTCCTATTTCCAGTTACTTTGCTGGCACTGCTGGATCGGGTTTACCTGGAGGGGAGATGGATGGGAAACAAAAGATACCAAATGTTCTTTCTTGAAGCTCAGCACTGGCTGCTTCACCTGCTTTGCGTTTCAGACTCTTCCAAATAATATGCTGTGATCAATACCATTATCCCTATTTGAGAACCAGAGCAGCTGAGTCACTGGTCCTAGTTCATGCAGAGCCGCCCAGTAGGGCCTGGGGCAGGAGGCTGGATGAGGAGAGGAGAGGCAGGACATGAGCAAGGCATTGTGGCTGTCAGAGTTTCTGACCATGCCACAGAAGCCACAAAAGCACCAGGTGGCTCTCCGGAAGTGGGAGAAGCCGGGGCACAAGAGACAGGGCAGGAAGAGGGGAAGTGAGTCCTGAGAGAAGGCTGGCTGGTGCCCTACTTTAGGCTGAGTGCACCCAATGGCCCATGTTAGAAGCTTGTCCCCAGGAGGCCACTACTGACAAGTAGTAGGACCTTCCTTTTCAAGGTGGGGCCCATAGAAAGTCTTTAGGACATTGGGGACATGCCTTTGAAGTAGAATATGAGATGCTGGTGTCTTTCTGTTTCCTGATATAATTGGTTTGCTCCGTTATGATGCTCCTCTTTCATGGGTTCTCAAAGAATGGAACCATCTAATCTTGGACCAGATCCTCCAGCATGGTGAACCAGAATAAACTTTTTCTCTGTATAAGTCAACTGCCTCAAGTATTTTGTTGTAGTAACATGAAGCTAATACAGTCCAAAACCTTTTAATGGGTGGAGGTTCTCCAGGCTGTAAGTACACCTCTGTGTTTACATCGCTCTGAGTCAGCCCCAGAATCTAGAGGTTCGATCTGCATCCATCCACAAGCATACCACTCCCAAAGTACGTGGACAGGCCCACTGTGGAGAGCCAATCCCAGGCAGGGCCTGGTCTCCCAGGCAGACAAGCCCCCCTGGCTTCCCTAGCCAGCTCCTCTCATTAGCATTCAAGGAGCCTCTCACCATTCCCGTCAGGCCATAGAGGAGCTGAGATCTAATCTAGCCTGCCTGAGCAGCATTAAAATCAATTAAAACTGAGAGATAAGCTGTTTCTTTCTGATTGAAAATCTACAGGAACAAGAGAAAGACATCCACAGCCCCAATCCATCATTAGAGCTCTGCTTTCCTTGGCTTGCCTGCCTGCCTTCCTTCCTTCCTTCCTTCCTTCCTCTTTTCTTTTCTTTCTTTCTTTCTTTCTTTCTTTCTTTCTTTCTTTCTTTCTTTCTTTCTTTCCTTCTTCCTGGCCAGGTGAGTGAAAGGTTTCCCCAGGATGAGGCTGATATGGATGATTCCAGGCAGGGCCTCACCTGCAGATGGCCTGGCAGTCTGACCGTGGCTGGGGTGGGGGTGGCAGAGAGCAGCTGTAGGGAAACCCGGAAGCCTGTCTCGCAAGTAGCCTCCAGAGGTCTGACAATAGCTCCCCTTCTGCCCCTGGGCTCAGAATTTAGACTTCAGGGAGGACACACATTCTAGGCTTACTGTGGGAGCCAGACAGAATTAGGCTTTTCTCTCATTACTCTAAAGAGAGGTTTTACTGCTGTGATAATTCTTGTAAAGCTTCATTTCCTCGTGTTTTCAAGCAAAAATGAGAAGGGTGTGAGTGTGTGCGCATGTGTGTATGTGTGCGCGCGTGTGTGTGTGTGTATGCATGTGCGTGCATGCGTGCGTGCGTGTGTGTGTGTGTGTGTGTGTGTGTGTGTGTGTATGTGTGGTGTTCTGGGGCCCGCACTCACCTGGAGCCTCACACATTCGCAGGCATCATATAAGCATTTGTCAAATGAATGAATAAAGTGGCATTTGCTATCCACCAACCATGACCAAGCAAGCAGACAGCGTTTGCTACCAGTTTAGGTAGTTTAATTTTCACCTCAACTTTGATCAGTTTAGCTATTTAAGTGGTGGTCAAGTCTTTGGTAGGCCTCTTGGCACACTGAGGCAGTATTTTTTCATGTAGGTACACCAAGCCCCTATGCCCAGAAAGCTTCCTGGAAGAGGTGAGCTTGACCTCGGCCCCTAAGAGTCAGTGGACTTGGCCGAGCAAGGCTGGAGAGAGAACATAGATGATGTTGACTGACCAGGAAAGGAGTCCAGCCTGGCTCTGCGGTGGCCGCTGCTCTCTGCAGCACAAATGGCACACTCCTCCCTAAGTGGCTGTTTCACTCTCCCCTGAGTCTGGGTGACCCTAGAGAGCAGACTTAATGGAAAATGAGAAAGAGCCTCTTGATCGAGGGCCATTCGAGTTTCATTGAGTGTTCCACCAGGGAGGCAATGATTGGACTGGTTTTAGAATATGATTCCTCCCAGCAATTGATGAAGAATATTGACTCACATGTGTAATTGTTTCAAGTAATTGGAGCACTTTGAAACTCATTCACTTAGTAGCTTAATCTGCAATGTGAGTTGATAAATTGCAGTCGCACAGACTGAGGCCTCAGGAATGCTCCCTCTGGACTGAGGATGTCTGATAGACCCGAGGACTGCGGGTGCATCTTCTAGCAGAACAGAAGCGGTGCCCGTTTCTCGTGGCGCAAATATGGGAAGAGGTGGCCAGTTGGAAAGAGACTGCCAGTTGAAGGAATTCTGCCTTGATTATTTGCTGTGGTGTGAGTAAAAAACAAAACAACTCTTAACTGACTGGGGTCCTCAGAGCTGAAGGCAACATAGGCTATTCCACATGCCTTGAAGAGAGCCCTGAGTTCAATGGCACGATGTGTTTACCAGGCCCTGGGGCTAACCCCAGCTCTGGGGTCAGGAGAGCGGCTCACCAGCTCTGAGCTAAGGGGGATGTGAAACTCTTGCTTTGTGACTTTGGAGCCCAGAGCACCTTGCTCATTTATTCATTTGGCAGATATTTATCGAGTGCTTCCTTTTAAGGCCTTTGGGAAGGGACACTTAAAAATATTTAACATCCAGAGCAAGGAACAGTCAGAATGAGAAACCGACCACGGAACGAAGTCTGATTAGCACGGGCGCAATCTCAGCCTTGGCCCTGACAGACAGCTTCTGTGGTGGGCCAGGGCTGCCTAGAGGAGGTCATTCTAAGCTGAGTCCTGCAGGAACAGAGGGCAGAAGGAAAGAGGCTGGACTTCCAGTTACTGCTAAGGCATCTGAAACGGACCCCACATTGCAAAGCACCACAGTGAGAGAGCCGTTAAGGCTTCAGGAGCCAGTTGCTAGGTGAGACTGGTCGGAGGAGACGGGAGTCCAGACTACAGAGGACCAGGCATGACTTAATGATCGTCGGAGACTTTATACCTCAGTTTAATTGGAAGCAGCTAAAGGTCTTTAATCAGCAGGCCATAGGATCAAACTACCTAGTGTTTTTGAAAACATTATCATCTCTATTCTAGCTAATAGGTGAGTATAGAAGAATAGAAGTTAACCAGAAATTCTCCAAGTAAGAACAGACTAGCCAGCCGTGGAGTTCCCATGACACAACTCCCGTGCTGAACCTCTCAGCTAGCTGTTCCCACATGCCGATCCTGGCTCTCTGCATATGACTCGGTTTAGAGACAGCTACTGCCTATCCCTCTGACCAGACACAGCAACCTTCTCTGGTCTTGATATAACAACTTTCCTGTGCCCCACCATTGGTCAACTGATGATGACAACCCCAGTTTCCAACACTGACCATGGACCTGTAACCCACCTGCCTACCCTCCTAACCTGTCAAGCAACCCACCTTGTCCTCTTCTGTTGAACCCAGCCAACATGCTAGTAACCACCCCAATCCTGACCCTCATGCTAGCCAGTCCACCCACACAAAAGAAAAGCTCTCTTTGCCCTGGATCAGGACCCCACACTGGACTTGCTACCCAGGCAGAAGGTCCTGAGGGCAATAAGCTGGAATGGCAAATTCTCTTGATGCTGTCAACTCTGGTTTTGCCTGGGCCCTTCTTTGACCTAACACTTGTATTTCCAATAGGATATTTTAGGTCTATTTTGGATGTACTGGGGTATGAGTCCTCCCAATACCTGCAGTAAATGAGGTATTTTTCTACCCACAAAGCAAGAGTGTTAAGGGGCTGAGGGAAAAGCATAGTGGTTAGAGAGCTTATCACATAAACCAGGTGTGGTAGTAAACACCTGTAACCCCAGCACTGGGGAGGCTGAGGCAAGAGGATTACCATGAGTCCAGGGCCAGCCTGGGCTATACAGTGAGTTCAGGACCAGCCTGGACTACACAGTGAGACCCTGGCTCAAAAAAAAAAAGAGAGAGAGAGAGAGAGAGAGAGAGAGAGAGAGAGAGAGAGAGAGAGAGAGAGAAAGAAAGAAAGAAAGAAAGAAAGAAAGAAAAGGAAAAGGAAAAAAAAGTGATGTTAGACAGGCACTTCCTATCTCAGCCATCCTGTCTAGAGTACCTGTGTGTAGCCTAGCTGACCCTCCTCGTGACGTCTTATTAATGATGGCAGAGGGCCTGAGGAGACTCTGAGGTGTAAAGGGGCCTCCTTGTTCCAAATCAGCAATTCACAGACTCTTTGATCTTTAGAATTTTGTATTCTTAAAAATCAGGATTCTTAAAAATTATTTAAGTGGGTAATAGCTATCAATACTTATCAGAGTAGAAATTAAGGCTGAGGACTTTTCAAACTATTTATTTAAGCAACAATAAATGTCAACAAAGTAATATATTTTTATAAAAATTACTATATTTCCTCAAACAAAAATAATTACTGAAAGGGCAACATTATTTATAGTCTCACACATGTCTTTAATATCTGGCATAAGAGAAGACTGCTGGATACTTATGTCTACTTCTGCCTTCAATCTGCTGCAAGGTCACATGTCACATGAATTCTAGAAGCTTCCATGTAGTCATATGACAGAATGGGAGAACAAAAGGGCAAACCATGTCTTAATATTTTTATGAACAGTGGACCCTCCTAAAGTTTTCAAGGTTCCACCAGGGATTTTAGTCTGCAACTCTCTCTCTCTCTCTCTCTCTCTCTCTGTCTGTCTTCTATCTTTTCGAGTGAAAAAAGAATCATCTTGGGCTGCATGTAAAATGTACAATACAGCTAATGCATCCAATTACAAGCCTTTATTTTTAACTTTTTTTACTGTAAATTTAGAAAGAAGACAGAACAACAGCAACAACAAAACAAATCAGTCGGCCATGGTGGCCATGGCTTCAACCTTGTCCTAGTGGGTCTGCCCTTTGGAAAGCGTGAGCCACAGCTACATTCTCGTCTCCTTCCACAGAGCATGGGCCAGTCAGCTTGGTGCTGCTGTCACGAACTGCCACACACCAGGAAGCTTAAGCAAAAGAAATGGAAGCCCCGCACTCTGCGTGCCTCCCAGTTTGGTTTCCGGTGAGACTTCCTCTTGGCTTGCAGACAGCTGGCCACATTTTCACTGTGTCCCCACACGGACAGTGCGAGAGAAAGAGAGAGACAGTGAAAGAGTACATGCAGCAAATGCTTTGATTCCTTTTTATAAGAACACTAACTCCATCACGAAAGCTGTGCCCTCGTCTGAACCTGGTTACCTCCCAAAGGCCTCACCTCCACACGCCATCACACTGGGGACTAAGGCGTCAGCATATGAATTTTGCAGGGACACCATTCAGGCCATAGGAGACCATGATTGATTGATTGATTGATTTATATGTTTGTTTTAGCAGGGTCTCATTCTGGAGTCCAGGCTGGTCCTGAAGTCACACAGTAGCCCAGGCTGGCCTCAGACTCAGCCTTCTGAGTGCTGGGACTATAAGCGTGCACCACCGTGCTGGCTTGTGTGGTGCTGGGGTATCACACTCACGGCCCTGTACTTGTTGGGCAAGTGCTCTAACTGCTATGCTACTCCTCGAGATCGTGATTTCTGAACGGACAAGCACATAGATAATGGCGTGGATGCCACCCAGACAGCATGTCGGGTTTACCGTGGCCCATTAAGTGTATTTCTTTGGGGTCACTGTGCTGGCTCAACCCCCCGACCACAGGTGGTGTGTGACTTCCGACTTCTGCCACGGCCGCTTCAACTCTCAGATCTCTGTTACTTTGCAGGAGCTGAAGGGAGAGTTGAAAGTCCAGCTCTGAGCATGGGCCCCACTGCACCTCCCTGGCCTTTGGTAAGTCAGTCTCTCCCAATTGAGGCTTTTTTTTTTTAAGCAATGTTCAGAATTTCTAATTCAGAACTATTGGTGTGATGGTTATTTGACCAATATCCAATCCTTCACGAGACTATGATATGTATGGAAGACGATTGTGGTAGGTATGTATTATGTAACAAATTTACCCCAAACTCCGCAGATTAAGGCAGCAGGTGTTTATGATCTGCCAGCTCTATTGGTCAGGAATTTGAGGGCAGCTCCAAATCAGGATATCTCAGGAGGCCGCAGCCATGATGTTGTTCAGGGCGTGGCTGGGCTAGGGATCCACTTCCAAGGTGGCCACTTGGCTTTCCACAGGGCCACGTGAGTGTCCTCACAATATGGCTGCCGGCTCCCCCCACAGAACCCATGATTCAGGACAGCAAGGCAGAAGTCAGCATGTTTCTCGTGCGCTGGCTTCACGCGTTCCTCCCCATCACTGCTCAGGGTTCTGTGGGTGCCACAGGTCGGACCCATTCCATGTGGGAGGGGCCACGTACGTGTGGGCCAACAGGAGTCAGAGATGTTGGGGGTGGTCATGACAGCTGGGAGCCATCTGTCCTCCCTCACTGGGGAATCTTCAGGCCTTACTCTACGCCTGGCACATTGTACATAGTTAAGTACTAGTTTTTTGAGTAAAAGAAAAGTGTTTAATTAGTCCATAGTCCATCCGGTTTGCTTCACGTTTCCAACAAGCTAACGCCCAGCTTCATCCTCCTGCCTCAGCCTCCCGAGTGCTGGGCTTACAGGTGTGCACCACCACACCCAGCTTTATGTCGGACTGGAGAATCAAACTCAGTGTAACTCAAACGTCACACTTGGAAGGCATGTGCTTTAACCACTGTGCCATCCCTCCAGCCCTTGCTTACATAGTCCAAAACCTCAGATAATTAGAATCCTACTCAGCGGATTTAGAAAACACTGCGTAGGGGCTGGAAGAAAGGCACTTGCTTGCAAGCCCAAGGCCCTGGATTCTGTTCCCCAGCACCACATAAAGATGGGCACGGTGGCGCACACCTATAATCCCAGATCTCCAGAGGCTGAGGCAGGTGGATTATCCTGAGTTCAAGGCCAGCCTGGGCTACACCAGTGAGTTCAGGACTATCTTGATCTAAAGAGCAAAACCTTGTCTCAAGAAAGAACAGAAAAGAACAGAAAAGAAGAAAGAAAAGAAAAGAAAACACCGTCTGGGCCCAGTCCAGTCTGCAGGCAGTCAAGGCCTGGGGTGAGGAACCCGGCCTCAAGCATCTGGCGTGGTCAGCTGCCCTCCAGCCCGGGCAAGGCAAGGGGCATGGAGCTCTTACCCGCCGGGGCTGCTTGCTATGGCACTGCCAGATCCGAAGCCCCACTGAGGAGCTGGGCGGCAGCTGCCACCACCGCAGTCTGGACGTCTCCCTGGCGTGTCTGCCCGGGAAACACGGCTCGTCAATAATGCATGGAGCTATTAGCACGGCCAGGACGACTCCCACCGCTCTCACCCAGCCATCAAAGCCGCAGCCCCAGCCAAGTCCGTGATCAGATTTCATGGGCTTCCTACAACCGCTGCCCTTCGTATGAGATTAGAATAATGCTGCTTCACGTCTGAGGATGAAAGCAGCACGGATCTGGGCGAAAATCCGGCTTCCCAGGGAAATCAAAACGTTTCTGTTTCATTACAAATGGATGCATGACACAGCTAATCGCTCCTGGGAGAGGCGGCGCTGGGGACCAGCTGCCAGGGCTCCTCTAGGAGCTGTGTGATGTGTGCGGGATGCTGGACCTGAGGCGCCAGGACATCGCCCTGGCTGGAAGGCCCGGTGGGAATCCCTGGAGGTCAGCCTCCACCTGCAGCGCTGACAGGGGTGGCGCGAATCTCCTGGAGTGAATGGGTGATTGAAACCCTGTTGTCCGAGGAGGAGGGGGCTCGTGCCGGCAGCTGCTGTAACACTAACTGCTTTCGGTTACTGTGTGTGATCCTCTGTCCGGCATTTGGCCCACAGGACTGCTAATCCCACCGCAGCTGGCAATGTATTATTAGGAAACAACTGAGGACCAGAGAGCTTAAGTGATCTCCGCAAGGACATTCCGCAACGCGTGGTGGCGCCCAGAGTAGAATCGCAGAGCTGAGCTAGTGCCCCAGACCAGCTGCTGCCTCAAGTCCTCCCAGAAGCAAAGCCAAAGTCACAGCAGAGATCCTGGGGGAGAAGGCCTTTCCTGTTCCTTGGTAAAAATGGTGCACTCACAGGCTCCACCGTGGGAACTCCCTGGCCGGCCTTTGGTGGCTTGCCAGCCAGTGCCAGCCTTGTTTCATGCAGTCCCCATGGAACTCTCTCGTTTGGCCCAGGGATGGTATCAGCAGAGACGCTGACGCTTTCTGGATGCTGGCTCTGAGCCCTGGGGGGTCATTACCCTCGCTGACCTCTCATGGCCTGAGAATAGGAGATAGTGACGTCACCTTAGTGATGAGCGGAGGAAATACTCAGGCATAGTTGGCAGGGCTCTCCTGGCATGCGGACCACATCAAGTGCCCACTGCAGCCCACATGCCCGTGCCCTTCCTCCCTCTGCAGTGGCTCTTCCCTGTTGCATCTATGCCCCAGACTCTGGGGAGCTCCTGTCAAGTCTCCTGTTCCTTCCAGAAAACCCTTCCCACACCAGCCTTCCCAGGGGCCCCACTCAGTGGGCTCCAACCAGCAGGCCATCACCTCTGACCTTATGACATGAAGTCCCATTTCACCAGGTGACTCAGAGCTGTATGAGGCAGACCAGGAGTCTCTCCACCCTCACCTTCCCTCTGTCCTTGCCCCATACCTCCTGGGCACCCAACCAAGACAGGACCCAACAGAGCTGCTGGTGATTCTGCAGGCCTGGCCTGCAGGAGCTTGATGGACCAGCATCAAGTAAAAAGACTATCAAATCTGACAACCCTCCTCCCAGATGAACACAGAGAATCCTCCTGCTGGCTGAGGAGCCAGAGGCAGACGTCCTCGGCACCCGAGGAGAATGGTCCTCCATACCAGCCCTTCCCACCCATGTCTGTGCTCCTGACGGAGCCACAGGTGAAGATGCCACCTGAGAGGCTTTCTCACACCACCCTCCCACCAGACAGGACCCCTCAAGGGGTGAATCAGGCCTAACTGATGGCCCAGGGCCTGCGTGGTATCTACACAAGAGGAGATCTTAGTACTAGACACACGGGGTGTGGGAGGTGACAAGGGACCCGGACTGAGGTTCCACCAGGTGGGAGGCTGTCTCAGGAAACCTGGAGATTTGGAAGACCTGAGGTGGTAAGGCAGAGGCAGATCAGCTATTGAGCTCTATCAAGGAGTCTTGTTAATGTCTGCAAATTGCAGACCTCGTGCTACTGCAGGCGAAGGAGCCCATGCTGGAAAACAGCACCCTCAGTGACTCCCTGGGAAACTCAGGAGGCTGATCCTCTCCTGGGACTCAGTTTGTTCCTCATACCAAGGGGTTAGAGTAGACGTCTCTGTAGAGGTCCACCGCCTCCCTCCAAGGGGCAGACTCCAAGCACTCAGGTGGCAAAGCCCAATCCCGGCCACAGCACTCTGCTAGCCTTAGAAAAGTGAGATTCTTCCACCAGAATCCTGCTCGCTCTGTTCATCTTCCAGTGCCCTCTCCCCACTTCCTGCTGAGCTGCGGACCTGCAGCTGCACATGCCCAACAGCTGACTTGGTGGAACACCCAGTATAGCATTCTTCTGCTTTAGTATCTACTTATGGGTTGAAGCAGTGTCTGTGTCCTCTGCTGCTGCATATGTAGGAGTTGGCACCCTGGGGTACTTGGGTGTTCCCTTTGAGTGAGAAGAAGGCCTTGATGAGCTCTTAGCTCCAGAAAAGTATAAACAGACATTCCATGTAATGAATGTAAATTATTCCTTCTGATGTACACGTGGGTGGGCTCCAGTTTGCCTTCAGGGGGTCCAGAGGGGAATCTTCCATTGGGAAGGAGACTGGCTTGTTGGGAGTCCTGAGCCTGCCCTGGCCTGTTGATTTGGGGCACAGCTTCTGCTCCCAGTCTGCTGGGCACGGGGTTAGATTAGGGAGCCCACTGGAGTCTGACTGACCATTGCCTTCACGGCCCTTAGAGAGAGACCTGAGTGTCCTCAGGGCAGCACTTCCAAGCTCAGGCTGTGTTTGGACAAGCATCAGGTAAAAAGACCAGAGGAAAGTGGGTAGAGGGTGTTCACTGTCTCCACAGTCTTCCTCAGGCCACTGAACGTGGGCTCCAGATGTGCACACCTCATTGTCACAGGCTGAGACCTGGAGGACTGTTAATTGGGCTCCACCAGGCTCCACGCAGGGCTGAGCACCCACACACATGTCATTTCCCGGTACTGGGGCACTCTACCACTGAGCCACAACTTCAGTCCTTTTTTATTATTTTTTTTCTTAACCCAGGGTCTCGCTAAGTGCCCAGGCTGGGGTCACATTTGCAGTCCTCTTGCCTCTGCCTTAGTACTGGACAGCCTCACAGTCTTCGTCTTCTGAGGAAGTGGCTGCCTCTCCACCAGGACCAGGCTCTCCCCCGGCACCTCTGTGGCCCCTTCTGCCAAGCCTGGCCACTCTTTCTTTATCTTCTCTTTTTATTTTTTATTTTCTCCCCTAGCGCTAGGTTTGGAACTCAGGGCCTCAGGCTGCTAAGCAATGTCACCAGGCCACACCCCTAGCCCCTCCCATCTAAACACTTAAGATAAAAGCCATCAATTCCAGGCCTGGCAGACTTATCAAGTGCCAGCCCAAGGCCCTTCCCGTGGGGAACCCTGCAACCCTCTCTTTTCCTACCTAGCACGGAGCCTCCTCCCCAACACCACCACCCCCCTCAAGTTTCTGGCCCACTGTGGCTGCAGCTATTGTATGCCTGGCTTTTCCACCTAGAACTCCTGGAGAAGGATGATGGCTGAGTCTTTCAGTCCCTGGCAAGCCCTGGCCTGAGCTTGCTGAGTGAGCGAGCCACCACAGTGTTACTCAGACTCACATATTGAAGCCAAAGACACCCTTCAAAGGATGAAGGGTTAAGGGTGCCGGGAAACCTCAGCCGGGGGAACACTGGGTAAGATCACCTAAGCTACAGTGATTCACAGAGCCAGCTGATCCTATCAACCCAAAGCTCTGGTAACAAGAAGGGAAGCGGCCTGTCGGAGAGCACTGGGGGTCCCCGAATATTCTGCGCTGGCTGGGGCAAGGCCTGCTCTGCTTCCTCAGGCCACCTACAAACTAGTCTTGGCCACGGGGACCTCAGAAATTATATTCTGCTGGAGCCCCATGTCCGAGTGCAAATCTCTGAGATTTATAGGAAGGTTGGCAAGGTGGTGACTGATTTTCTTTTTTCTTTTTAAGGCAGGGTCTCATTCTGCAGTTCAGGCTGGTCCTGAACTTGTTATGTAGCTCAAGCGGCCTCAAATACACAGCAGTCCCCCTGCTCCACCTCTTAAATGCTGGGATTACAGTTGTATGCTACTACCTCCAGCTTACGTTGTGCTGGGGAATCAAACCCAGGGCCTTGCTCTGTCTGACAAGCACTTTAACTGCTGAGCTGTTCCTCTGGCCCCACTGTTTTTTAGATAACTTTGTGTTTTACTGGAAGCACACCCAGTCATTTCTGCACGATCAGAGGCAACACCCGCAGCTTCTAGTCACTGGCATTCCGGGCTGGCCCCTTGGTCTGGCCTGCGGGGGAGGAGGCTCAAAGTGAGGCTGTACCCAGGGGAGCAATATAGGCCGGGCCTCTCACCTGGCTCAGTGACAAGCAGCATTCCTGGCTGTCTGGACTCCATCAGGAATTCCCACAATGGGCTCCTTGGTCTATGTCCAGGATTCCCAGAGAAACATGGTCCCAATGCCAGTCCCTGTTCCGTGGAGTCCTGAGCTCGCACATGCACCTTACAGGGCAGCAGAGGCTATGGAGCCTGCCCAGGATTTAGGGACCCATGATGCTTCCAGAGCAGCTACTCTGGCCTGAGGAGATCAGCTCCTGGGCCTTTGGGTGCCATGCTACCTGAAGGTGAGGAGTGTGCCCAGGATGGGGCAGTGAGAGCAGAAGGGGGATGAAGGACGAAGGTGGCACAAGGCTTGGAAAGGTGATTAGTTGCAGAGAGCAAGAGAGAAGAATATCTACCTCCCGGCCTCCTCTAGGATGTGTGTTGTTTCTCCAAGGACAAAACAGGAACCAAGGGACCCACAATCTCAGAGATAGGACCTGGGAATGGAAGGGAGCTCCATGGAGGGCTGGCCAGCACTCTGCGGGCTTTCTCCCCAGGTCCAAGCATGACGGACGTGCTCCCTAACTGAGCCCTGCCCCTTTCGTAAGAACTTTGACCTTGCAAATACGTAAGCTACACCCTTCCAGAAAATGACATCACTACATCTCCAAACGTGCCCACTGTTCTGTGACCTGGCATTCCTGGAAGTTCAGAGAGTTCTTTGGCCTGGACATTGCCTCAGCCTGGGGAGTTAGATTCATCTATGCCTCTCCCACCCCAGCCCAAAGGAATGAAGATAGAATCTGGAGCCCAAGGCATAAGAGTTTGATCTACGGTCCTTACACACGCAGGCAGTTATAGTCTCCCAACCCTTCTCAATCTCCTCATCTCTTAGGTAGGTGAGCATCGGTGGTGAGATCAAAGAGAGAACATGCTGAGAGTCTAGTATCAGGTCTGTCTGGCACGCAGTAATTGCTCACTAAAAGTGTGTTTCCTGTTTCCTCCTGCCTGACCATGCCACTCTTGGACCCTGCAGCTGCTGGTACAGCTGTGGCCAGTGTGGCTGCATGATCACTCGGGCTGAGAAAGCACATCTCAGACACTGACCTCCCTACGCACAGGCCCGTGGTGCTGACAGAGAAAAGCTGTGGAATGTGTCATGGTAGATATGGAAGCCAATATGTCCAGGAAGGGGATGGGCCTAGGACAAGGAGAACCAAGGTCCCTGGGAGCTTCTTGTTCCACCAGTTTCCGACTTCACTCTCTAAAACATAGGCTGAGCAGGATAGAATGATCGCTACAGAAGACTGATCTCTGTGCCTGCGGTCCCAGCAGCCACCAAAGTCCCAACCCTAGACAATCTCTCTCCTTTCGTGTCACCCCTGAGCACAAAGACCGGACCCCGGCCTAGAATAACCAGGTGCAGGGCATGAGCTCACCAGCTCAGGACGGGGCTCCTTCCTGCTTCCCAAGGGCCTGCAGGGCTCTGAGGTTGTAAGGTTGGGGTTCAGTCCACACCCAAGCAGGACAGGACACTCCTGTTGCCTTCTGAGCTTGACTGGGAGCATTTTCTGTCAGAGTCCCATGAACACCTTGAACTCCTTTAATTAGATCTTCACACCAGGCCATAAGGCAGGCTCTGGGCAGCAAGACAGCTGAGTCTTGGCCACTGGGATGTGGGTGTAAAAGCAGGCATCCAACTCCTCAATTGCCACGAGAGCCCCGAGGAGGACGCGCTTGGATCCGGTCCTTGGAAAGCTAAACCTGAATAAAGTGGAGATAACCCCAAATGGGGGAGGGGCAGAAACACACGAGCAAGGTCCTGAGGGATACTGTCGCCTGAGAAGCAGCGTGGCAGGCCAGCTGCATGGGGAGAAGCTGGGCAGTGCTCCTCCGGAGGTTGGAGGCACCTGCGAAGCCTGGTCACCACTACATGACACATCGGAATGGATTTTCCAAGCAGCTACGGCCATCTCTGGTCAGGGAATATCATGGGCAGAGCTGTCTTCAGGAGGGCCCAGATGACGAGGCCAGCTCTAGGCCAGCTCCAGGCCAGGGCTATCAAGCCTCTGTGTTGAGCATGTGCCTGGGGGATCCAGTCTTGTTGGTACGCCGAGCCTGACCAGACCTCAGCGTTTGGCAGGTTCCCATTCCCAAAGCTGACTCTGAGAGGAAGCAGAGTCCTGCTGAAACAACGCAGTCCCGGAGACCAGCAAAGGGCCGCAGGAGTCTGCAGCCAGAGCTCGCTGCTGCCTGCCCACCTGACTTCGGACTAGGGGCTTCCACCTCTCGGCTCCCTCCTCTTTCCAGCCAGGCCCATCTCTGTGGAGCAGGGACCAGATGCCTCCTGCCAGCTGAGAGCCAGCTCTAGGCCACCTGATGTTCCCAGGCAGAGCTGGAGGCCAGGGTGCCAAGGCCATTCACGGCTTTCCTTGGCAGTCCAGGCGCCTCTTTGTCTTAGATTTACACAAAAGGTGCAAAAAATACAGAGAGTTCCCGCGAGCCCTTCACCCACCTCCTGCTAATGTGAGCATCTTACATAACCGTGGTACATTTGTCAAAGTGAGGAAATTAGCATTGGAACTGCACTCTGAATTCCACTACTGACTTTATTCAGATTTCACCAGTTTCTCTTTAGTAGACATTCATCGTTTTTTCTGACTCAGGCTCTGATCCTGGCTACCACACTGGACTAAGTGATTATGACTTAGTCTCCTTCTGCCTGGGCCCGTTTTGTATTCTTTCCCTACTTCCCATGACCTTTACTGCACACGTGTGTGTATGTGTGTGTAGTGTACAATTGACTATTTTACCTGCTTTTGAGTGCACAATGCAGCGGCACTAACTGCGTTCACAGTTTTGTGCAGCAATCACTACTTCCAGAACGCTTTCATTACCCACAAAAGAAACCTGCACCTGCCAAGCAGGGACTCGCTCCTCGCTTCTGCCAGACACCTCCTAAGAGACTCAGAGGAGCTCTCAGCCAGCTTCATTCCAAGGACAGAAGTCTTGTTTCTGGCCACACTCAGACCATCTAGACCCCAATGTTGCACAAAGAAGCCTGTGGGAGTCCCTGCCATGTGGCACCTGTGGTGGGCATCCATCCTTAGCAAAAATAGGTCATTGCTAAGGTAGAGAGATGTGAGAAACTGTCCTGCTTGGGCTCTTTAACAAGACAGAGATACCTCCTCCAGCATCTCCTCAACAGCTCTGCTGAGGCCCAAACCACTGTACCAGCCTTTATCTTCCTGGAAGAAGGACAGGCTCTGGGATAGCTTTTCCAGACAGAGGTCCCCTGACTGACTCACCAACCCCAGCCTTGGTCCTCACCCTTACAGCTGGACCTTTAAAAAATGAATATAAATACAGTGTAAACAACTAAAAAGGTAGAGGGGATCGAATGAGCAAAGGTCCCAAGAGAGGCTGGCGTGTCAGAACTGCTGAGGCTGAGCAGCTGGTGGGTGTAGTGGCCCCCCACAGGAAGAAGCCAAGCCGTTCACTGGGAGGCTGCAGTCCCGGCTTCGTGAGGCCCTCTCTAGCAGGCAGCTGTAATGGCCACGGGCATGCCGAGCTCAGGACTGACCAAGAGCCAGGTGTGTATGCCGTACTTACCTACCTAACATGCCCAGGACATCACTATGCCTGCCCCCCCTTCCCTAAGGCAGCAGCCTCTAGCCACCACCTGCCAGCTCAGATGCCTTACTGCATATCTGGCACACAGAACCTGGCTGCCCAATTCCAGGCTCCTGTCATTCAGGCTCCAGCCACCTGTCTAGACACTTGCGCCCTCTGACCAGACATGTGTGCTGTCTGCCACACCGGCTGCCAGGCCCTCCAGCCCTGGCTGCACCCACCCAAGTGGTCTTCCTCCTGCTGCCTGCTCCTGCCTCCTCATGCCTGCTTCTAGGTCTGGGCTCCCCAAGGCAGCTCGTGAGCATTGCTGTGACTGTGCCGAGGCAGCCTGGGCTGCTCAGGGGGAAGCTGGGCCTGAGCCTCCTCTTGATAGTCTTTGAAATAGAAAGAGTACTTGCTACCTGCTCACAAGGGGATAACCTCCAAGCCAGAGGTCCTCCACCTGTGGCCTACAAGCCATGCTGTCCTTCCCCCTCTTGGAGTAGCTGCTGCGTGGCTAGCCCTAGGATCTGTCAGCCATGGAGGGGCCAGGACTCCTCACTTATCCAGATTGTCCACAACAGCCCGTCCTGGCCAGACCCCAGGGAGGACAATAGGCCTGTGAGCTAAGAAGGCTGAGCTGCCACAGACAGGGAAACCAAGCACACAGTGAAGGCCTGTCCTCAGAGGCCTCTGAGGCTTCACCCCTCGCTTGGGGGCTGCAATACCTTCCCCTTGTTGAGAGCCCACCCTGATTCTGACAGCTCTGAACCTTACAAAAAATTCTGTAATTTGTCATGATTCTAAACCTCTTACCTACTTGTATATTCAAAGCCTATTTCTATTTCTTCTGAATCCATTAGTTTTCCAGGAGAGTAACTTACCCTAATTTGCCTACAACTTTCCTGGTTTTCACATTCAAGGTCCTATAGTAGGAAGCCCCTCACCCAGAAAACCAGGATTATAAGACGTGTTATTTCTTCATAAATCGCTGCCTTGAAAGCCTGAACTATTCACACCCCAGACACAGCCTTCCCTCCAGACCTCCAGACTTCATGAATGCTGTCCCCTTGTGCTGGACTGCCCTACTTTGTCTTCCACTGCCAAAGCTGAGGCAGTGCTCAAGCCCAAGTCTCCTGTGAAGTCTTCCTGGTCCCACGTTGAGTCAGGCTTCTCTCCTCTACCCCCTTAGATCTCTCTTGCAGCTCTAACAGTCCCGCGGCTCCCTCTCCTCTCCAAAGAGTCAGCAGCATGAGCTGCAGCTGGTGTGGCAGGCACCCTGCACACGGTATGTACTCAGTAAGGGCTGGGCTCCCATCACGACCTCCTCCAGCTGGCTCTGCTGGCGCTGCATACCGCATGCCTTTGCTGGGGCAGGTACGAATCCTCTTGCAAGATGGCTTTGCTGAATATACAGGCAGGGAAGGCCTTGGCCTTGGAGGGGGCTCCAGTGGGCTCCTGCCCTTTCCTGACACTGTCCTAGCCCTAGACCAGGTCCTCCTGCTTCCAATAGCCCTCTGTCCATCCCTGCCTGACCTTACTCATGTAAGGCACTCCGCAAGCTCTTGGTGATTAAAGGTTACAAATCCGTGCTGCAAGCAGCTGGTCAGGACCTACGCCAAAGCACGGAGCCAGAGGGAGAACTCTGGCTCACACAGCAGCATGGCCAGCCAGAGGCCAAGGCTGGGCTGGGGCCATAGTCCCAATTCAACAATGGGCTTTCGTGGTTGTGAAGGCAGGGCAGAGACAGATGCAGAGGGAACTCCAGTCAAGGCAGAGGAGCAGCTGCAGTCTCACACCCTGTCCAGACGGGGAGGGTGGGCAAGGCCAGGCAGACTGGCGCTGCAGGGAGCCAGGCAGGGAGGTGGCCCCGCCGGACCGGAGGACATCACAGAGCAGGGCAGGGCTGAGGTGGGTGACCCCACAGAGACCCTGCTTCCTCTGGGGAGACAGGCTCCAGAACACGCCTCAGTGTCTAGTGGGCAAACAATAGAGGTTTTCTGGCAGCTGCAGGGAACAGGGCGGGGTGACTTCTCCACAGCGCGCCCCTCTCTGTGGAGTGCTTCAGAAGGGCCCGGGCTGGCTGAGGCCCAGATCCCTGAGCACCGAGGGGGCAGCAGGCACCCAATCTGGGCTAGGTGGGTGGGTGTGTACGGTAGCAACTATTACTGAGTTGTGATTCTGTGCCAGTCACTGGGCTGTGTACTTCCTTTGCAGGACTGGGTCAACAAACATGCATCAGAGGCCAAGCAGGCATCTGGGGTGCAGTGACCAGCAGCGCCAGCACAGGCCCCCCCCACTTTCCTCCTCCCCTGCTGTATCACGTGGGCTGTCATTATCGTTCCTGTTGTACCAACAAGAAATTGAAACCCAGGGAGATGGGGACAGGGTGGGGAGGAGTCCGCTGTGCTACAGCAGATACTCCACGTCATTGTGAAAGTCCCTTTCTCTAGAGCCCATCAGCTACTTCCCAACTCCTGAGCTCCAGGGATCCTCCTCTGAGACTCAGGGCTGGCGAGCCTATGGGTGGCTGCCTCCTGCAGTTTCTGGGGAGATGAGTGCTACAGCCAGCCGGGGAAGCAGCACATCACAACGTCCACCCAGACTTCCCTGTGCTTTCCAGTCTAGGTACGCTTTGAGAAACTCGTGCCTTTTAATTGAATGTATAGGAACAAAGGAGCTCTATTATGCTTTTTTTAGGGCATTGTTAAAGGACGAAAACCCACTTTATAGATAAGAAATCTGAAGCCAGGAAGGCAAAATTATTGTCTTGACCTAATATATGTGGGCAACACTGGGTCCAGAGTCTGGGATCCCTTGCTTTCAGCCAAGTGGCCCCTCCAAGTCACCAGGCAACCTTCCACTGTGTGGGGATCCCTCCGAGACTCCTAAGACCTGAACTGCTCCAGGCTCTACGCCCGGGGCTTGCCGTCATCTCTGTCAAGCGAGGATTAGCAATGTCACCTTCCCAGGGCTGTTCCCTTGTTCAGGAGAAGGGAAAGGGAGGCCTTCTTCACTAGCACAAAGACTGTCAGGAGTTGTGGCCGAGGGTGGGCAGGTCCTAAGAGTCTGGCTCTTTCAGGCTCTCAGATCCCCAGGTGGGCACAGGAGGTCATTCTCCAGTGTGGGCCCCACCAGGGCAGTCCTCTGAGCTCCCACCTCTATAGCCCCAGAGAAAAGGACACACCGGCCCCGCCTCGCCATCTCCACCCATCCAGAAATAAAAGGAAAAAACTTCCAACTGGCATCTGTTCTGAAAACAGTTCTATTTTCTGATCTTTTCCTGCTCAGAGTCAACAGAAATATAAAAAGTGAACAGAAGGATGAGGGTGATTTCCTTGTGGCTCCCTTACCCGGCGAGAGAAGGAGTAATTCATTCTTGGTGCAGGGAGGAGATTGCCCTGGAACCCCTTGGACGTGACCTTGGAACCCCCTCTGTGCCTGTTGTTAGCACCAAGTCCTTCCTGCTCTCCTTGTCAGCAGATGCCAGCTGCGTGGAGGGCAGGACCTATGAGGAACAAGGCCTCTCAAGATTTCCCAGCACAGGGGGCCTGTGGCCTGCCTCAGAGGTCTCCCCACAACCCAGGGCTTGGCCTGCCCCATAGAGCCCTGTGGCCTCCAGCTGTGCCGAGCCTGGGCCAGGTGGAAGCGTCTGGTTATTCTGGCATCAGGGAGAGAAAGCTTCCTGATGATATGCACTTTATCAAGTCCTTTCTGTGATAAAGTCCTCAACATGAAGTCCAGACTCCTTGACACTGCTGAAGTGGCACTTCAAGGCTGGGCTGGTGAGCGTCCAGCCACGAGTCCAGCTCTCCGAAAAGGCCACAGACGACGGCTGCCAGAGCCACAGGATGCCTGGACAGGCTGTAGGTGTGGGCTGCCTCTCTACCCCTCACCTTGATGCTGTCCCCAGGGCCTAGGCCACACTGGAGGCCTTCTCCAGGGGCTGCGTGGTGCTGTCACTGTTCAGTCGCGTACCAGAAAACACACAACCTCTGGTCGTAACTCAGCAGCCTCTCACGCGTTCTGCTATGACACATGGAGGCCTCACTGTGCTGTGATAAGAACAGCACCTTCCCGTGGCCAACATGTGTGGACTTCTCCAGGGATAGGACATGCTTGATGTCACTCTGGGTGCCCAGCACCTAGCACAGCGTCTGTAATAGAGTGGGTATTTGATAAACATATGTTGATTGAAAAAAAAAAAGTGAGCTCAAGGCCTCTACACCTAGAAGCTTGGTCCTTTACTTTCTTTTCCATCGGAGCTAGGTCAGAAGTTTCTTAAGAAGCACAAAAAAGTCCTCAGGACTTTCTGTAGCCCAGGCTGGTCCCAAACTCATGGCAACTCTTGTGCTGGGGTTACAAACTACCACACCTGACTTCTGTAGTGTTGGGGAATCAAACCCAGGGCCTTGCGCTTGCTAATCAAGTGCTCTAACCACTGAGTTGTGCCCCCTAGCTCTTCTCGGGACTATTATTAAGGATAAAACTGTGTGTGGTGCATGCCTATAATCCCAGCACTTGGGAGGCTGAGGCAGGAGGATTGCCATGTGCTCCAGACCAGCCTGGTCTACACAGTGAGTTCAGGACTGGCCTGGACTACAGAGCGAGACCCTGTTTCAAACAAAATGTAAAAGAGATGGAAGAAAAGAAAGAAGATAGACTTTGTGGAGTAGGAAAGGGGACGAGGCTTTGGAAGGGAAAAGGGAAGTAAAAAATTATCAAGACTTGATATGTAAATAAAAAATAAAATGGCATAAAAAGGCAAAAAGTAAAAATATAGAATTTTTCAAGGAACACTACCGTGAGCTACTTGAGGTAGATGGAATAGAAAACAGTGGCTACCGGCAGACTCAGAACAGAGGCAGGACACATCTACCTCTCCTTGTTCCCCAAAGAGGCTGAACTGTCTAACTGGAGGCTTCTGTTTTCTGAGTGGAGTATGTAGTTCAGGCTTAGAGTCAGAGTGCTCTGGGTCACGGCAACACTGGGCTCTCTCATTTCCCCACACAAAACACAGACTGCTGGACCAGGACCTGGAGTCCAGCGCTAACTCTAGCCAATCCCAGCAGGTCATCAAGGCCCAACTCACAGGCCACACCTCCAGACAGCCTTCCTGGTACCTGGGTAGGAACACCCAAGTCTCTCCCCTCTCAGACTCTCTGGCCTTCAGCCAGGTGTGGGTACCTCAGGCCTCTGCCAGACCGCCAGCTGCTGGAAGACAGAGCTGCCCCTTCACCACTCTGCCCTTGGGGTCAGCACAGGGTCTGGCAACACCAGAGGGAGCAGGATTGACCCTGGGACTGCTGTCACCTTGGAGGTTTGGATGGACCACGGCGGGGGGGGGGGGGGGGGGGGGGGGGGGGGTAGGGGGGGCAGGCAGCAAGAGAAGGTGGCCCCAGGGGGACACGGTGACTTGGTTGTCAGCCTGGCTGCAGATGGGGGCGGGCATGAAACAGGAGAGGCTAGCATCACTGTATATACTCTGCAGAATCTTAACAGATGTGGCTCTAAAAAGCATTGCATGGCTGAGTGAATACAGGAGACACTGGATTGGTCCAGGCTAACTAGGTGTCAAGAGAGCAGAGCTTCCCAGGGTACCTACTGATGTACAAGGGTGGGCAAGGGGGTACAGCGTTGCCCCAACTTAATTTGACTATGGAATCCCTGGTTCAAGCAATCCCTTGCTTCATGGAAAACACGTTGGGAGAATATCGTCAAAACTAAGATATATATATGTTTTTTATGAGAGGGTTTCACTCTCTAGTCGAGGTTGGTCCTGAACTCACTATGTAGCCCTGGCCAGCCTTGAACTCATGGCCATCGTCCTACCTCAACCTCCCAAGGGCTGGGATTATAGGCGTTCACCACTACACCTGGCTTATGTGGTGCCTGGGGAATCAAACTCAGGTACTTAGCGCTTGCTACACAAGCGTTTTAACCACTGAGCTATTCCTCCAACCCTAAATCTAAGATACATTTGAACAATCTTCTCATTTTGCAGTGGAGAAGATAAGATACAGAGAAGCCTTGGCCTTCCCGAAGCTGTCCTCTCTCCAGGGGTTGGGAAGTGTCCGGTCTGTCATTGAAGAGCAGTCAGTCTATCCCTGCCTGATTTCCAAGAACCCTGGAGAGAACGACAGCCTCGGGAAGGCCAAGGCCCATCCCAGCTCTACTGTCACCAACAAGCCAGTAGCTTGAGTATTGCACTTCCTGCCGCTGAGCTATAAAACAGTAGACTCTGCCAAGCCCTATAGACCTGAACAGGCACCACCATGGACCAAGGACTCAGACCGTGGCCCCGACCTTGCGTGGGAGCACCCTGGGCTGGGAAGTTTGAGCCAAGACCTTTACAAGGTCCCATTGCTGCCTCAGTCCCCTCAGCCTGTATCCACAGAACTCACCTCATTCCGGTAATGAAGGGTCTTGCTGACACTTCTCAGCAGTGCAACTGTGGGCAAATAAACCCTCCAGTGCCTCAGTTTCCCCATGAGTACAATACGGATGATAGCGAAGGTACCTATGTGCATAGTTCTTCAGAGGATTTAACCTGGTAATTCCTCCAAACAGCACCTGACAAGTGGTAAGTGCCCTGCAAAAGGGCCTAAGGCGGAGCCCGAGGAGCCTGAGGGTAGGTATGGACCCACACCCCCCCTTCCCCATGGCATGACCTCCCCTGAGCCACTGAACTGCCCATAGCTCAATTTCTTTAGCTAGAAATGGCATGGAAAGGTAAATCCCAAGCTTACATGAGTTAATTCATATAAAACACCTGTGACGACCTTAGCACGAAAGCACTGTAACTCTTGCTTTTCGCTAATATGACCTGGGACACAACCGAGTGCAGAGGGAAAAAACTTCAGAATAGAAGCTGAACTGCCCTCTGTGTCTCCGGCCATATGAGCGCATTTCAGAAACCGCTGAGGCTGAGCCAAGGCTGGGCAGGATGCAGGTCTGGAAGTCCACCCCAGGGTGAGCGTCTGTCCCAGGAAAGGCGTCTGTGCCAGACACGCCCTGTCCATCAGCTGTCCAGGCTGGGGGTGGGTGGCGTGAGGCCTTCCTCTGGAAAGTCTAAGACCAAAGTCACAAGGGCCCCACTACTCATCTCAAAACTCTTTACCGCATTCCCCAGGACTTCCCCGCTTGACAAACAATACTTTCAGTTTTCTGCCCCAGAGTCACAGAGTTTCTGGACCTTTCTGATCAGAGGAGACTGAGCTAATTACTTCCAAGCTTCCAGGAGTGGATTTTGCAAGGACCAAATGTCAAGCTAACATGATTGGGTGTTTCTACTTTAAAATTTCAAAATTCTCTTCCTTTTAAGATCTCATACTATCTCAGCCCCTGCTGAATGTATAATCTTGAAGACACCCCGAGCTTCCTGAACAAGAGATTCACGTTCAGCAGAGGTTTACCTGGGCACATGAATTATCATTATCATTATCAAAGTGACCAATGAAATGTCTTAGGGACTTCTGTTTCACTAGACAGGCTGAATCCCCATAAGATGCCAAATGGTTCACATGTGTAGAAACACACAGATACACACCAAGAGAAGTCAGTGGAGTTAGACATCCCTGTACAGACAGGGAAGAAAAGCTGTCAGAATTAGAGCTAGTTTTTTGAATACTCACCAAGTTCAAGAGATTATTCCAGTCATTTTATGAACTGTTTTTTGTAGTTCTCAAGGTATAGGCGTAGCTTTGTCTCCTCTCTTTTGAGATGAGGTCTCCCTTTGCAGTCTAACCTGGTCCAGAACTCAGTATGTCACCCAGGCTGGCCTTGGACTCACAGAAGTCCTCCTGCTCAGCCTCCCAAGCACAAGGATCATGGGCATGTGCCATGGTGCCCCGTGTGCTGCCATGCCCAGATTATATGGCACAGGGGAACTGAACCCAGGGCCTTTGTGCTTGCTGGGCAAATGCCTTAGCAGCTGAGCTATGCTCCAGCCCCTTATCATTTTTTTTTAACATATGTGGGTAACCAAACTCAGCAAAAGTGACGGGCTGTGGTCACACAGCAAGCAGTGACAGTTGGATTTCTTTCTCTGAGGACCAGCAACATCAACTGCATTGCCTGCCTTACCACAAAATGGAATCCACAGAAAGCCTCTGAGGCTTTTTATTTTTACTTTTTTTTAGCAATATCTTAATTTGCCCTGGGACAAACTTGAGGAGCAGTGGAGAGCCCTTGATAACTCTTCTAGAGTACCCAGTAATGCAAGGTGTGATCAAAATATATGGTGAATGCATAAATAAATGATTATTACAATAAAAGATACATTGACATTAGTCCTTCCCTCCACAATATTTTTCCCTTTACTTTTTTTTTTTTTTTTTTTTGAGGCAGGGTCTCACTTTGTAGCCCAGACTGGTCCTGAATTCACTCTGGAGCCCAGGCTGGCCTTGGACTCACAGAAATCCTCCTGCCTCAGTCTCCTGAGTGCTGGGATTATAGGCATGCGTCACCACATCTGGCTTATGTGGTTCTGGGAATCGAACCCAGAGCCTTGAGCTTGCTAGGCAAACACTTTATCCACCGAGCTATTCCTCCAGTGCCCCCTCCCTTTGAACACATTTATCTCATAATTTTCTGAAGCACTTTTGGAAGTTCTCTCTCATGACTGTATTTATGAGATACGATCAAAAACACACGGAACGTGGTTGCCACGTGCCGTCCAATGGGAAGGAAAGCTTGTACAAAACCATACGATGTGTCCTCGTTCACCTCATTCACTGGGTCTGGCACCACGTAACTTCTGACTTTTCCTTAAATTCAAAATGGCCCTAAAAAGTAAATGTTCTGAATCAATTCAGAACATGAAGACATCCATGATAATGTAACAGAGTGGGATTTGTGTTAATGTGTCTTTTATTGCGAAAAAAGACATTTTTTTAAAACTTAAACATTCACCTTATATGTTGATCACTTCCTATATCTCTCCCAGGGAATGAGACTAGACTCTGGAGCCAGGCAGGCCTGCATCCACAGTCCAGCTCTGCCCTTCCCAGCGCCTCCTCTCCAGCCCCGGCTCCTGACCTTGTGGAGTGCTCAATGCCAGTACACCTCGTGTTCAGGTCTGCTGGTGACACCACTCCTCCTTGCTGTCTCTGAGAAAAGCAGGTGGTGACTGCGTTCAGGGAAGTCTTTTGGCTGCGAGGACCAGGAGAAGAATAGCACTCAGGAATTTTAAATCATGGATTAGTGAGGGCAGCCAAAGCCTATAAGGCAGAATGCGTTTAATTCAACACACCAGTTTCCCCCAGGACAAGGGCCTTGTGACCAGGTCTTGGTGAACACAGCTGCCGGGAGCCTTCACTGGCCGTGGCCCTCCTGCTCTCAGTACTGAGGAGGGAACACACCCCAGCCCTCAAATTGGCAGAGCACCCAGGCCCACCAGGTCACACCGTGAGGCTGGCAAAAAAGCAGGAAGGCAGAAGATTGTCCCCTCTCCTATATGGGGAACATGTGTCTTATGGAAAGTCCCCAAGTGGCTGTGCTAACAATCGATTCCAGTGGGATCCAAGCTATGAACTATGGCCACGTTTCCGGCACTTCCTTTCCTGTGATCCCACTCCTACCCCTTCTCAATCAGATGTGACCTCTTGGGCCTCCTCAGGATACAACTGTCCTGGCCATGGGCCCTTCGTGGGGAGACCTTGCCACCCCTGAGCCCTCCTGCTGCTGCTGCTGGCTTTCCTGTCCTAGCTGAGCACCTCCCTGGGGCATCCTTTCAACTGAAGACAATGGCCTCAGATAAAGAACCCTGGCCTCCTACTCCAGCGGCTAAAATTAGCGGTTGACATATGAATGTCCCTCTGGGAGCCTACCACAGCTTTTTCTGCTGGGGGATGAACAAAGAGCCCAAGCTAAAGAAAACCACCACAGCTTTACAGAGGCCTTTGGTGGCTTCAGAGTTTGTAGGCAAATCCCAAAATAAGGCCAGGCTGCTCTAACTCTTGGCCCCAGAGTCCTTTGCACTCTGTGTGCCTGCCCAGAGGAGGCAGCCCGCAACCCCCACCCCTGCCCTAGACAGCTGCCCATACTACTTACCCTCCACCTGAGGACCACTGCTGCCGTGGCCACAGCTACACCCCACGAGACCCCCTGGAGCCCAGCTCAGGTCTCCTCCTCCTCTCCCTTTCCCCATGCCCACTGGGTCCACAGCTGTCTCCTCACTTGCTTCCTCTGCACCCTTCCAATTTCTCAATTAATTTTCACTCTGGGAGTCAGATGCCTCCAGCTCCTGTGCTATTCCATTGCATCGGAATGCCTTAGGAAGGCTTGCACTAGGTCTTTTTGTTTTGACCCTCACAGGCAGATGTGCTCCAGAGTAGGGGCCCGACACGAGATGCAGGATGTTGTGGATTATCTATGGATGTCATGCGCTGTTAGGAAGTGGGGCCTGGTGGGAGGGACTGATTACTGAGTATGTAGCACTGCGTATCACCGCAGGTGTAGCCTGGAAGGATGCACTCCTGCTCCAACATCTCTCCAACACCCCCCACCCTGCTCTGTCCTCTTGAAATGCGGTGAGCAGCTGTTGTCCTCCAGACCTTCTGCCATGGCTCCACTGCCAGCCAACCACGAACAGACTGAGACTTCTTTCTTACTGTAAATCATGGGTGTGGGGTATTGTGTCTCAGCAAAGAGAAAGTGATGAAGAGAGAAGCTGGTATCAGAGAAGGCAGACTGTTGCTGTGACTGGCCGCGTGGTTTGGAAGCCTTTGGAATGATTTTGCAGGACTTCACAAAGTTTTGGAGATGCTAGCAAGAGTAAGACTTAGAAGGCTGTAAGCCAAGCTTGATGGGAGATTCTGGTCAGAACTCAGAAAACCGAATTCTGAAAGATGTAAAATGCAAAGGCTAAGCTCAAGAGATTTCAGATGAGGAAGATGACTCCATTGGCAGTTGGTCTAAAAGCTATGTGTGCTATGCTCTGGCAAAAAGTATGTCAGCATTCTGACCCTGTCCTGAGATCTCGCCTGAAACTAAGATTAAGAGCAGTGGAATAATTAATCTGGTGGAAGAAATTTCAAAGCAATCCAATGTTCAGGCTATCCCAAGGAGCATTGCTTGCAGATTTTAAGCAGATCTACACTGAGGATCAAAACACAGCAGGGGAAAAAGATGTAAAAAGTTTACAGTTTTGCCAGAATGAAAGAAGACTGCAAATTTGGGGCAAAAGAGCACATGATTATGCAACAGATTAGCATTAAAAAGAAACCAAGTATCTTGCTTTGGATTGTAGGAAAGATACCTTGAGGACATCTCAGGAATCAGCAAGACTCTACCCTTTACTAATTCAAAGGTCCAAAAACAAAATTCTTGCTCTAGAAAAGTGCCCCCTGTAGGGCTGCAGAGAAAATTGTCTCCCAGAGTTCAGCACTCCAGAGTTCAGCCATCCAAGGATATTGAGGCCTCTGTGGCCGTGATCCAAGCGGACCAGATGACGGCTTAAGCCAGCAGCAGACCCTGACATCACTCACATGACGCTGATTTCATAGGCATGCAGAGAGCAAGAGTTGTGGGTCCATGGAGGCTTCCACCTAGGTTTCAGAAGAAGGCCATGGAGACCAGGCAGTCTGCCCCTAAGAGGCAAGTGTGTGAAGCTGTGTGGGAGACCACACACATTTGGAAACAGCAGGAACAGGTCACAGGTTGTGAGCAGAGCCAGCCTCAGAGAGAAGCCATGGAGGCGGAGCCCAGAGGAATTCAACTCTATACTGGTAGGACACCCAAACTTTTGGAGCTCACTTCTTGCCGCAACTTGTCCCAAGTTCTGAACAGAGAGGTACAGGATTTAATGGAACTGCAGGGTTTGGCACGTGTTCCCCTGCATCTTCGTCTTGCTTCAGCCTTTCTATCCTACACCTTTCTTTTGGAATAGGAATGTTTACCTTGAGCCATTGTATGTCAGAAGTGTTAAACTTTTCTTTGATTTTTTAATAGAAATTCATAACTAAGAGCTTGTCTTGAGTCTCAGAGAAGACTTTAGACTTAAACATTTTGGCCATGCTAGAACTGTTACGACTTTGACAGCTCTTAGACATGGACTAAATGAATTTTGCATAAGGAGATGGGCATGAGTCTTTTGGGGGCCAGGGGTAGAATGTTTTGGTTTGGATCTAGAATATTCTCTCAAAACATCATCTATTTGGATGTTGTTGATTATCTATGAATTTCACATGCTATTAGGAGGTGGGGCCTGCCTAAGAGGGATGGATTACTGAAGCATATCCTGGAATCCTGGAAGGATATTCTCTCTCTGTCTCTCTGTCTCTCTGTCTCTGTGTCTCTCTGTCTCTGTGTCTTTCTCTCTCTCTCTCTCTCTCTCTCTCTCTCTGTCTTTCTGAGACAAGGTCTCACTCTGTAGTCCAGGCTAGTTCTGAACTCACTGTGTAGCCTAGACTGACTCCGAATTCACAGCAATCCTCCTGCCTCAGCCTCCTGAGTGCTAGGGTTACAAATATGCACCACCAAACCCAGTTTATGCGGTGCTAGGGGGTCGAATTCAGGTACTTAGCGTTTGCTAGGCAAGTGCTTTAACCACTGAGCTATTCTGCCAGCCCAGGATATACTCTTGCCCCAGCTTCTCCCCACCCCCGTCCCCTGCTTCTTTCTCTTACCATGCTGTGAATGGCTGTTCTCCATCAGTCCCTTCTGTCATGACGCCATTGCAGCCAACCACAGACAGAGACTTCTGAAATGTGAGCTAAAATAAACCTTTCCTTCCTAAAGTTGTGGGTATCAGATATTATGTCCCAGCAATGAGAATGTAACTAAGACAGTTGAGATTGTCTCAAGATCTATAACCTAGTGGTGTCTGTAAAGACCTTTTTCCTAGAGATGATCCCATTTGCAACTTGACTTATATCTGAGGTTGCCCTGAACTGAAATATTACCACCTAGAGGGAGGAGGGAGCTCGTGAGACTCAGAGTTAGACAACCTACAGGTCCAACAGGTACAGTTAGTAGGAGCAGCCAGGTAGAGTCCTCAGGGCCAGAGCCCTGCCTGCACCTAGGCATGCAACCACATAGACCCACAAGTGCTGCTTGTGTCATGGGCCCATGGTCTGTGTGGACATACTATACCTTGGGTACTTCTGAAAGCTGAGGCCACAGAGCTGAGAGGAAAAGCATCTAGCTGCCCTGGAAGGCAAGTCCCAGGAGGAAGGTGGGATGGAGCACAGATGCAGGCCCAGAGAAGTTCCCGAGACACACAAGGGTCACAAGGTCCCTCCTCAGAAATTTGGCAGCAGTATGCAGCCTCTGTGAGTCATCACCTATGCTGGGGAACTTCTGGTGACATAGCTGCCTTTGAGCTGTCCTTGTTCCATATGCCTGTAAGTAAACCCAGTGAACTCACTGGCTCACCAAGTTGAACTTCAGTGTGATCATTACCAATTTGTCATCTGTGCCCTGTCTGGGGCAGATAGACATTTGTTCACATCTCCCCAGGGAAAGTTTAACATGACAACAGAGGACACCATTCAGTTCACCACAGATGCAGCCTTTGAAATCAGACAGAGACAGGTTGCAACCTTTTTCTTTTCTTTCTTTTCTTTTCTTTTCTTTCTTTCTTTCTTTCTTTCTTTTTTTTTTTTTTTTTGATTATTTACTAGTTGGTCTTAGGTAAGTTTAGTCAGCTCGCTGAACCCTGTTCTTTATCCTTTCCCTAGAAATAAAAACACTCACTCATAAAGTTGTTCGGAGAATTAAATGACATACTAGTTGCTTGGTATATGGCACAGTTAGTGAATGGGAGCAGTGACAAGGATGACAACAATGATGATGATGAAAAACTGACTCAGAGAAGTGAAGGGATCTGCCCAAGGTTGTGCAGCTCCTTAGGCAGCAGAGGTAGGACTGGCCTCAGATCCACCTCACACCACAAGCCCTCCTTTTTCCATATGCTCACGTGTCAGTTGTGCTACCCCAGCATCTCACCTGTCCAGGCACTGTGTTCTGGGGCAGGAGAGTGAACAGCATCCTCCTGTGGAGTCCACAGCTGACCTTGGCTCCAGAAAGTGCCATTAGGACCAGAACTTGGCCTTGCTTTACTCCACAGGGAATGGGAAATCAGGCTCCAGCCCCGCCTGGGTGAGAGGCACCTGGTCACAGCACACAGGCCGCTGGCCATGACCACCTGGTGGGCATGGGGTGGGTGCTTCCAAGTGTCAGGTTTCATCTAGCCTTCCCCCTCCCCACAGGTTGGAGGGTCCCATTTGGTGTTTAACTACAACATCCACTCAGGGTTTAATGAGGAAAACAAGGTTTTTCCTGCTTGGAGTAGCTTCATGGAGTGGGGACTGGAGGATGCTGACCCAGAATGAGAGGACTGGTACCAGTAAAGTAGGGCAGGACTCATCCCTCCCTCTGAATTCTTTTGAAAGTTGATTTATATCTTTCCCCCCAAAAAAAGACACTACTGACTTTAATCTTAAAAGCCGCTCCAACTCTGATGCCCTGTGTTCCCTGTCTCTGGAAGCCATCTGCCTGGCTTAGCAGTGGGCAATCTTGTTAGCGTAATTGCTGCTGGGAGCAATATTGGGCTTGGTGCTAGATTCTGGAGAAGACAATATAAAGTCCAGCCTTCCATCCTATGTAGGATGATGACCAACGAGATTCCAGGACCTGGGGAAAGCTGGAGCTGATGGTCCCTGGGGAAGGGCGTCCTCATGTCCTGGACCCCCAGGACAGAGCCTCACGTGCAGAGACAGGAGCAGTCCTTGACTGAACAGGTCTTCAGGAGCACCAGTAGGAATGAAACAGAAAGGGAAGCTAGTAAAAGGATCAGCGGGTGGAAAGGGCAGAAACATCTCTCTCCTGGTGAGATGTGGCTAGGTGCCGGCTGCAGAGAAAGGGGAAGGCAACCAAGGTGAGTGGGTAGGCAACATGGCAGGAAGAGGGATGAGGAGGGAAGGAAGGGGTGGCTCTTGGCTAGGGTGACTCACAGGTATATGCCGGGTACTGTGGGCTGAGGAAGGAGCCTATTTCCATTCAAACAATCAGCTAATTTCACAGATGTCTTGTCTATGGTCAGCACTATGCCAGCCCTAGCAGACGGGAATTGGCAGTCGAACCAGCCTTTGGTCTGACAGATGGAGGTAGTTATGTGGGCTAAGGGCTAATATGGAAGAGGAGCTCTGGCACTGGAAGGCTTTCTTCTGGGGCTCTGGTTGACCCTCCAGGGAAGGTTCCCTGGTTGGGGAGCACAGCAAGGTGAGGCTGGGGAAGGTAAGGGGCATCAACTCCTCCATTGTCCAGGACCACTTTTCCCCTCCCATTCTCCTCCTCTTCCCTTTCTATTCTGGTAAAGTTCAAACTCAGCTCAAATCCACGACCAACTAAATTTAGTGATTCAAGAATGCAGACAGCCCCTTCCCCCTGGGCATGCCCACTTCCAAGATTATACTTAGGCTCCTCAGCTGTCCTGCAGGGTTCCTACTCTGTGGCACCTGCTTCGACATTGGGCTTCGCCAGGGGCTCAGGGCAGGGCAGGAACCATCCCCCGTGGATCTTCAGTAATAAAAAGTGGAGGATACTGTTGTGGCATGGGTCTAGAATGTCCCCAAAGGCCTCACGTCTGGAAGATGACTCAACCATGGGGTTAATCCATTGTTTTCCTGTGCTGTTAAGAGTTGGGGCCTGGTCAGAAGGAAAAGGTCACTGGGGATGACCCAGAAGGGGATTCCTGTTTTGCCATGATGTGAGTAGCTTCTCTCTGGCTAGGCCTCTGCCATGCCTTTCACTATGGCAAGGCACCTCCAAAGAGACCGAGACCTTCAGAAACTGTGAGCTAAAATAAACCTTTCCTTCCTTAAGTTGTGGGTGTTGGGTATTGAGTCCCAGCAACAAGACAGTGACAACGATGGGTGCTCAGTGAATGACAGGTGCGATAGAGTTCCCGTCTTGGAGCTACACACCTCTCATTCTGTGAAATTTAAAGGAAATTATTAAGCCTTAGTGTGCTGAATTTTCTGAGTCCAAGGGCAGTGTTCCAAACAGCTCTCAGTATGTCCTACCTATGTAAGGATGGCAGGCAGAGCACAGACATCTGAGTGGTTTTCTTCACAAAAAACAAAACAGAAAAACCACTGAGACACTTAGAAAGGTCCTGTCCCAGCTGTTCCCAGACCCCCACCTATATGGGGTTGAAATGGACACAGAAACGTACCTGTAGACCCTGAGAGCATTCTAAACTCCACGGGCTAGCATGTCCCAAGAGATGAGTGACTTCCAGGATCTCCATGTGGTAGTGGCCTTATTAAGTGATGTAAGGGCCTAGAAGCTGGGAGTTGGGGGGTTACTAATGGCAGAAGCTGTTCCCGAGAAAGGCAGAGGGTCCCTCTAGCCTCCTTCCCTTCGAACAGCTGCCCCGCAGTCTGGGCCTACTGTTCCCACGAGGCCTGTGAAGACAGCCCCTCATCGGCCACCTTCTTTGGCTCTCCACTCCAAGGAGGCAGGTCAGGGCTGCAGCTACACGGGAAGCAAGGACTGTGTTCATGAGGATGCCATGGTTTCTGTTTTTAGGAGGATAAAACTTGTTCCTGAAGTGAGTCACTGTGGGAAGGACATGAAGTGTGACAGTTTTCAATTTTTAAGTCGAGCGTGGCAATGGAAGTAGGTGAAGATTTAACAAAATCTGCAGAACATTCCTGCCTAATTTTTCAACTTTCATTTACTTATTCCCAAGAAGGACGGGCACAAAGATGCATACGACTTGATTGGTGGAAGACCTGGATGGAGACCCCAGGTCAGTGTCCTCTTGGTAGGACCTGCAGGCATCTTGAGGTGCCCAGTCAAGGTCTCCAGCAGGCACTTTGATCCTGACCCAGCCAATGACAGGCAGTGAGCGGGGAGCAGTCCTATCCGAGTGATGAGGCTGGTCCCTGGTGCTGGCTCAGGCCAGGGCGCTGTGGTTGGGGAGGACAGGGTGGCCTTCCTCGCAGCTGTGTCTGTAGGGCTGTTTGATATTTCCTTATATAAGATCAGATTGAGCGTCTTGAAAGGTTCCACCTTATGTAAGTGCTGTCATCTAAAATAGGAACCCTGCTTCATATTATTTTCAGCTTTCTAAGAAGCGGGCCCCAGATTCTTCCAAGAACTCTTTGTCCAAGGCAGCTAAGGGGAGGTTAGGAAGTCAGAGGCCCAGAGGAATTGTGGGATTTTGTCTTCTTAGAATTACAGACTCCCCGAAGTGGAAGGACCCCCACAGTCATTTCCCACAGTCCTCTGCCCCTGGGCAGGACCAGCACTAGGAACTAAGCAGGATAAGAACCTGGCCCTGCTGGCAAGTTCAGAGTCAGGCTCCCAAGACCTGGGGCTATGTTGGCCTGTTTGTACAGAAGCGATCACCACAGACTCTCCAGCTGCTCTGCGTCCAGCGTGGACAGACCGTCTACTCTTGTCATTTCTGCATTGCTGTGTTCAGATCTTCCTGCCTCAACTTTGCCGCTTTCTCATTCTTCCGCGGGACTAGCTGGTCCTTCCCCCTGGCCTGTCCCCACACAACCCTCAGACTCTGATGTGTGGCAGATGGGAGATGCTTCATCAGTGTGTGCTGGGCTGAGTCAGCTCTCGCCCCGGCTGAGCACCTGGCGGTTGGCAAGTGCCTCCCCGGCGCTCCCCAGCTCGCCACAGTCCTTGCATCACCTGTGCCTGGTTAGTGCTTCTCCTCCTTCAGAAGCTGATGCTACCATCAAGAGTCCAGAAACTGTGCTGGCACCAGGACACAGGAGAAGCTCTAGAGCCTCAAACCTGGTCATTGTCAAGAAGGAGAGGCTGTACCAGGTACCTTTCTGGGACATATGCAGCTTCTCACCTCTTGTTTTTTTGTTTGTTTGAGACAGGGTCTCACTCTGTAGTCCAGGCTGGTCCTGAACTCATTATGTAGCAGAGAAGACTTGGAGGGGCCTCCACATACTATGTCTTCAACCCAGTTCCTGTCCATAATAAAGCAGTGGCCTGTATACACATACATCTGAGATCCTGTCCACCCCTCCTTCCTGTCAGATGGTCTGAGGGGGAGGGAGGATCACACAGCCCCTCAGTCCTTGACCTTGTAATCACTGGGTCCAGACTAATGGAACTTAGTATTGATGTTGGGACTCAGGTCAGGGCCTCATGGGTCACATAGCATGGAGGAAAGAGGACAGAACAGCATATCCATGTCTAGAACTATGATCCCCAAGGACCCTTTGCCCTACACAGAATCAGAGCAGGCCCTACAGTTGCCTCACCTCCGAATCCTTGCAGAGGATGGGGGGAAGAAAGGGCTCATCCCACAAAGGGCTCCTCCTGTGACAGGAAACCAGAAAGATGGGGCAAGCTGTGCTGGTGGTATAGGTCTATAATCCCAGAACTCTGGAAGGTTGAGTTAGGGGATTGCAAGTTCTAGTCTGGAAAACTTAGCAATTTAGCAAGTCCCTGTCTCATCTCAAAAATCAAAACCAAAATTGGGCTGGGCATGTTCATTAGTGTGATGGGCCTCGAGCGCAATCCCCAGTACAAACTTTTAAAGGGGGTTAGTGCAAGACCAGTGGAGCTGTTGGCTTGACTACTAACCCAAGATCCCACCTTGCTGAGATACCTGGAGTAAGAGTCCTACACTTTCCTGCCTCAGTCTATCTGTGGCAGGAGATCACAGAGCACTTTTCAAGATGGCTGAGGTCTGCATGGTGCATGCTATCCTGTCTCCAGAAAGAGACTATTTGTTCTTGCAGGGGAAAGTCTGAGTATTGAGGTTTTTTTCCCTAATAACCTGGAGTATACCCTGACCAAGACTACCTATGTCTTTAGATTGCTCTTTTCAGGCATTCCACCAGCACTGTGTGGCAGGTCCAGACCATCTTCCCTCTCTACAGCATGTGCCCTTGGAGACCCTGTCAGCACACAGCTGTGTTCACAGGACTGAGAATGCCTCACGCATAATAGGTGCTCAGTAAATATTTGTTGAGTGAATGAACGAGACTCCCTGATAGAACAGTCACCATGGGTACACCGGGTGGGGGCTGTCCAGTTACCACATGTGACTGGAAAAAAACAAAAATCAGCACAGTCTCTAAAGAGCCAGGTCCTCAAGGGACTGCCACTGGGGGGCAGACAAGGACATGGAGAACTGGAGACCAAGTACCTCTGAGAAGAGCCAAGGGAACAACAGCAGCTCTCTGGAAACACAGGGAAGGTGTGGCATGGAAGAGGGGAGGGGTGGAACCCAGGAGACAAGCATGGGCAGGGTGCAGCCACAGCCGGAATTCATGTCTTGTGGCTGGTACAACAACTCAACACGTACTTGGTGGCTTAAGCCAATGAAGGTGCTGTCTCCCAATTCTGAAGGACAACGTTCAAAAACAAGTTGTCATCAAGGTCTGTTCTGCCTGGAGGTTCTGCAGGAGACTCTTCAAGGCTTCTCTAGTAGTGCTGGTAGTGCCGCCAATGCGCGGCTGCCACAGCCCTGTCCAGTGCCTTTCTATAACATACTCAATGCAATGTTGGCCCTCCCAGCAGATCGCTCAGGCAGAGGCCTTTGCAGGCAGGGCAGGCACTACAGTGGGTGAGTCCCTAACTGCCTTTGAGAGACCCAACATGGGGAACCCAGGCAGCAGCCCTGCTCCAATCCTCAGAGGGAATTGCTCCAGACCTTTCCTGACCCTTCCCAGGATAATTGTTGAATTGAATTAGTCCAGATACCCGCTGTTGTGGAGAGTATGAGTCTTCTACCAGATCCGAAAGGCAGAGGTGGGAAAGGAAGCAGCAGAGAACGGGGGCCCCACTGCTATGTGGGCTGCAGAAGCCTATACTGAAGTATACTGGAGTGGTCTTGGTTGACCAGAAGGCCTGGAGCCAGGTTCCAGGCAGCACTGGGCACAGGAGGCACAGCGGGTGTCTGAGGAGGCCAGCTCCTCACTCCTGCTCCTCTTGGCGGCCAGGTCGCAGCTCCACCTGTCTTGCCTGGCCACATGGAGCCAGGTACCCAGAGGCTCCATGTCGTGGGGCCCGGCAGGGCTCCTACTTCCACTCAAGATCCATAGGAGAATGGTCATTCTTGTGTGCATGCAGCTGCAGGGGGCACGGGACACTCCTCTCATTGCCCAACTTCCAGCAGGTCCTGTGTCGTAGTTACTTTCTCATTGCTGTGACAACATACCCAACATCCACAACTTAAGGAAGGAGAGATCAATTCAGCTCACAGTTTCAGAAGGTCTCACACAGCCCATCCACGGGGCAGCTGGCACATCACAGAGGCAGGAGCTGGAAAGCTGCTCAGGGGACTCCAGCAAGACCAGAGCTGTCCCCGGAAGACATTATACCAATGTTTCTTCTTTCTTCCTTTAATTACTTCCAGCTGCCAGTTGGGCCCCTCCCACCCCCAGGATGGGTGCCCCTCCCCCCAAGGTGGGTACCCCTCCCTCACTTTCCCTCCTGGAATCAACAAACATACCTAAAAGCTCTACCTGCTCACTTCCCAGTTGCAACAAGTTGGCACAATCGGTCCAGGTCAAACCTTCAGCATCTGCACTTGCAGCCAAGCTCTGCCTCCCAGTGACACATATCTCCAAATACACGAGGCTTTTGGGGGACACTAAGACCCAAACCATAGCACCTTGCCAGCAAGAGCTTCTCTCCTAAAGACAAAATGAGATTAGCTGGGTTTAGTGGTATATGCCTACGATCCCCACTACTCAGGAGGCTGAGGCAGGAGGATCATCAGTTCAGGGACAGCCTGAACATAGCAAGATCATGTCTCAAGCTAAAAACTTAAAAATCTAGAAAGGACTCAGAGGACAACAGGACAGCAAGTATATTCTCTAAATATCTGCAGGGATCATAGTGACTTGCCTGAAACTACCAAGAGCAAGAAATGGTTTTTCTGTCCCTGGCATCGCCAGAAGATCGACTAGTTTGCACCGTGATCACCCTCCTGACATTGACTTCAGGAATGAGTTCAGGGGATGAAGAAGTGTCACTGGTGGTGAACCTGGGTGAGACTGTCACGCGCTAGACAACGACCGTTTCCCCGCTACACGGTGAGACCATGTTTCACACGGCCTCTGCATTAGTGGGATCCATGCAACTAGGTTCAGACCCACAATGCACTATTCACTGAGATGTGGGGCTGCGTGGTGCCGGAATAAACCACTCTGAGCTCTTACGGTGACACCAGCATTTGAGAGTGTCAGCTAAATGCTGGGATTACTTCATTCGCTACCACTCAACTCCACCAAGTCCACCCTTTGTTGGAAGGAACTCCACCAAGTCCACCCTTTGTTGGAAGGCGGCTTGGGACAGGATAGAGGCTTTGAAGTAAATCCTGGCTGGGGTGCTGTCCTGGTTCTGCCACTCAGGGACTGTGTGACCTCAGGCAAGTTCCTTAAAGGCTTTGAATTGTCTCCTTTTTAACAACAACAACAACAACAACAAAAAAGAGAATAATGTTCAAGGTCATTGCAAAACTTCAACTAGGTAATGCCCAGACCTGGCCCAGCCCAGGGACCTGGTCCACAGATCCGCATATAAATAGCAAGTGCTGTGAGCGTCTTAAGTTGAAGATATTTTAAAAGATTAATTGTTTTAAAACTTTTATCTGTTTAAAAATAGATGATTTATTTTATAAATAGCTGAATGGAAACTGAGAGGCAACAAAGAAAGTAGTCACTTGGCTCCCTTGAAACCTTGGACTAAGTTACTGCACTAGCAGTTCAAAGTAAGTGAGAAACAGTTTGTCCTGAGTTGTCCGGAGAGATAGAGCAGGACGCCTGGCTTCTTGGCTGGAGAGGGCGCGCCTGACCCGGCCAGCTCCGCAGCGTGGGTGGCGGGCTGATGGAGGCGCAGCTGGGGGCCAGGCTGGGGGGGGGGGGGCAGGAGCTTCCCTGCAGAGAAGATCCCACTGGGGACTGACTCCCTTCTTTTGTTTGTTTATAATAGGACCTTCGTACATGGCTACTCCCCCCGCCCCTTTTTTATTTTCTTATTTTAAGACAAGGCCTTGCTAAGTCTCTAAATGGCCCCAACTGGGCTAGAACCTGTGATCTTCCGGCTCAGACTCGAGGAGTGCTGGGATTTCCGCATGCGCCACCGTGCCTGGCTTCCTCCCAGTCTTGACTTCAGAACAGCTTTGGCGCGCCCGGGACAGGGCGGATGTGCAGTCACCACTTGTCATTGCAGCCATTTTGAAGGGCATAAAATGACATCGAACTGGTTCTAATTTCCATTGCCTGCCTGGCAAGATCAGGACAGCTTTTCACGTGCTTATTTTCCATCTCCAGATCCTCTTCTCTGAAATGTCCCTTTTTACCCATTTTCCAATTGGATTGCTTTTTAAAAGTAGTGACCTCGAAGCCATCTTTATATACTCTAGTTAGCAGTCCTAGCTTGTGTACGTTGTTTGCAAATACTTTGGCCCCTAGGCAGCAGAGGCCTTCACAGAGCAGGAGTTTTGACTATTGATCAGGGCCGTGTTATCAGTGTTTCCTCTTCCGCTTTTTCAGTAACATCTGAGAATGCCTTGCCACCCGGCTCCGGGAGCTCCACCCGCCCGTTCCCGTGAGCCCCTCTGCGTGGCGCTCCTTCTGTGCCCTGCCCGTGGCTCCCAGGCAGCCGCAGCCTCAGTGTCCCTCTCAAGGCCCACTCTACTGAGAGCTAAGCAGAGATGTGAAGTGTCTCAGGCAGCCCCAGCTCAGACGCCAGCCCTCGGAGCTGTGCGCCAGCCCCAGCTTCCAGAAAAGCGCTTTTTGTCACCAAGGGCCTCTCAGCTCTGTGTGATCTGCGGGGGAAACACAATGTCTGTCCAGCGTGGTGTTTGGAGATTTACTGACTGCCAATTTCCAAAGAGCTGATCCCTGCGCTGTGGGCGGTCCTTGTGATCCTGGGATCCCAGACCTGATTTCCCCCTAGATGGCCACCAACAGAGACCCCAAGTGAAGTGCAAACACGGGGAGGGTTGATATTTGTGGATTGTTCTCTCTGCCGGACTTGCGATCTGGGGACTTGAGCTATACCATAGAAACTTCTTAAAGATATTAATTAGTCCTCAGCCTGTGCTCTCCAGTGCAGTGAGGAGATTAAGCTTGGAAGGCAAAGCCAGCCCATTCCAGTGGCTTTGAGGCCTAACAGGCAGCTTGGCCCCCCTCTTCCCCAGGCAAAGTTTAATTAGTTTCTACTCACAAAAAAAAGTAGTATCTAAGTACTCATTATCCCTTGCTGGTTATTTTGTTCCTGAGACCCAGGTCCTCTCCATCCTTAGGGCAGCAATTTGGGGATTACTTCGTGAATGTCTGGCAACATGCATGGCTAACCCAAAAGGCCTTTTCCCAACATGAAGTCCCAGAGTCATCCTGCCCATTGGGAAATGTTTGGGAAGAATTCCCTGTATTTAGGGAAGGTAGCAAAGAGCAAGGAGAGGTCTCAGGTGTGGAGTTGGGGCAGAGAGAGCCTGGCTGGGGCACCAGACCTGAGACCCTGAGAGGGTAAAATGGCTTCCCTGTTACTAACTAGCTTCCTTGGCTTTGCTAACCAGCTTCTTTGGCTTCTGGAATTAGCTTGCTTGCCAAAGACACCTACCCGCCTCGTCCAACCTCAAAGGCACAGAATAAAACAATGTACCCCAAGCCAAAGTTGAAACAGGGATGTAAACAAGCCCAGCTAACCCAATATGTATTGTCCTAAACACACCAGCCGTTTGTTACATGAAATCTTGCATGTATTATGAAATCTGACTTAAAAACTCTGCAAAAATTCGGTTCAGGGCCGGACTCTGACGGAAGGAGTCTGTGCCCCAGTCTGGCTGGTCATTCTCAGGGTAGGGTAGTAAACCTCTCTTGATCCTCCACTTGCCCCTGTGGTCTTCTATGCGACACTGCCTTCAAGGGCCTTTTGCTCCGTCCTCCTTCCTCAGCGGAGAAACTAAGGCCTGGGGGGAGTGGCTCTCCAAGCAGGGCTGTTAGGTTCTGAGAATCTAAACACAAACTCTTAGATCATAAAGTTCTTTAAATAAATGCCAAAAAATAAAACTTTTTTCCATAAAACATACATATGAATATTTACTTAAGAATTCATATAAACAATGGGGCGTAAAGACTTCCTGGAGTTCATCTTTGCAATCCAGATCATGAAACCACAATATTTTTTAAATTAACTTGATAAAAGACATTAATGATAAAAGACATTAATACAAAGACATTATATAATAAAAATGACAAATAAAATGGGGAAAACATTTGTAATTTTTATAAAAGACAAAAGCTAGTATCCCTAATAAAGAAGAACCTCAAAATCAGAATAGGAAGGGACAAACAATACCATTTGAAAATAACCAAAGATCAAAATAGCTTTTTTTTTTTTTGAGACAAGGCCAGACTACCTGTGAACACCGAATCCTCCTACCTCCAGAGTGCTTGTAGGCATATGCCACTTGGCTCAGTTTCTCAAAATGGCTCTTAAACATTCAAAACATAAAAAACAAAAACCCCTCAAGTTTATTAGGATCAAAGAGATTGATTAAAACTACTCTGAAACATCATTACTTGCCTAATGGCAGTCATCTTTTAAAGGCTTTGATAATACATACTTTTAGAGAGGTCATGGCATTTCCATACTGACCACATGGAAAACAATATCTAGGAAAAATACATATGCATAACTTTTTGCCCCAGCAATCCCACTTATAGGGATCTCTCCCAAAGAAACACTAACATCAAAAACGTGTTCACAAAGTTCTCCATTGCAGGGCAGTTTGCAAAACCAAAGACTGGGTTCCCTGCCGGTATTCATCCATTGAATACCTGAATGTACACCTACAAAAGGAAGTATTATGCAGCTGTAGCAAGGCACTAAGATGCCTTAGTTACTTACTTATTGCTGGGACATAGCACCCGGCATCCACATCTTAGGGGAGGAAATATTTATTTAGCTCACAGTTTCAGAAGGTCTCAGTGCACTCATGGTCAGCCAGCAATGGTGGAAGCACATGTCAGAGCCCCAGCTAGAAGAAAACTGTTCACAGGCCCAGCTAAAAGAAAGCAGTGAGTGAGGAAGAGCAGAGCTAGCATGAATCCTCCCAGGTCATGTCCAGTGATACACCCCTTCTAGTCAAGCCCCAGTGATCCACCCCTATGGTGAAGCCTCAGTGATCCACTATTTCTGGTCAAGCCCATAATCCACCCCCTCTGGTCAAGCCCAGTAATCCACCCCTCTGGTCAAGCCCCAGTGATCCACCCCTTAAAACTACACAATTTCTTCTTTTAAAGTAAGCTCCCTCATGCACACTGCTCTAGTTTACAGTAGCAATGCAAGGGTGTGTACTTAAAGGGTGACTCTGCTTTGTACTGGGATTGGTCCAAAGCCGGGAAGACTTTCAGTGCCTGAAAGGTTTTAGCATTCTTCCTCAAGAAGACTCGATGTCAACACCAATTTCTTCCAAGTACTTGGGGGAGGGGGGACCCTGCTATATTTTCACAAACACTGGACCCTTCATAACTAGTCATTTCAAGCCACACTAGAATCGAATGATCACTTTGATTTAGAATCCCTGTTATCTTTTTGTTTTGGTGAAAATCACACAGTTTTACTCCAGCTTATTTTTTTAAAAGTCTACCTAAAATACAGGGGTTTTTAAAAATGACAAATATACTGGCACGTTGGAGAGAGCTAGGGGACCTGATGTTGTGCTCCAGTTTATCCTTTCTCTACAAATGCTGCTGCTGCCATCCGTGTCCTTCTGCCTCCTCTCGCCAAAGCTGTCAACTCTTCAGTCTCCGCATGTAATTTTCATAGTACCCATTCCATTGCTTCTCGGCTTCACTAGCATTTGAAGACATCGTGCTTGCCATCAGCCCCTCAAGATAACTGCTGAGGCTCGCTCCTGTCTCTGTGATTACTATGCCTTCCTGAGTCAGAGCAGTTTTTTCTTGGTCCTGAGGATGTGATTTGTATAAAAGTCTCTCATCTACTGAAACCATATTTGTAGATTAAATGTTAGTGGACTAAAGTTCCATTGTTTTTGCTGTAGACTGTGTGTGCACGTATGTTTTGGTTCTTGTTGCACCAATAATAGACTTCACAAAGAAGGCAGTCCCACTCTGTGCTGGGAAGTCCGCACTGTGCAGCTTTCCACAGGGGTGTATGGGCCTGTCTGACGCATCAGCTCCACCCACATTGGGCTCATAGGCTTTGGGTATACATCACAGCTGTCGTAACAGTTTCCCATGGGTGGTGGAAGATGTGCTCCGAAGTCCAGATCTTCATGTGGCTGGTGGACTGTGTGATGCCTGGGCCATATCTCTTGTATGTTTTATGGTTGGGTTGTCTCATATTAGAGAAACGTGATATTTAACTTTCTAGGTCTGATTCATTTCGCTGAGCATAGTGGTCCCAAGGTACATCCATTTGTCTACAAATGACTCAAAATTGTCACTCTTTATGGCAGAGTAGTACTCCATTTGTATATATACCACATCTTCTTTATCCATTCATCTGTGGTCAGGCATATTGGCTTCTTCCAAAATTTGGCTATTACAAATCGTGCTGCTATAAACATGGGTATGCATGTATCACTGTTGTATAAGGACTAATTCTCTTCAGAAGATTCCCAGAAGAGGCACAGCTAGGTCAAATGGAATATCAATTTTCAGTTTTTTGAGGAGTCTCTGTACTGCTTCCATAGCGGTCGTACCAGTTTACAGTCCCACTAGCAGTGTGGGAGGGCTCCTTTCCCCCCACAGCCTCGCCAGCATTTGAATTCTTAATACCGGCTGTTCTTACTTACATGAAATAGAACCTCAGTGTTGCTTTAATTTGCATTTCTCTGGTGGCCAATGATGTCGAACATTTTTTCATGTATCTTCACCTATTCAGACTTCTTCTGAGAACTGTTTATTCATTTCAGATTCCCATTTTTGATTGGGTCCTTGATTTTGGCGGGTCTAATTTTTTTCAGTTCTTTGACTATTCTTGATAATAGCCCTCTGTCTGAAGAGTAGCTGGTGAATATGTTTTTTTCCCATTCTGTGAGTGTTCTCTTCACCCTGTCGATTGTTTCCTTTGCTGTGCAGAAGCTTATCAATCTCATATAATCCCAGCTGTTGATTCTTGGGGTTACGTCATGTGCTTTGGGTGTTTAATTGAGAAAGTCTGCCTACACTTATCTCTTCAAGGGTTTTGCCTACTCTTCCTTCCAACAAATTCAGTGTTTTCATTTTAATGTCTAAGTCTTTGATCCATTTTGATTTGATTTTGGTGCGTGGTGAAAGTTATGGGTCTAGTTTTAACCTTCTGCGTGTGATTAGCCTGTTTTCCAAGCACTACCTGTTAGAGAGGCTATCATTACTCCAGCATGTGTTTTGCCCCCTTTGTCGAGGATCAGATGGTTGAGGGTGCTGAGGATGTTTGGGCATCCTTGGCTCTATTCCCTGGATCCACCTGTCTGTTTTTGTGGCAATGGTTTTTATCACTGTTGCTGTGTAATATGATTTGATGTCTGTTATTGTGATGACTCCTGCTTTTGTTTTGTTGCTTAGGATTGTTTGGGCTATTCTGGGCCTCTTGTGGTTCCATATCAATTTTCAGGTCGTTTTTTCTAGTTCTGAGAAAAATGCTGTTTGTTTCTTGATTTAGGTTGCATTGAATCTGTATATTGTCAGACCTTGAGTTTGGAGCATAATGGTTCAGGGGAGCCGAAGTCTCAGTCCAAACAAGTTTATTAACAGACAGCACAAGCTGCCAGACTGTGCTAGAGAACGCAGCACAGCATCTGGGGCAAGGGAGTCATTTCTACTCTCTAAGGGCAGTGGCCTTGAAGAGCTGCAGTATGAGAGTGGCCTTGAAGAGTTTTTGTTTTGAGGAGGGGAGGTGGTTATCTCAGGGACTGCAGGTGTTGCATGGGTCTGAATCACATAGTAAAAGGAAGAAAACAGTTATTGTGGCTGTCCTGAGTATTATGAGGGTCTATCGCTAGGCCTGTTAGAAGTTTCCCTTCCCTTGTCCCAAACCTGATGGCAGACCTGACATATATATCAGTTTAGGGAGTATAGCCATTTGACAACATAGGTTCTACCTATTTAGAAACAGAGGATGTCTTTCCATTTTCTAAAATTCTTTTTGATTTCTTTTTTCAGAGTACTATAGTTCTCTCAGTATGGGGGTCCTTCACTTGCTTAATTAGGTTGATTCCTAGGTATTTAATTTGCTTTGCTGCAACTGTGAATGGGATTGTTTCTCTGATCTCTTTCTCTGTGTTTTCATTGTCGCTGTAGAGGAATGCTACTGATTTTTGTGTATTGGCTTTACATCCTGCCTCCTGGCTGAATTTGTTTATTAGGTCTAAAAGTCTTCTGGTAGAGTTTTTGGGGTGCTCTATATAAAGGATCATGTCATCTGCAAATAAGGATAGTTTTGTTTCTTCCTTTCCTATGCGTATTCCCTTTGCTCCTTTCTCTTGCCTGATTGGTCCAGCTAAGGCTTTGAGCACTATGTTAAAAAGAAGTGGTGAGAGTGAACACCCTTGTGTTGCTCCTGACCTGAGGGGAAGTGTTTTCAGTTTTTTCCCCAAGGATAGTGTTTAGAAATGGAGTCTTTGGAAGATAATTAGGTTTATACATGTTCTTGAAGGTAGGGCCTTCTCGATATTAGTGCCCTTACAAGAAGAAACATCAGAGTTCACTCTCTTCACCAAGACAAGGTCAGGTGAACACACAGCAAGGCTGTGATCGCCTACAGGCAAAGAGAAGACACTTCAGCATGAACGATACTTTGCTGGCACCTTGATCTTGGACTTTATAACTATGAAAAATAAATTTCTGCTGTTTAAGCCAGTTGTCCCTGACTTTTTTTGACAACAGGGTCCAATTTACTTGAAGGTCACTGTCCCAAAGACAGGAAGGGAGGGGTTCCTAGGAGCTCACTGACAGGAGGTGGAGCTTTGCTTCCTGCTTAGCTCCGGCTCGATGCCCATCTGTCCTGGCAGCCCACTCCTTCAAAGGCCATCCATTGGTACCAGTCCATGGTCAAGGAGTTAGAGACCCCTGGTTGAAGCCAACCAGAATGTTGTATTCTCTATGGCAGCCTAAACTGACTCAGACACCTAATTTGTGGTTGTGTGAGGCCACTACCCACCAAAAGAAACCAGGCATCCTTGAAGAAATGGCTAACTTCAGGTCCACAGAAGAAAATTGTCGTAATGTTTTTTGTCATACCAAAGCCAAAACATGCTGGGGCTTTGTGAAAAGGTCTCAGCATCTCATCTGAACTCTCAGCAGACAACAATGTGAAAAGTGGAGCACACATAGGAAAACACCACAGTGGACGTAAGCACACAAACACAGTCGTGTCGGGCAGCGGTAATGGCACCGGTTCAGAACAGCAAGAACCTCGGCTGGTCACGTTGGCAGCCCAAGGAAACCAGTTCACTTATTCTGAAAACTGGAAAATAATCAAGCTTATTAAATAAGTAATCAACATTTGCTGTTTTTCCTGCATGAATTGGACCTCAGGATAACCAAGCCATGAACAGGTAAGAAGTGTTCCAGCTGATAAACAGAGAAGGGCAGGAGAACTAGACCTCTCCATTTTGTACCCCATAATAAGTGAAAGGATAAAGGCTCTGACGTCAGAAATGCTAACACAACAGCAAGAGGGTCAAGCAGACATAGTGTCATCTGATGGACAGGCATAGCGCCATATGAGAAGCAGCCATGGCAAAACATGGCCCTGCCCCAGTCTCTATTCTTACCACCAGCTTTGTGTTTTGTTTTGTTTGAGACCATCTCACTGTGTAGTCCAGCGAGGTCCTGAATGCATTATGTAGCCCAGCCTGGACTTGAATTCTTGGCAATCCTCCTGCCTCAGCTTCCTAAGTGCTGAGATTACAGATGGGTGCCACTATGCCCAATTTATGTGGTTGTAAGAATTGAACTCAGAGCCTTGAGCTTGTCAGCTGCTGAGCTATATTTATTTGAAGAAACAGAGGATTACATGGGGAAAGGACGTTAGGAAAACAATTACCAGAATTCAGACTCTAAAAAATCCTGTGGAACATAACACAAAGTGTCTATTCATAGGTAGGTAGATGGATAGATTTACATACATGCAGAGAAGAAAAAGAGGGAAGGCTTTAAGACATACAGCAATTAATTAATCACAGGGACCCCATTGTGCTTAGATCTCCTTTCTAACCAGCAAACTGAAACTACAACAATAACACCTCTCTAAGGCAACTGGGGAAAGAAAAGTCCAGTCAGTTCTGCTATGATGCAACAATGTGGTTTTAAAAATAAAACAAAATAGGAACCCCAGGGCTTATGGGAAAATGGAGTTAAAGAAATAATACTCAAAACCTTTGTTAGTAGCACTTTTTAAAAAAAAAAAAAAAAAGACTCTAATGTAAACAAAATGGGCTGAAGGAATGGCACAGTGGTTAAGGTACTTGTCTAGTAAGCATAAGGCCCTGAGTTGATTCCCTAGCACCACATAAACTGGGCATGGTGGTGCACGCCTATAACCCAAGCACTGTGGAGGCTGAGGCAGGAGGGTTGCCATGAGTCCAAGACTAGCCTGGGCTACATGGTAAGTTCAGGACCAGCCTGGGTTACAAAGCGAGACCCTGTCTCAAAAAAAAAAAAAAAAAAGTAGCAATTTAGTGGAAAGGTGTGACACGAGATGTAGAGGTCTGTGGCTCATGACACAGGCTGAGCTCAGGTAGCTGGTAGGCGTTGGGGCGTGTGTGGGCACGTGTCGTGTGCATTCCTCGAGGCTGCCCGATCCCTCACGGCAGAGCAGGCTTTTCCTCCTACAGCACCCTCCTTGCTGACTTCAGACTCCTGGCACAAAGAGCAGAGTCCTGTAGAGAACAGGGCGTCTTCTTCTGACTCTCAAGAACCCAGATGGGCGCAGTTACTGCTGCCACATCAACCTTTCCAAATTGTCCGTAGCCAGCAGACAGGAGTGCATCTGCAGCCCCACACCAGGGGTGCTCCCTGGCAGGTGATCACCACATCTGTCCTTCCGTAGCAGATGTGTGCACCTTGCTGCCCAAAGACCAGCACACCTGCCCCTGAACTCGCCTCCTACTAATCCCACCCAACTCCCAGAGTCATTACCGCTCATCATAGCAGCCCCTTCCCAGGGCAAGGGCTGTCCCCCAGCATCTTCCAGTCTCCTCTGCCCTGCCCCATAGACTCACTCACTGAGTGCGTGTGCGTGCACGTGCGTGTGTGCACACACACACAAACTACAAAGCCTTCAGAATTCTACCCAGTTCCCCAGGGATTTCTCTTCCTCTTCTTCATCCTCCATCTTTTAGCTCAAGCCATCTTTTTACCCTTAACCACTTCAGTTGTCTCTTATTTTCACTTTTCCCCACTTCTAACCTAATTTTCTTGCTGCAGTCGAGGAGAAGGAACCTGAGGCCTGCAGTGCTGGACAAGCTCTGTACCACTGAGCTACAACCCAGCCCTATCCAGTGGGATTTTAAAATGCAATTTTGGCTATTATTCCCCCGTTTAAAAGCCGTCTGAGGTTCCCTGATCTGCTTTCCTTCCCACTGTGCAGGCACCGTCAGCCCTTCCTAGGCTCCGAGCTCCCCTCTCTTTCCTGCCTCTAGGCCTTTGCTACCGGTGCCCTTCTCTGTGACACCACACTAGGCAAGTGACACAGAATGTTCTCTACTCTTGCTGATTAAAGTCCTGCACGTGCTCCCAGGTCTCTCTCTGATGCTACCTTCGTCGGGAAGCATTTATTTCCTTTATTTTTCCCACCCTCAGCCAAATCTTTGCTCCTCTTCTCCACAGCCTCTTGGTGCACTTTGTAGGGTGCTCACTTGTGTCCTGGATGTTTCCTACCCCAAAGACCATGAAGTTATAAAGGCAAAACAAGGGCCATGCTGAACCTCCAGTCCACACATCACGCCTCTGTTTCCTCTGTTCTTGATGCAAGAAGGGGTCCTGACACCCTGCTCCCTCTGGACACGGACTTCTGGTAGTTCATCACAGATATTTCCAGGATAGCAACTCCGATGGACCGATGGACTAGATTAGGGGCCTACGGGTGTTGGGAGGGGTCAGTCCCTAGGTAAAAGCCCTTGTTGGGCCTTCAGGTTTCAGCCAGTTTAGGCAATGTTGCTGTCCACACGCCCAGATCCTGATGTCCAGAGCTTCAAGGCTCCCACACCAGTGTGGTCTACAAAACTTGGACAGGTTTGAATTCTGCTAGTGAAAAGCATGATCTTTGGGAATGTCAGTTCTGGAAGCTGAGCTGTCTCCTCAAGCCCCAGACATCCTTCCGTTCTTGAGGACCAACTCAGGAGCCACAAGGCACTGGGACGTGTGGCTTGCCTGGTGTGACTTACTGCTCATTCACCTCTTCTTGTGCCAGGCGCTCTCTCTCTCTCTCTCTCTCTCTCTCTCTCTCTCTCTCTCTGAGCTTTTCAAACTGCAGCGATGGCACAGCATAAGTGGGGGCTGGGACCCAGTGCTACTTCCCTGCCTGCTTCTGCATGCTTCCTACCTTCCCCCAGAGGGCCGGCACGTCCTCAGGGCCCATGGCCTCAGCCCGGCTTCAAGTCTTTCAATGGCCAACCCAAACACTTTTACCCTCTCCTCCCAAGGCAGACATTGGGTGGCATAGTGCCCCCAAGACCTGCACTGCCCCAAGAGGAGGGGGCCTCGCTGGAAGGTTAAGACTCCAGTGGCAGAGGAAGGGATGCCAGCCCAATCACCACCCCAAAGTCTACTGTTTGCAATGTGGGAACTGTGTGACTTTAGGCCAATTAATTTCTTCTCTGTCTTTCTTATCTGAAATATGAGAATAGTAGTAGCAATTTCTCCATAATGTGGTGGTACAGATTCACTTCACACAGGTTAGGATGGCTGCAGTTTTAAGAGGAAAATCACAAATGTTGGTGAGGCAGCAGAGAAGACCATGGTGCATTGCTGGCAGATGTATGTTAAATAGCGCAGGCACTGGGAAACGGTCTGGCAGCTCCTCAAAGCGCGGGCGCAGTTACCACGTGACCACGTGACTCAGCATTCCCACTCCTACGTCGGTCCATACCTCAGAGAACTGAAGACATACTCTACACAAAGCCTGAATATTCCTGGCAGCATTATTGATAACAGCCCAAGCCTGTATGGCTAAACACACGTACATCCGTACACTGAGATGTTTTCCAGACAAGCAAGGAAGAAAGCACTGATCCAGGCTGCAATGTGGTTGCATCTTAAAAATATCATATTAACTAAATTTCAATTACGAGTGTCAAAGGCAGCGGTGTGATACGATTTATATAGAACCTCCAGAATAAGCAAACCCAGAGACCAAGAGCGGACCAGTGGCTGCCGGCGCCGGGCGATGGGGGAAGGGGACTGGCTCTGAGCAGGACAGGGCTTCCTTTGGGCAGTGATAGAAGTGTCCTGGGATTGGTAGCGAAGAGGGTGTTATGGTTTGGATCTGGAGTGTCCTCCAAAAGCCTCAGGCATATGGATGTTGTAAAATACTGATGTGTGCTTGGGATGTGGGGCTGGGGTGGGGCAGGACCCTGGGACACCGTGGAAGGGGAGCTCCGCCCTGCCTCACCTGCTTGGCTTTCTGCCTGCTGTGCCGCGAACCGCTTTCCTCTGGCCACCGCTGCGCCACGTGCTTCTACCATGGCTAGCCACCCATGGCCTTCTAAACCTGTAAGCTAAAATAAATCTTTCCTCCCTCGAGTTGCAGATGTGGGGTATTCTGTCCCAGCAACAAGAAAGTAAGACAGATGGCGTGCACGACCATGTGAATATGCCTTAAAAAGTAAATGGTCTACTTTCAAGGGGCATTTTGTTGTATATGAATTATATGTTTCAATAATAATTTTTAAAAGAACAAGATGATACGTGGGCATACTCATTAAACGTGCCCGCAGGTGCTGTGTAGATCTCTTCAGTGGTCCAAAGGGAAATACGAGGAGATGTGAGCAGGACAGCTGAAGGCCGTCCACAGGGGCCAGGCTACAGTCCCCAGGCCAGGGACAGTGGAGCTGCCCCATCTGGAGGAGCTGACTGTTGAGGTGAGTGTCAGCTGAGTGCTTAAAGCCACCGCCCATCCCTGAGGAGCTCCATGCGAGAAACCCAACAAGGAAATCACACTGTGCTGGGAGAAAGGAAGATCACAGGCGGTGTTTACAGGCAGGAAATAGCCAACAGGTGTGTTCTGGACTTCTCTAGGTAGATAGAGCTGTCACCGTAAGGAACCTTTTACAAACTATTGGACCTGCCTGGATTACTCTGGCCGAAGAGTCCACTTGTTACTGTGGCAAACAGCAAACAAAGTCTAACAAATGTGTGATGCACAAACTGAGCTCAGTACCACCTGACCTGGGAGAACTGTCAAAGGTCACTAAAGTGAAAACAGGTCAAACTTTACCAGAAACATCCTATCACTCAAGAATAAGACGGGAGCCCACTCCTGAGGTAGGAGACATGAAGCCTGCCAAACACAGCGGTCACCTCTTTTTCTGGGCCATGTAAGGGAGGGTCCACAGCCACACTCAGTCAGGCAGCCAGACACCAACTGGTGAAAAACATCCATGTATCAACAGTTTGTGTTGACTGGTAGCGTGTTCTTTTCTGGATTACAAACATTAACAAAAAGTTAATTTATGTGATGTGGTAGTTATTTTGTACCATTTCTTGCCCATTACATTTTTAAAGGAAAAAAAAAAATATGCTATTACCTTCACTGGCCCATACTAAGTGTTCAGTAAGTGGTAGATGGTAGTGTTGGACCGCAGCCTCAGGCACTGTGTTTAGGTTTTTCTTTGAAGGTTTGGCCACCAGGATCAGCTGTTAAAGATTTAACTTATGTTTTGCTATCTTAGGGAAAGAAGGTAAATTTTAAATGCCTTATATGCAGCCTTCGGAACAATGGGTCACTTGTCAGAGGAGAATGAAAAGTACTTCCGACCTTCGGCATCTGCGCTATTCCACCTCCGCTGTGGTGGTCAAGACCAAAACATACAGACGGCAGGGCTCTGCAGGGACAAGAGAAGGGGAACTGGTCCCTGAGGGTTTAGCACCCGAACCAGGGCCAGTCCCTAGAGGTTCCACGCTGGTGGCCTGGGAAAGTTCACTGTGGGTGTCTTGGGGACACTACAAGCAGTGGCTAGGAGGACTCATCTCCCCATCAGACCCAAGAGCGCTTCACCGAAGCAGATGCTCTGCCTTCCCTAATCTCCAGGCGGCTGCTGGGAAGAATCCTTACCTTTCTCACATCCAGGCACATTTCCACTCAGCTTCTTGCCCTAGTGGAGGAACAGCGGTCCTCAACTTTTGGCACCAAGTACCGGTTTCATGGAAGATAATGTTTCTGGGATAGACAGAGGGAGGGACAGCTTCAGAATGATTCAAGCTCCTTAACATTTATTGTGCCCTTAATTTCTAGTATCATTATATTATTATATTTAATGAAATGATAATGCAACTCACCATAATGCACAATCAGCAGGAGTCCTGAGCTTGTTTCCTGCAATGAGATGTCCCCTCTGGGTGGATGGCAGGAGGCCGAGCTCAGGCCGGGATGCAGGTAACTGGGGGAGGCCGTAAATATAAAGGTTCCACTTGCTGCCCTGCTGCTCCACTTCTGCTGTGTTGTCCAGATCCCTACAGGCCACAGACTAGTCCCGGGGCAGCGATTGGAGATCACTGTGCTACAGCATGACCCAGACATTCTTGGGACACATGGGTGCCCACTGAGCTCCACAAAGGAAGGGGAAGCCTGAGCGTACAGTTGTGCCAAGGCTGAGGGTGCAGCAGGCCCAATTCCTAAGGGCTGTGTCCAGGCCCTGGCTGTCCAGAGCATTGCCTCCTCCCTCCACTCCTGCCCCCATCTTCTGTGGTCAGTCGGGTATGGCTTCCACCTTGACCAGCATCCAGCACACACTTTATCAGGCTTTCTTCCGCCTTGTAGGTGGACCCATGCCTGCCCCTGCCGTCACTAGCTCAGTGCTTCTCCAAGGCTCCTCAGGATGCACTTGACCTGACTTCCCAGATGCCTCACCTTTTCCTGAAGCACCCCCTAGAAGAATGAATGCAACTTACATTACAAATACATCAAAGACATCAAAATAAGAAATGTGTTCTTCTTTCAGTCCCTGCAAACACCTGGCACAAGGCCACCTCCTTATCTCTGTCCTCATTATTCTGAATACTAAGCCATCCCCTGCTTCTCCACCTGCTTAAACATCACTACAGGGGGGCACCGAGTACCCGGCCCTGCAACCACAGCCAGCGATATCACCGAGGAAGAGAAGGTTGTCTGCCCAGCCCAAGGAGGGAGAAACCACGCTCAGGCCCACCCTGGGCTCCACAGCTGCTGTCCTCACAGCTGTGCCTGGTTCCTGGCTGAGGAATGTCCCAGAAACCTCCCCCAATCCTGGCCTCTTGCCCCACCCACAAGCAGAATGCAGAGAGGGTGCTGCCCCAGTCCCTGCTCTGCCACCTCATGGACGTCATCCTGCCTTCCCCTGGGGTTTGAGGATTGTTGGTCTGGAGTCTCTGCAGATCCAGAAGGCCAAGAAAAACATTCCTGCTGTAGAAAACAGTGTTTTAGAGCAGAAATTTACAGATACTCTTTTCACCTTATAGAAACCGAAGCTCCTGTTGCTAGAGAGAATCACTAGTGCCAAGCATTTGATGAGCTTCCACTGAGGCCACAAAATGCACAAAGCCACCTGGCAGCAGCCTGGTCCTCAGCCAGCCACCTCCTGAGGCCTTCTGGAGCCTCACCACGTCCCCAGAAAAGCACATGGTGCACAGTCCCTGCCTTGTCTCCGGGCAGCAAGCCAGCACCTGGCTCAGTCTTCACCCCTTGCCAGGACACAGGCAGAGCTGGGGGATTCCTTCCACGACATTTGCTGGAAAGTGCTTCTGTCTTTTCATCCTGATGAAGTAGGAAAAGAATGGAAACAGAGAGGACACCTCCGTGTAGTCTGTCCCCAGATGCCCCTGCCCCTGAACTGCCACCCATTCCAGCCCTAGGTTGTTCTTCTGAGGAGCACAGCGCCACCCCGTTGAAGGAGTGTGGTGGCTTTCCCATGGACATTGACCCAACAGTAAAGAGCTAGTGAGTCCTTCCCAATGTAACCAGTCACAAGACAAGGGCGGGTGAAGACCAGTCGTCGGGGTTACTGCTTCTTACTCGGGTGAATGCCAAAATGCCCCGCACGCAAACCTCTTCTCTAGAAAGAGAAAACATTAGTGTCTCCAGGCTTGCCTGTTAGCGCAGTACATGTTATAGAGCACGAGGGCAGGAGTCAGAAGGCACACGTTGACATTACAGCTCTGCTCCTCATATGCGGGGTGACCTTGGACAAGCCATTTCCTTTCTGTGCTTCGCCTTCATATCTGGCCGCCTCTTAAGGTTGTTTCAGAACAATTAACATTTAATATATGAATTTATACCAAGTAGTTATAGCAATGCCCTGGGCATATGTTATAAATATAACACATTGTATAGCATTGGGTGAGTCTATACATAAAAATCAAGAGCATGGGCTCTGAAGACTTCCGGAATTTGGGTCTGTTCCATCTTTCCCTAGGTGTGTGGGCCTATGAGCCCGATGTTTTGTCCCTCAGTTGTCACCTCTGTAAAAGGGAAGACATTAGTAGAACTGATTCTGGAAGGAGCACATCAACATTGACAAAGTGCTTAGCACAATGGTTGGCAACTTCTCCACTATTTTATTGTTCTGCCATTAGACTGTCATTTCTTACCTGTGATCGTGACCTTGACTGCGGGAGAGGCGAAAGCTCAGGGCCCTCCCTTCCAGACCAGAAGCTGCCACGCTGAGGATCAGGAGCCAGGGCTGGGACTACCACTTGGGGAAGGGCTGGGCCAATGCTGGTTCAGCCAGAGGATTCTCACTCGCCCTCTGGGCAGAAACAAGGACCTCGCAGCTCTCTGTGGAAAGCAGGCCCCAACCCCACGTAAAAAAGCTCCTCAGATGGACTGTGAGCCTTGACCTTGTCGCTCAGCAGCCCGCGACCTTGGGCTCGTGCTGTCTAGATGCCCTTTCTGAGGATTCCCTTCCCTGCAGTGGCAGCTACCCTCTGGCCAGGTCCTGAAGTTGGAAAGCCAGGTTCTTCTCCCCTTGTCCCTCCATGACCTGCTTAACCCCTGAGATCTGGAGCCAGAGGAGGCTTCTGAGAGCTTTGGATTTGTACCTCAGAACAAAAAAACTGCAGCTGAGAATCAACTTGATAAGCCTGGGTGTCCCTTTCATTCTCTCTCTGGTCTCAAACTTGAAGCAGCAGAGCTTGAACTTATCCTCCTGCCTCAGCCTCCTAGAATGCTGTATTACAGGCCTGTGTCACTGAGGCCGGCTGGCACCCATGCTCTGCTCCTGACGTTGTGGGTTTTCTTTTTGTTTTTATTTAACTCATGAATACATAAATACATTCTATTGGATTCTTTCAAAGAGTCCAAACATTACAGGAGTATTTTGAATGAAATTCTCATGTTACAATTATCCTCTTCCTCACAGAAATCTCTTCTTGTTCATTCTTTCTACACTTTTTCTAGATATTATTTTACCTCTGTGGATCCTACCATATATATTATTCTAAGACATTTTGCTTAACATATGCTCAAGACCCCTCTATTTTTTTCTATATTGGAGATTGAACCCAAGGCTACACTCAGCTACTCCCCAGGACTTTTTATTTTTAATTTTGAGTCAGAGTCTCACTAAGTCGCTAAGTTACTCAGGCCAGGCTCGACCTTGAGATCCTCCTGCCTCAGCCTCCAGAGCGCTGGGATGACAGGTGTACACTGGCAAGGACTCCTTGTCATATGTCAAACTACCTCTTTTTAATGACAGCAGGTGGTTCACTTGTGCAAATGGGTGATTTGCATCCCATCTCCTCGGTTGTTAGGCAACTAGTGTGTTTACAGTTTTTGTTTTTATGAACAGGTGTGTTCGTGTCTGTGCACACGTGGAAACATTTTCCGTGAGGGAAGCAGAATTCCTGGGCCAAAGATTTGAAACAAACACCACGAACCCTGAGTGCTATTTCCTCATTCCATTTGATGTTTATTACCAGCATTTGTTGCGAATTATAGCATGCATTTGTGTGTTTACAATCTGCTTTTTCCTCTAAAAGGAAATTTTCACAAGAGCAGGCACCTTACCTGTCTGATGCTGTGCTGTCTACCCAACATCCAGAACAGTGTCTGGCACTCAGTAGAGCCGACCAATCCACAGTTTTGGGAGATGACACACTGCCTCCCTGTACCCTTTAAAACACAGGATATTAGCAACTTCCAAATCAATTTTCCCCCCTCTGATTAAAAAAAAAAAAAGTTCTCTCCCAGTTCCACCACTTGGCACATTCTTCCAGATCTGTGCCTGGCCTCTGCCCACCAGCCTGATTTAGGAAGGTCTGTCTGTTTGCAGATAGAACTACAGACCTGAAAGCCTATCCCAAAGAAAAGTAAGTTGAGTGGAGGATCAGGGCACAGCCAGAGATACAGCCCGATAGGGAGCCCGGGAAGGGTCTAGACAAGGTCACCGCTGCTGCCACAGCAGCTTCACGGATGACGACAGCCTCTGCACAAGTGGAGGCAGAACAGCAGCGGCCACCGGGGAGGGGCCTCGGGGATCGGAAGGGCAGGCCCAGCGTCCTTCAAGGGAGCAGTGTCTGGGCAGGAGGCTGACTGACCACGGCTGGGCCCGGCCCCCACGGAAGGATGAGAGGCACCAGGGGAGCAACCAAAGCCCCGGGGGCTGTGAGTCATTGACCTCCATCCTCCGAGGTCCTTCCCCAGATACTTGTGCAATTTTTCCCCCCTTGAGTGATGGCTGTGACAGCTCTGTCTTGTCTTCCCCAGCCCCTTCTGCAAGCCACCGCAGCTTCCCAGGACGAGCGGTTTCTCTGGTTCTGGCCTCAAAGCAAGGTCACAAATGACACCGCATCTCACCCGTGGGCAGCCTGCAGGATACGCCACAGCTTGAGAGAGCGGGAAATGGGCTCTCCACCCCAGCACTTCTGTCTGGGGATCTGCTGGTCCCAGACCGGAAGTGACCTGTGCTACTGGCCTGGTTCTTTGACCAGTCTATATCACAGAGGAAATGGGTAGGAGGGATCTTGTAATATGAACTAGAGCAACCTGAAGCAATGTGGGGATCTAGTTTGAATTCTGGTTTGAGAAAAAAAATCACAATGTAATTTTGTAATTGCAACTGTAGAAACACAAATACGGACTAGTAGGTGATGTTAAGGAATTAGTGTCGATTTTGATGGATGTGATAATGAGATTTTATATGTGTAGAAAACACTCTAGAGAATCATATGGAGATGTTTCGGGTAAAATATGTATCAGTAATTTGCTTTAAGATACTTAGGTTTAGAGCTGGAGGAATGGCACAGCAGTTAAAGCGTTTGCCTTGCAAGCACAGGTCCTGAGTTCGACTCTTCAGCACCACATAAATCTGGGCATGATGATACATGCCTATAATCCCAGCATTCGGAGGCTGAGGCAGGCAGATTACCCTAAGTCCAAGGCCAGCCTGGGCTACACCAGTGAGTTTAGAATAGTGCGGACTAAAGAATGAGACCGTGTGTGTCAAGGAAAGAAAGGAAGAAAGGAAGGAAGGAAGGAAGGAAGGAAGGAAGGAAGGAAGGAAGGAAAGAAAGAGAAATAACTACTTAGACTTTAAAAAGTAAATAAAGCAAATAATACAGCAAATTGTTAAATCTATGTGATGGATATATGGGATTTATTTGTCTAGGCTCTCAGGTTTTTTGTATATTTAAATTTTTTCACGATAAAAGTTAGAAACAGAAGAAAAGGAGTAGGAGAAAAGAGGAGGACCAGGGGAGGAAGAGAGGAGGCAAGCCACAGGAGGAGAGGCAGGGTCGAAGCCCTACTGATGTCCAGCAGGGTCAGCCCCTTCCAAGGGACAGGGGAGGACGCTCCAAGGTGGTGTGTGGCCAGAAGCACACCGTGGCACGCTGTTCCTGCTACGTTGCACCTGCACACAGCCTGCCAGCCTCTCTGCAGACTGGAGCACAACCGAGTAGAATCATAGCTCACAGAGCTGGCCGCCTCACAGCCGTGAGTTCAGCCAGACACAGAATACAGGAGGCAGTGGCTAGAGATCTGATACATGCATTTCAGGCGGAAAAGCCTGGAAAAGCTGAGACCTAGCCCAGCAGACCCCCCAGGAAGCCAGAGTCACGCCATCTGTGATGCAGCCAAGCATGAGCTAGCCTGTCTGTGTTTGCAAAAATTGAGACTGCACAATTCTTCCCGGAAATCAGAGTTGGGCTGTATGAGGCAAGGGAAGCCGTGCATAGATCCGACAGCAGGAGCAGGCTTGCCAAATTGGGTCTTTACTGGAGCAGTGAAGCCACCCCCTTACCTCGGCCTCCTGGGGCTGAACGCCCTGCTGGAGGAAGACTGCAGCCCACGTGCCCTCACGGCCCACTTCCCCCCATGCCCTTGGGCTGGCGCCAACCCTGCTCACTGTGCTCCTCAGCTTGTCCTGCAGGTCAGCGAGAGATTTCAGAGGTGAGGACAAGGTGATCGTGCACTCAATATACATCCACTGAGCAATTATTACTCCTGTGATCAGCCTAGTGTCAAGTCCATGAGGGCCAGAGCTAGACCCAGCTCAGCCCAGCTTGACAAGGGCAGGGGATGTCAAAGTTCAGGCTTCCGTTTCTGGGGCTTGGCAGGAGGGCACACTCCGTAGGCACGATTTCCAGTCCTGTTCCAAACCTACTGTCTTGTCTTATTCTGATCTTGCTGTTATCACAAAGCGCCAAGGATGGTTTGTGAGTGACAGACACTCATTTCTCAAAGTTCTGAAGACTAGAAGTTCAAGATCAAGGTGTCAATGTTGTTGGTTCTGGTGAGGATCCTCTTCTGATTTGCACGCCTGTAACTTCGCATTGTAACCTCGCCGGGGAGAAGGAGGAGGAAAAAGCTCTTTTTATAAGGGCACTAATCCCATTCTAGGGAGCTGCACCCTCATGACCAAATCACTTCCCAAGCCCACCCCCTCCAGCCTTCTAATACCTTCCCTTTGGGAGTTAGGATTCAAACACATAAATTTGGAGGATGGGGATACATTTAGTACACCTAACGAACCAGATACCGATGACAGAGCCCAGGACTGTTTACACAGCCCTTCAGGTGACACGGTTGCATGTTAAGTTTTAAGAGCCATTAGCACAGAGAAAATAGGAGGGACTTCACCCATGGGGTGGGAAGCAGAGTGTTGAGAAAGCAGATTTCAGTTACAGGGAAAATGACCTTTTAACGACAGCTGCTCAGCAAGGTCGGCAGCCTCATTCTCAGCAAAGCCCCATCCCTCAGGGCTGCAGCCAGGCTGGGAACATTCTCGAGGACCGGCCGGGTTGTACCACCGAAGCAACAGGCCTCCAAATCTTAACAAACCGATCTCTGGCTCTGGCCAAGTCTGCTTTGCCTGGACTCCTCCAGAGCCCCATCCTCTCGGGCTGGTGACTGACTCAGCCTGCTCTGACCCAGAGCTCTGCCATTTCAACACAGAACTTGCTGGTGACTGATTTTGAAGGGAAGAAGGACACTAGAGAAGGACACAGATACATTCTCCCCCCTCAGCTCAGAAGTATGACACACTCAGCCTCTCTCTCCTTCCTGCAAGGACTGTAATCTCTCAGAGATTCCCAAGGACAGGAGAAGCCCTGAAAATATCTACCCCAGGGATAGGCTTCTTTTCAAGTGCTGTGCTGGAAAGAAAATAGATCACTTAAAAATCTCTTCCAAACTTGAGGTTTTAGTTTCCTGTCATCCTTTGGCTCTAAGAATGCTTTAAATTGACAAGTGGTTGCAAGTTTCCAGGAGTCCCAAGCTTCCGGGAGTGACCCAGCTCACGACAGCCCCGCGGCAGCCCCTCTGTAGCCTCCTGCACTCTGTGCCTCTGGCATGCCGAGCCCATGGCAAATCGGAGAACCATGGGCAGCTGCAGGTCAAGGGCAAAAGCCCAAGGTTCACAAGGTCTGGCAACCCAGGCTTGGCCCAGCTGAGGGCTGGAGGGGGAGACTCCAGGGAAGTCTAGGACAGGAACCAGCCCTTTGCAAGCTAGGCTGAGGAAGAGAAGAGACAGGCGAGAAGTAGAGCCATTTCCTCTGGAAAGATAAAAGAGAAATAAACTTAAGTCTGCACTTCTGGACTGTTCCAGCCTGTGATTCAGATGTGCCAGGCAGCTGTTGCTACAGGACTAGGTGTACAGGCCCCACCTGAGTGCTCACCCCCCACCCACCTCTCGGAGCAGCCATCACAGCAGGGCCCAGCAAGCTAGGGGAGTGTCCCCTGAGCCTCGGGACCCCCTCTTCCCTGTAGCACCTGACAAGAAGGCAGAACAAATGAGGATCAAGGCACAGAAAGGCAAAGAGGCAGAGCAGCTCTCCTGGATCCTGGGGCTGTGGACTGGAGTGGTCACTCCAGCCCACCAGCCCACCTCCGCCAGCCCAAAGGGCTATGAGACCCCATTCTCTGCCCGCTTAGTTAAGATGTCACTATTGTGGGAGCTTTGACAGAGAAGTCTCTAATGGGGTCAGAGCCACGGGCACTAACACCAAGTGCTTCTTCCTTCTCATGCAGACAGATGGAACCAACGGCCATTGTGCTAAGGCTCCTGGTATTAAGTCACTGTGCCCTTTGCCGAAAGATCAATTGTAGATCTGCCCTGAGGGAGGATAAATCGCATTGAGAACTCTCTTGATTAAGGCTCACTTATTAAGGATCCTGCTGGAGGTTGCTTTTTAAGTGATAGATCAGGGAATAATTCAAAACAGGGCACAATAATTGGGTTTCCCTTTGGCCTGCACATTTATTCTGTGGCAAAAAGGGGTTAGGGCTGGACTTGGTCGCTCTAATTGTTGCCTAGGAGTCCTACAGAAGAGAGAGGAGAGGAAGAAAAAAGGAGAGAAAAAAGGGAAGGGTCAGGGGGAGGAGCGGAGAGGAGAGAAGGAGTGATACAGCCTTCGGGCATTCATTCTACGCCTTCACCAAGCACATGGGAAACCCTGAGGCGTGGGGACAGAGATGGACCATAGGCTATAAGACCACCTGGTCTGCCACAGACCAGAAGAGCCATTTCCTACACAGTTAGGAGCTCCCTCTTTTGTATCCCAGTAGAAGTATTCTTCAGGCTGTCTGAGCCCCTAGGATGTCAGGAGACCCACAACCCACACCCAGGACGGAACGCCCTGGACTGCAGAGTCCATGCCAACTCAATGGTGGGCTGAGGCCTTCAGCAAGCAGTTAGGCTTTGAGATGCAGCTATAAATACTGGACTGCGAGACTACCAGTCTCTGTCCCAAACACCAGAGAACTGAGCCAGCCAGACACCCCAGATGTAGCCTTCGGGGAGTAAGTAGAGTTCATCAGGGTACCATGTCGTAGACTCAGTAACCACAGCCCGAGTCCAGCCCAGGAACCTCAGGACCAAGGTGCTCCTACCCCGAAGTGCAACCCTCTGGTCAGAGGCTTCACCTCTGTGGACCTCAGTCTCCCCATCCGTATGGAACTTGGGTGAGGGATAGTGTGAGTAGCCCCTTGGGGCACTCTCACATGCCTAACGTAAAGCCACAGAAAGCTCCTTAAAATGCAGCAAAGTCTGCCACAGCGTCCAGTGTAACCTGGAGGAAAGGGCGTTCAGATCTGACCGAGCTCGTGCTCGTGTGGACACACTCCGGCCACGCAGGAGATCATCCACCACACATGTGGGGAAGGAAGTGGGTACCTGCAGAGATGAAAAGCTGGCCAAGGCAGGCCGCGAGGAAGGGTACGTCAGAGACTGCGTTCTGTGTGTTGCAGCCTTCACCTGGATGTCTAAATTTCTAAATCTCTCTTTTTTTTTCCCCTAAGTGGCACAAAAAAATGCAGCATCCAAGCTGCCACCTTGAAAATGCAGCCCTGGGGCTTTCCAGGTGTCCAGAGCCCTGGGTTGGGCCAGATCCTCCTCCAGTATCACCACCCTGGCTCCATTCCACCCACCCCACCCATGGCCTGCATTCTTTTCCTTGTTTCTTCTCAGTTCTGTCGCCCTCCCACCCAACTGCTCAAAGGCAAAGTTGAACAGGCTGTTCAGACTTCTTCAGGCCACAGGATAGAAGCTGCAAATTAGTTGTACAAAATCCCTTAGAAAAGGAGTCTCACAAACGCTCTCCAGATGCACTCAGGTCAGAAAGCCCACGGCAGCCTCTCTAACAGACTATCTGGGCTCCAGCCCCAGACTCAACTGCCAGCCCAGGCCTCTTGTTGGGTGGTCTTCACATGAAATGTTTCCTCTATGACCCCACATTGAAAACTAAATCAGAACTCTGATGCCACCCGGAGCCAAACCTGCTGCAGTTGGGAGACCCTGGCACTGGCCCTTCGGCTGCAAAGACTCGTCAGCCAGAAAATCAGCCAAGGGCTTTTGGCTGGGGGAAGGTTCCCAGGCAAGGCCCCGAGCAGAGTCTGACCTCTCCGTGCACCCAGCAGACTCTGGCCTTTCTCCTACAGCTCAGCTCTCGGAGGATGAAGCTGTGAGAGCACCCTCTCCTGAGGACGGGAGGGGCTGCTGCACACGAGACCTGCCAGGCCTGGCGGCCTCACCACAGACAGAGCTGAGTGCCAGGCCCTCCCTGGCCCAGCCGCCCTTCTATTCTCACTGTAATTACACGGCAGGTTGCTAAACTGCACGTCTGGTCCAGAAGTCACTGTGTCCTCCCAGGCAGGTTGTCTAAGGAAGTTACCTATCCCACCCAGCCCAGAGCCTAGCTGCACGCTGATCCCTACCCCCAACTAGGGTCAGCACGTCTGCTTCACACCCACCCTCCTGTCTGAGCTCCCGTCTCCCCACAGCTAGGCTCCCCACCACCGCCTCAGGCCCCTGGAACACACCTTCGTTGGCTGGGCTGCCAGAATAGGAGACCACAGGCTCAGTGGCTCAAACAACAGTAGTGATTACTCACTGTTCTGGAAGCTGCGGCCCCAGATCAGGATGCCGGCATGGCCGCGCTCTGTGTGGCTTTTCATGGCTTGCAGCTGGCCGTCTTCTTCATGGTGGAATGGAGCGGGTTCTGCTCTCTTCTTCTTTTTGCAGCAGGGGACCTCACCCTCATGACCTCACCTGACCCTAATTATTTCCAAAGGCCACTTCCCAATAAATCACATTGGGAGCTAGTTCCTTGCCTGCACTGTCATGGGGAATGCACTATGAATTCTGTGGGGACACTGCCTTCAGTCTCTAATAGGCCACATCAGCTGCGGTTCACTGTCCCCAAACTCACATCTCCATCCTGCAGCCCTCTCCAGAGGGACAATGTATGCATTAGCTTGCGTGCTGCTGGGACGCAACATCTGATACACACAATTTAAAGGAGAGACATTCTGTTGTCTCATGGTTTCAGAGGTTTCAGACCATGGTTGGCTGTCTCCAAGGCAGGAGCACCTGGCAGAGGAAAGCTGCCAACGTGTTGCAGCCAGGACGCAGAGAGAGAAACAGAGAAAGGGCCAGGGCAGGTGCAGTTCCAATATCATGCTCTCTGAGCCATTTCACGCACCCTTTCCTGGTCTTCTAGGTGTCTGTCCCGCTGACCAAGGCAACACTCAAGATTCACCACCATAGCCAGACCCTCCACGTGCTCCACCAGCTGGACACAGGACTCAGGAGTGACAGCAGGGCTGCAGTGCAGAGCAAGCCCAGAGCCAGGGCCACCTTCAGGCTTGGCTGCACGCACAGGAAATGTCTCTCCTGGCGCAGGCCACACTGACAATTCTGCCGCAGGCCCTACCCAGTTTCCTTCCTGCCAGTTCCTATCTGTGGCCTCTCAGTGTATGTCACACCTAGAACCTCCATCTCACAGTCACGATGGGAGGCATTGTCTACAGAGCTGCCACTTGGACATGGTCGTGAGTGCGAAGGAGTGTCCCGTGGGCCCTCATCTCACCAGCCGGGCTCTGTCTGCTATAGAAAGGATCATGTGCCATGCACTTGGCCGGACTATCTGGCTTGTGTGTGCACCAAAGGCTCACTCAGCTACTGCCTGTGGAGCAGGGTTCCGGAAGAACCTCAGAATAACCCTATACCTCCTTTCTGCCTGCTTGTGCCCATGTGACCTGCCTTCATAGGCCCTGGGACCAACAGAGGCAAAAATGGTGGGCTCCTTGGCCTGACCCGAGCCCTCAGGAATCCTGTCAGTCACTTTTCTGAATGAAATTCAAGTTTCTGTGGCTAGCAGGGCTGGTTGCTGGCAGTAGCAAGAGTCAGCAAGCCTCTCTCCCTCTGTGAGCTCTGATTCCTCAGTAAAATGCTGATTTAAAGTGCCCACCCCCACCCCAAGGCTGGTGTGTGTTCTCAGAATACTCCAAGAGACACTGCAGTGGTAGAACCTGGGTGTCCTTTGTCTTAAGAAGGCAAGGGACTAACCCAAGAGGAAAACAGCAGCTCCAGAGAACAATGAGCCTCCTTCGGGTGGGGCTTTGTTCCCAAAGGGACAGGCAAAAAAGCTGGAGCCAGCCTCAAGCTCTCCCATGTGGGGGAGTGTTGTGGTTTCTGCTCCTGCTGAAGCAGCAGAGGCTGGGCAGCCATTTAGTTCAGAGGCCTCCCTGGGGCTGCACCTGGACAAGTGTGCCAAGAAACCCCCTTGGCCAGGACATACCCTCAGCAGTGTGGGATGGGGAGAGCAGGGCGTCCTACTGTGGGTGGCTGCGTGTCCCTTTCTAGAAGATGAGTGGAGTGCCAACCACAGCGCCTGTAACCAGCTACTCGGGTTGTAGAAGGACCCCAAGTTTGAGACCAACCTGAAAGCTCAGTGAGACCCTGTCTCGAAATAAAATTTAAGAGGGCTTGGAGTATGACTCAGTGATAGAACGCTTGCCTAAGAATATGCAAGGCGCTGGGTTCCATTTGCAGTACCCCAAAAATGAGGGTCTCTACGTCCCTTAGAGAGTCCTAGCCCCATTCCGGGCTACACCTGAAACCGATCCCCGCGGGGCCACAGAGCAGGTGCTCCGGGCTGGGTAGCTGAGTACACTCTGTTCAGTATTTGGAAGGCTTCTGATGAAGGAATGAAGGAACTACCTCTTTATTCCTGTTGCTCCATAAATCATGCCACAAAGGCAAGTGAGATCCCTCCCCAAAGGACCTTCCGGGCCACTCCTCAGGACATCACACCCAACCCTTTCTTGGTCCTCCCAGGCCCCTCTAGGGAGATTGGCAGACTTCTGCAAGACTTACAGGGCAGCAGGGCTTTCAGGCCACCTTGTTAAAAAATGGCAGGCCTCTTTGGATTGAAGTCTTCAGGAAGGAGATGATAGAGAAGACAAAATTGTAACTGGCCAAAGAGATGCACCTAGTTAAACTAGTCAAAAGAGTGATGGCGGCATTCCAGAAAGAGGGAAGGCGGGGAAGGGAAGGCAGCCTGGATTATTTGGGGAGTTTCCTGAATCTGGGGTCCAGGGAAGTCTTCTGAGAAGGATGAAGGACAAACAGTTGAACTTCATCCAGAAGATAGTGGCGTGGTACAAGAGGCCTTAGAGATTTTACTTTCAGTAGAAAAGTTGCAGAATTGTCTTAGTTACAGAATACCAACACGCACAACTTAAGGAAGGAAAAACTTATTTTAGCTCACAGTTTCAGAAGACCTCAGTCTATTCATGGGCAACTGGCACTGATGGAAGCACATGGCCAAGAGCTCTTTGTGATGGCATAGGCAGGAAGCCAAGTCTGGGAGGAAGGGCAAAGCTAGCATATACTCTTCTACGTCATTTCCCAGTGACCCACCCCTTTCGGGTCAAGCCTCAGTGTTCGGCCTTTTCTGGGTTAAGCCCCAGTAGTCAGCCCCTTCCAGGTTACATGCCCATAATGTACCACAAGCCTGTAATCTAGTACATGCCTGTAAGATCCATAATCTACCACATGCCTGTCTTATACCACACTCCTATACTCCGCGCCTCCAGGCCTCCTCTCCTAACAGCACATCCTTCTACAGGTAATACATGACATCTCAATGCATGGGGCTTTTGGGTGGCCTCCACACAGCAAGGTCACAGTGAGGAAGTGTAGCTGACTCCCAGATTGTGTGCCTCGTCACCACGGCTTGGATGACGTCATTTCGTATTTGTCTATCTATCATTTGCACTAAATGAAATATGGAAATACAAGGCTCACCTTTTTTGTCACTGAGCATTCCAAAGTCTGTAGACCCCGGAAACTGTCATGATTACGCGTCTTCCTCTGCTGGGCTTATGTCAGTGCCCCTCCTGGGTGGTGACTCCTCAAAATACAGAAATCTGTCTTTCATTTCTGTCTCCTATCCCTTATGCCACGGGGACTGGCACAGCATAAGATTAGATGATGAATTGGTAGACCCAGGGATGGTAGGTTAATGCCACATTTTTTGGTCTACTCAAATCGTTGTAAATTATTTATCATGCTTTGGAGGTTAAACTATGAGAGCTGACGTCTTTCACTTACCTTAAAAACAAACTCAACACTGGTGGGTCCTTTAATCTGGATTTTTTTTTTCCTGAAATAGAAGAAGAGATTAATTCTAGGCTAAAAAATTACTCAGCTCGATCTTAGTGGTAAAAAAATTCTTTTAAACAAGCAAGAAGCTGGAGGCCATTGAATCTCCAGTTCCTGCTTCCAGTATGCTGGCTGAGGCCAAGGTACTGAACCATCCATCATTCCTGCTGGGAATAGAAGTCAGTCCTGCCGGGAACCTCCAGAGAATCTTGCAAAACATCTTTGTCCCAGAAAGCCAGCTGTGATGGGGGGTGCAGACAGATTCCTAAGGAGGCCCTGGAAAGGAGGAGCAGTATTCAGCAGGGGGCAGCTGGCCCCATAGGACTCTGGAGCTGGGGTGGCCCTCCAGCATTGTCCCCTGCCATTCCCTTATACCTTCTCTGTCAACAATGGTTGGCTGTGTATTACTTCCAAGAAGGGGCATGGCTTGAAGAAGTCAGCTGTCCTCAAAGAAGTGTCAGCCAGGACCTGGAGGATTGGCTCAGCAGTTAAAGCTCTTGCCTAGCAAGTGCTATGTCGAGTGCTAAGTACCTGATTCAATTCCCCAGCACCACCTAAGCAGGGCATGGTGGTGCATGCCTGTAATCCCAGCACTCAGGAGGCTGAGGCAGGAGGATTGCTATAAGTCCAAGGCCAGCCTGGACTGCATAGTGAGTTCAGGACCAGCCTGGGCTACAGAGTGAGACCCTGTCTCAAAAAAAAAAAAAAAAAAAAAAATCAGCCAGCAGTAGCCACAACAACTAGGCAAGATGGTTCATCCATTCAAGTGAGATCTCGGCTCAGCACAGCCTCCTCTATAATCTTCCACAACCTGGGCAGATACTCCAGCATCAGAAGCACACTCAGCTGCCCAGAGCCTATGGAGAGGAGCTAGCTAGAGCCGCCAGCAGACAGATTTGCATCCGAATCTTGACTCTGACACTTACAAGCTGCGTGGCGTAGATTAGTATCAAACTTCGTAAGTCTTCGTTTACTCATTTATAAGATAGCAATAATGCCATCTACTTTTTAATGTTTCAAAATGAAAATCAAAAAAGGGTATAAAAAAAAAACCTCTTGGCCCAATCCACTTTTTCATAGGATGGTGCTGACAGTGGGCGACTACAGTAATTGGTGTGAGTGCTGGACGCTCACAGGTGGAGGCTACCCTAAAGCTTATGTCAAAAGCCACCAGGTATGTGGACTGCTAGGCCCAGGAACTCTGTGACAGAGACCAGTTATCTTGTTAAATCTCAGGCCATGTTCTGCTGTGATCGAGGACACTGTGTAGAGATATCATCAAGAACAAAGGACAATACTGGGAGAGGAGTTTTAGCTGTCCTTGCCAACAGAACACATGGTAGCCTTAATGTGCCAGGCACCAAGAGGGTAGGGCCACGGGGGTGGGTGAGACACTTTCTTTGCAGGCTATGGGCACCACCAAGGCTGCTGGCTGTTCAAGGGGCACGGCCACATGGCAGATGAGTGGTGGTAGATTTTACTGTCTGCTTCTGCAAGTGGTCAGCAAGTAGTTAAAAAAAAAAAAACAACAACAACAACCTAGCTGGGATTATTTCTAACCACATGGAAAGTGCAGAGTGTAATGGTACCCTCCAGGCCAACACAAGTGGATGTCAGAGCTTTGATCTTCCCTTCAAGGGAGAGCTTCCGGGGGCGGCTGGGGTGGGGCCTGGAGCACTTTGGAGTGCTGAGACTGCTTTCCACTCTCCTAGCTAGAGGTCCTGTGGAGCAGCACCCAGACTCTGGAACCAGAAAGGTCTGAGTCCTGACCAGGAATCCAGCCTTGGAATCTTGGGCAAAGGTCGACACCTCCCAGCAAAGACCACCAGGTGCACACGTGCGCAGTGAGAGTTGGGTAGCACTCACTGCAGTGCAGGCGAACACAACAGGAGTTTTTAGGGCAGATGGGAGGAAGACCTATGATAGGAGTTGAGTTCGGTTGGTTGATGTGGCCGAGGGGAAGGAAGTAGGTATTTGCTTTAGATTGGGTGCTGGTGATACAGGCCTGTAACCCCAGCCCTCTGGGAGGCTGGGGCAGAAAAAAATCACAAGTTTAAGCCCAGTTTAATATAGTAGCAAAATCTTATCTCAAAATCAAAAATAACTTGATCCCTAGTATCACAAACTGAGAGAAAGAGAAAGAGAGAGAGCGAGAAAGAGAGAGAGAGAGAGAGAGAGAGAGAGAGAGAGAGAGAGAGAACAGGGGCAATTCTGTGACCTGGCATTTTGATACATTTTACCAACAAGGAAGATAAAAAGAAAAAAGTTATAGTTGGAGGGTGAGGCAAGGAGCCGTCACTCTTTGTGGCTGAGAGGAGACGCCTGGCACTGGGGCATCTTGTGGGCAACGCAGTATCCCTGCTTTAATGGAGGCTTAGACAAAATTAGGAAGCAGCCTTGGCGCGTCCCATCTCGTCGTAGTGGGGCGGAGTGCTTGTGTAAGTCGGTGTGTCTAGTAGGAGAGCACAGCTGTGAACAAAAGGCAGCATCCTGGTGTGAGAAATTTCTTTTCTGGTTCCTAAATTCTTCCATGCATACACCTTTCCATCCATAAAATGGGGGTAGCAATAACTACCTCACAGGGTGGCTTTGAAGGCAAAATAGGGCGATGTGGAGCTCAGAGTGGGAACTTGCTGCCCGTCAGTGGCAGCCCAGCCCAGGAGCAGGTCAGCCGGCAGCTGCTCCAACACCCAGACCATAGATTAGGAAACCAGACGGAAAGGCTGAGCGCCTGCTGGGGAAAAACCGAGGTGAAATCTCCATCCATCTCCAGATAGCAACCGAACTTTCTGTTTTGAATTGTGGTTCATCTCGTCGGGACTGGCACATGAAGTGTATACTCTCCAGCAGCAAAACATGCTGGCAATCTGGGCCAGGTGGCAGGTTCCATCTGGGCTTCCCAGTGGGGCTGGAGCCGGGCCCAAGACCTGGGCGATGAGGTAGGGAGGTCACATCAGGCCCCGGGGGGGACGGGGGGGTCACCACCAAGATCACCACTGGTGTGTGGCTCCCACTCTGCACTGCGGGCAGGATGAGTGGAGTTGCGGAACGCGGGGAGCACCCTCGAGGAGCAGAGGCTGACTCAGGCAGGCAGGGCGAGGACCACTTGTACTTGGTTCCCACACATAATCTTGTCTGCTAATAGCAGAGTTCCCGGCAAGTGAGATTTCCAGAATAAAGCCCACCCAGGCTGAGTTCTCAAATTACATCCTTACTCTGGTAATTGCAGAGTTCTTCAGGGCCTGCATCTGTCTTATAATCGCATTTCTATGAGGACTTGATTGAGTGCCACCTCTCATTTGGAAGAACAAAAGGAAAATTACACATTTCAGTGGCTCGGCTTCCCCAGCTCAGGGCACTAGAAAGCTTGGGGCGTGAATCCAGCCAGTTCCTTCTGAGGTGTATGCAGCCTTAACATGTTCAGCTGTAAAATGGGAACGACAAAAGGCAATACCTTTCACAATGCAAATCAAGTGTGACATCCCCATGTGGGCATAGAAGGACCTCTGAAAAGAACTGTCACATATTTTAATTGTGTCACATATAATGATTTTTGCCTATTAATAAGTAGAAGAGATCTGAGGCAGAATGAAAAGGTCATATTACAACTAGTGTCTTCTACAGTGATGTAACTAACATTTTTCTATAATCTTTAGTAATGACATGTACTTGCAGGATTCTGAAATTTTAGAAGTCGCCACAAAAACTTGGGGGGGGGGGGGCGGGCTGTCAAGGCTCTGCTCACTAGGGCAGAGAAGTTAGCTCACTAGGAATTACACGATCGATTCATTCAACAGAGATGTATGGCACGTCTGCTCCATGCCAGGCCTAATTCTATGAGTTTTAGATAATCGTTAGGAAACAAAGTCATCAAGAAGCCCTGGAAACCAACTCTCCAGGCTACAGAGTGACTGAGATTGCTCTGCCTTTGGCCCTGGCCATCTGTGGCCTGTCTAAGGCTGGCAGATATAGGGATCTCCTGCAGGGCCAAATGGCTCCATCCATATGGCAGACAGGGCTGGGAGTGAAGCCCAGTGGCTAGAGCACTTGCCTGGCGTGTTCAAGGACCTGGGTTTGATTTCCCAGCGCCATATAAAAATTAACTAGGCATGGTGGCACACACCTATAAGCGCAGCACTTGGGAAGCCGAGACAAGAGGATTGCCTTGAGTTCTAGGCCAGCCTTGGCTACTAGTGAGTTCAGAACCAGCCTGAACTACAGAGGGAGACCTTGCTTCAAATAAGTCAATAAATAATAAAATAAAATAAAGTCCCCACAAAGGCTCCAACCTGGACTTCAACCTTGGGCTAGAAGTGGCAGGACCACTGCCACAAGGCAGAGTCACACTAACGTAGCCTGCTCTTTCCACAGACTCAGGGGTCGGCAGAGCTCACTCTCAGATGTGTGAATTCTCTGTAGAGTGACTTTGTATTTCTACCTTGATGAACCTTTTTCTCTGTGTTGGGGAGGCCCAAACTCTGTGCTGAGCACACGACAGTGGTCAGACTGTAACATGACGCACATACTTCCATTTGCTTCCCAGGTAAGTGATCTGGGGCACACTGTGGTGCTTGACAGTCTATTTCCCAAAGTCTGATCGCTTTGGGGGACTCCAGTCCAAAGCAGTTGTTGGTCTTGGTGCAGGAAAGGTAGGCGATAGCAGATCGATTGAGTCAGACACAGCAATTGGCACTTTGCTAGGTCTCCTCATCAGTACACTGGGCAAAGAACTTTCTTATTTTTCCAGGGTACCGATGCAATAATGATCAGCACACACTCACATACTCTCCAAGCATAACCATTCGCCCCAATTATGACTACAGCAAGGAGAAGTAAATAGTGTTTGTCTTGGTGCCCGTAGCCTGCCCGGCTCTCCAGCCTACTGTAGAACAGTTTAATTTCCCTTTGTTTTCCCTCCTGAGTTAAGACTGTGGGAATAGGACCTATTAGAGAGCCATCCACCCACCCTAATGCCTACCACTTCAATCCCAAAGACCTAGCAGAAGCTTCCATTATTTTCCCCAGCACATCTTAGGTCAGGTCACGTTCTTGAGATCCTTGTTACTCTCATCTAAATAATTCCCAGGAGTTTTGCCTGTCCAGTTAGGCAGGCAATGAAAGAATCACTTAGGGCAGATTACTCTGCTGAATATAAATGTTGCTGAATGGAGGAAAGGGAAGGCCATCTGCCTGAGGGGCTCATTAAGGGACAGTCCAGGCAAATGATACTCAGTCCTCCAGTGGTGACCTCTGAGGCTTTGGGGTCACACTCTGCCTTGAGGACTCCCCTGCTGCAATGAAACCGTACCCACAACCCTCCCACCACCACCAGGCGCACACCCGACCTCCTACGCAGACCCAAGGCTGGGGAGCAGCGGGTAACAATTAGCCTGAGGGCTGGAGCATAGTTCAGCTTGTCTAGCAAGGCGAAGGTCCAATCCCACTGCACCACAAAAAGTTAGCCAGGCATGCTGGCACGTACCTACAAGCCCAGCACTCAGGAAACAGAAGCTAAAGGACTGCAGTGAGTTTGAAGCCAGCCTGAGTACATAGTGAGTTCAGGACCAGCCTATACTATAGAGCAAGACGTTGTCTCAAAAATAAATAAATAAATAAAAATCAGCTTGGTCTGAAATGAAAGCAGATTCCTGCCTTAGCCCATAAATCTCTGCTTACATCACCACTCACCTGACCACAGGCTCCTGCAGCCAACAAACTCTGCGCACGCACGTGTGTGTGTGTGTGTGTGTGTGTGTGTGTGTGTGTGCATACCCATTGCTGAGTAAGCCCAGCTCTGAATACCCAAGTTCCCAAAATCAGGGCCAGTAAGCAACCCGGTAGTTTGTATTCTGTGGTTACTTTCAAAGTACCTAGAAAACTCTTGACCCTGGCTAAAAAATCTAGAGCAGAGCTCAGCCCTGGGGTGGTGTCCAAGCCCCTGGGGCAAGACACTGTGTGTCTTGTGGAGTATCCTAGGTGACAGGTAGGAAATCCCAAACATCACAGATTGTTGAGAAGGCAGAGAGACAGCAGCCTCATTGAGCACCGCTTTGGAGATTGGGGTCTGACTTTCCATTCTGGAGCCTGCCCTTCTAGGAGCTCCCTGCCCAGCCCCCACTTCGTAGAGGAGAGGCCAGGGCCTTACAACCGCATGTGGGATGAGGGCCACGTGCTGACCCAAGGATGGCAGGAACTCAGGCATGGAAGCAGTTCACGGAAGGCAGATGGTACAGGAGGCTGGCTGTTCCCCACAGGCTTTTGTACTTCTGGTGGGGTGTGAGGAGAGTTTGGATGCCCTCCTGACAGAAGTATGCTAGAAAGTACTCACGGAAGAAACTGTGTTCAGTGAGCTTTGAGGTCTCCCCCCTCATGAAGGCCTTGGCCCAGGCCTATTGATGGCCCGCCTGACAGACAGTGAGGGAGGGGCCCCAGCATCAAAGCCTCACGTGCCTGCAGGGCACCCCTGAGCAGCTTTTATCCCTGAGCTTTGAAAAGAGAACAATAATCCTCCACTTAAACTAAAATGTCTTGTGGTAGAGCCACCAGCTTTGAACACATCCTCAGGCTCCTGGGGGCTGCTTGGGCCGGGTGAGGACGGGGACAGAGGAGGCCTGCCTTCCACCTGGCTCAGCCCCACACTGGGTCTCAGCTCACCATCAAAGGGAATGCCTGGTGTCTCAGATGATCTGATCTGATGTCTAGTCACTTGAAATCAGTCATGATGGCCACGACTGCCTGGGATTCCACGGAGAAAGAAGCAGACAACACAGCCACCTTCATGTTTTTCCAAGGACCAGTGACATTATAGATGAAATCATTTCTAAGGGAAACCTCGTCCTGTTTTTCAATTCCTAAACCAACCAGAAGTTTAAAAGGTTTAAAGAATCCACCAGTCATCTAGATTATAGTTAAGCAAATAGTTAAATTGTTTTAGTTCTTAGTTTTCTCACCTGACAAAGGAGGATTATGTAATTTAGAACTGACATTTTATGATCTTAGGACCAGCTCTGTACTCGTGTGTGTGTGTGTGTGTGTGTGTGTGTGTGTGTGTGTGTGTTTTATATCTGTTGGTAACTTATCTTTCCTTAGACTCCTTGATCTGCTAATAAGATACTATATTCAAGTCCAGTTAATCAGCCACCTGCTCTAGAAGAGAAAGATATCCTGCCCAATGGGACATTAGGACAGCTAACTTCTTCGGACTTTCAGACTCATGGGAGCAAAGCTCTGACAGCGGTGTTTCTAACAGAAGCTATTGAAGTGAGGCCAAGTGATCTCTTCTGAAGTATGTCACAGAGGAGGCTTCTTGTTCGGGATATGCACATTTCGCACAAGCACACATTCCTAGCACAAGTTGCCTTTGGAAACACAAACCATCTCTGATTCTACTTGGTGTTCCTAGTTCTGGGCACAGGGCAGGCTTAAACTGCTCAATAAAGAGCTAGTAATCAATAAAAGTTAAATTAGGGAAGAAACCCTCATGACACCTACAGAGGTCCTACTGACAATGTCCTGCAAATGTGCCAGGCCCATGCTAGTAACTCTTCAGATCATTAATCCTATTGAATGCTTAGTTATTAGCCAATATAGTTTAGGAGCTTTATAATGAAGATAAAGCAGGAAGTCAACCCTCTTAATTCTGCTTATAATAAGCTCTATGATCTTGGGCAACCACCCTGCCTCTCAGGGAGTCAGTTTTCCTCCTCTACAATGACACATTGCATTGAATGACCCTAGGTGTACCTGCCACTTCTGGAAGTGTAGAAAAGTTAAAATCAATAGTATCTTACAGAAAAAATCAATTTTGATAGTGACATTGACCTTGACGTTATAAAATTCCACTTCCCTAATCTTTGCTTTCTATTTGCTAACTTGAATGCCCATTTTTAGTTTTCCAAAAGTCAATTGCAAGGCCAAGAACTACTCTGAAGCGCCTTTAAAACCTGATACACACTTGTCCTTTGGTATACCCTCATCCTCTGGTATACACACGACCAACAGAAAAGTTCAGGGAAGAACAACATAGAGAAACCCATGCATGACTGTGACTGCTCTCTGAACACTGAGACACACCAGGAAACTCACAGATGCAGCCTTCCAAAGGGCTTCCCCTCCCTATTGAGAACTGGGAATTGAACCCAGGGCCTTTGCACTGAGCTGTATTTCCAGTCTCCACCCCTATCCTCTTATCCTTGTTTTTTTGTTTTGTTTTGTTTTGTTTTTCAGACAGGGTCTCCCTAAATTTCCCAGTCAGGACTCAAACTTACAATCCTCCTGCCTCAGCCTCTGAAAGTACAGAGATTACAGGCACTGCTTTTGAGTCTCTGGCTCCATCCTGAGCTCCATTCTAGAGCAACAGGAAATAGTTAGTCTCCTGCAAAAGCTGGATAGCAGGGCTGAGGAATAGCACAGCAGTTACTGCACTTGCCTACCAACCTCAAGGCCCTAAGTTCAATTCCCCAGCAGCACACATGCAGGTGTGGTGGCGCGTGCGTATGAAGTTCAGGACCAGCCTGGTCTACAGAGTAAGACCTTGTCTGAAAATGAAACAAAAACAAAAGAACTGGGTAGCAGGCATATGATTTTCAGAGTCCTCTTCTCAAAGCCTGGATACCTACCTGTGTGTATTCTAGACACAAAACAAATGTGCTAGTTTCTTGTTACTGCGACAGAATACTCGACATCCACAGTATATGAGAGGCAAGATTTATTTTAGCTCACTGTTTCAGAAGGTCTCAACCCATTCATAAGCAGCCAGCAATGGCAGAAATACATGGCAGAGGCCTAGCAGGAGAGGAGCTCTTCCCAGCATGGCAGGCAGGAAGCCAAGTGAGTAAGGAACGCTGAGGCAAGCATGTATTCTTCCACATTATGTCCCAGTGGTCTGTCCCTTCAAGGTCAAGCTCCAGGTGCTCTGCCCCTCCAACCAGTCCCCACCTCTTAACAGAACACTGGTATTCCACAACATCCACATAGATGAGGCGGTTGGGGGACATTCCAGCTCCAAACTGTAGCAGCAGCTTTCCTCAGATCAACTGTGACTCTACCAGTAGCCAGCCCATCCCATGACATAAGATAGGTATAGGTCTGTGGAATGGAAAGATAGTCTCCCTCCAGACCTTTTCACCAGGGATCCTTTCACCAGGAGGGCTGTGAGCCCACCAAGGTCAAGGTCCTTGAACAGAGGGAAAGAAAAATCCACACCTTCCCCCAAACAAGGTGCTCCTGTCCATGAACTTATTTTGACATAGAGGAATCTTACGATTTAATTTTTAAAAGCTGGAAAATGACTAGCATCAATGAAAGGTCCTCTAAGGGATGCCGCTTAATGCCCCCCAAACACACCAGGGAAATGCCCCAAATTCCTTGAAAGGGTGGAGTAGAAAGTTCCTGTGAGAACCATACTTGTCAGGCCATTATTTATGAAATGTGTCATAAAAGTTTCCAACTGGTAGGGAGAGAGCATTCCTCATGCCAGTAACAGCAGCAGAGCAGAGACAAGAGGTGTGAGATCACTGGCTGGCTACTCGCCATTCCCCAAGGTCACTTCAGATCAGGTGCAGCCTAGCAAGAGCAGCAGCTGCTGACTTAGGATAGGCTAATGAGGGGAGACAGCACCACAAGTCCCAAGTGGCAGCGCAGGCATCCCTGTGAACTGCCCATAGCTCTGTACAACAAATCAGTTCGCCAAGAGTGTCCAGGGCCAAAGGTTCTTCCTTGTGTTGTCGGTCAATGCTATAAATTGATGGTATCCACCTCTGTGAACAAAACTGGATGTACGACTTCCCAACTCGATGCCGAATGAAAATACAGGGCTCCTTATCAAAAATTATTAAGAGTTTAAAAATGGCAATATCTTTAACCAAACATAGAGCCTTCTAATGTTGACACTACTTAGCCAGCCCTGTCTGTGGGGATATATTGATTCTGTGTGTCTTCCAACTAGAGTTTGCCTGAATGGTTTGAAGATCATAAACATCATTTCTCACATACCCTGAAGAAGAAGAAAAAACCTACAACAAGCACAGTACTTCCATTCCGCCAACACCTACCTCGTGCTAGTCATTATTCAGGTCTGTGGGCTACAGTCATGAATGAAGGCCATGACCATAATGCACTTCCATTCTAGCCATGGGACTAGAGGATCTTTCTTCAGTCCATTCCTCAGAACTTTCAGAGAGGTAGATTTGGAATTAACTCTTCCAAGAATCAGTATCCATCTCCAGAGAGTTATATAGTTTAACACTAAGTTGTTCTTGAATTTCTTTTGCCTCTGTTATCTTAATCTCCGCAGCAGGGCCTGAGTTCTTTGTCTTTAGGAAAGATCCTATGTTAATCTAATGTTCAACAAATGTTTCCTTAGCATTTATGCCAGACCCAGGGGTAGGTGCCAAGAACACAAATAATGGTTTAAAAACGGTCCCTGTACCCGAGAAGATCCCACCACAGATGGAATACGCGTGATACATTGGTGACGACACTGAAGTGGGCTGAGAATGGCAACGAAGGAGGAATAATGTCTTTTGAGTAGAAGAAAAAGAGAAGGTCAGGAAAAGCAGATGACATTTGAGCTTCCCTGCTTTGAAGTCTCAGAACAAAATGAGTGATTGTCTCCCCAGGGAAACACACTAGCTAGCTTCAGGCCCTTCCTTTCCTCCAGTACAGGGGCCAACTCTTGCACACAAAGCCTCTGTGGCAAGCCCTGCCTTGAGAGCCCCTCCCGTTTAATACTTGAATTCCCCCCACAACATCTTAGACCTATATCGTCCGGCTGTGTCCTTAACATATCCAATGATAGAGAGCACGTAACCTTTGACTCTTGACCTTTTGGACTCTGGTAGCTACAATGTTCTTCTTTCTTTTTAGCCAAAATGTGTCTCTTACATTCTCCTGTTGGTTCTGGCCTCAAGTCCCACACAGCCCAAACTCTCATTCACCAAGTGTTGACTGCATATCCTTTCCAGGCCCAGCTAGCACGCCACCCATCTCTGCACTCTAGGCTCACGATCCAGAGGGTGCCTTTTGGGATATGATGGGTAAGTATAAGTCATGGTGCTGGAGAACACATAGGGTCCTGGGCTACTGCTATATGGTTTGGACATGGCTTGAGTGTCCTCATATGGTTCAAGTGTTGAAATTTTATCTCCATTTTGAGATGGAAATTTAATCCAACTACGGTGTTTAGAGATGATTTGGGAGGTGATTAGGATTAGATAAGGTCATGATTGAATTACTGCTTGCCTTGTAAGAGAAAAAAAACAGAAGACAATCGCACACACACACGTACACACACATACACATGTCTCTTACTACATGAGATCCTCACTACTTTTGAACTTTGTAAGCAAAAAAGCCTTTTAATCTTGGGCTTCCAGAACCAAGAAATAAACCTCTTATCTTTATTACTGCCCCTGTCTATGATATTATAGTATTCACAACAGAAAACAAGCTGAAACATCCCCAGTCTCAAGAGGTCACTGGAAGGCTGCCCACAGGAAGTGATATTTGTCCTATAGGAAGGCCAGGAGGACAGTAGTGGGATGATGGGAGTGTACAGCTACTTCGTACAGCTGAGGTAGCAATACCACCTAGACCCCCAAGGCCCAGAGAAGTATCCATTACTGTGAGAAATGCAGAGATAGACCCTCTCAATGCTATGTTTATTCCCAAGGTTGAGGGGTACTGCTGAAAGATTCTCGTTAAGGCAATCCCACTTCCTGTTCTGTCACTAACATACTCAGATAATGAGGAGGTGCTGTTACAGAGAGCTCCCAGGCACACAAAGTTCAGCCAGAGATCTGCTGTCCCAGTGTCTTGATTACTTTTTCATTGCTGTAACTCAATATCTAACATCCAGAAATTTAGGGAAGGAAAGATTTATTTTAGCTCACAGTTTCAGAAGGTCACAGTCACCTCAGAGGCTGCCAGCAACAGTGGAAGTACATGACAAAGGAAGAGTTAGAGGCAGCTCCTCGACATTATAAACAGGCAGCCAGTTCCCATCAAGTCCAGTCTCTCCCCAGAAGAAAAAGCTGTAACCATCTTTCTTCCTCCTTCACTTTATATAGTTCAAGTTCCCAGTTGGGCTTCCCACATCCAGGTGGGTTCTCTTTCCTCATTTGCTGGCCCACAAATCACTCATACTCTAATCCAGGCTGGTTTCTAACTGCCTAATCTAGGCATGGTTCCTGATTGCCTCAAGTTTTTGATATCATCTCTCCAATGGTCACTCACACCCAGCATCTGTTCACAAAAGCCTGGTGTCCAGTAGGCACACAGCTCATGTGCACAAGATTGACCATACAGCCTGCATTCATTCCCAGACCTGGCTTGCAAGCAAACATGGCTACAAAGGGCTGGGGTAGCCAGTTATAAGAGATAGGGTAAGAATAGGACTTTCATTTTAGGAAACAAGTGAATGAAGCCTTCATGCTTTCTTCCACCGCCAGAGCAGCAGAAGCCAGAGAGGGTGAGCAAGACCAAGGTAGGCTTTATCTCTCAGAGACTACATTGGAAGAGGCCAATGGTTGCCTGGGAAAGAGCTTACAGATGACCCTGGCTGTGAGCTGTGCGCTCCCATCATTCCACTACTGTCCTGGCCTTCCTATGCCATTGCTTACGACTCCGTGTCATTAACTATCTACACATGCTTGGGCAGGGTATGGAATCCTGAAAGAAGCTGGATCAAATCTCACGTACAGTACTTCAGCCTGTCTGCCATTAGGAGGGAGCCACAAAAGTTTGTTCCCCAGGGTCCAAATCTATTCTTGGTGACAACAAGCTTGCCTCTGGCTCTCCAATTCCTAGAGCACTAGGACCTGACAGGTTCACCCACCGCCTCCAGGGAGCAAATTCAAAGCAAGCCAGCTCAGGCTCTGCCTCCTTAGACTTAAGCCTATTTTAACCTTTGGCCTAGTGAAGGCCTGACCAACATTAGTATCATTAGAAGAGGATGAGTCAGAAACCAGTTCACAGATCCATCCCAGATGCCTGTTTCCAATTCAAACTCCGAAATCAGACTTGCTGCTTCCAAATAAGCTGAGTGATCAACTGGCCTCGCCTTCTACCACTGATTACCAGAATGCAACTTCTTCGTGTCTGGAGACAGTCAGGCCCCAGAATTTGGCTCAGATTCCTCAGAGCATAGAATCTGACACAGCTGAGTTGATCCAGGCATCTATTTCTAAGTCACTTGGAAAAAACCTGCTGAACTGAATCAGGAACGGCCAAGTCTCTATCAGCAACCACCCCCTTCTCCTAAAACACTACCCGGATCCTGTCAGGGTCAAGCATCACCAGAAACTCAAATTCAAGAGCACGTTTCCGAAAAAAAAAAAAAAAGTAAACAAAACACCAAACTGAAATTGTGGGGACAGGGACCATGGAAGGATTTATTTTGAGTTAGAAATTCTATAATACATTCTTACTCTGTGCTTTAGCTCCCTGATGATTTGATTTTCTTTTTGTTCTTAACAAGAAAATAAAAAACAACATCGGAGCCAACTCCGAATAAAGGCCTCCTCCAGTCTCATCTTGCCTTCTAATTAAGCTTGGCTTCCATCTCCGTGCCAGGAGAACCAGTTTGCCCAGACTTAAAGCTATTACCCAGCTCATTTGCAATGGGTTTGGTGACCTCTTGCAGAAGTGGAGTGCTCAGCTCTGACTCTAAGAGGGCCTGAGGTCACATGATCAAGTCTCCCCGCTTCTTCATTCTCCATTGTGTGGTGGAGTCTGCCAGTTTTACTGAGCAGCCTAAGAACAGAGGCTTCCTTCCTCAGGTTACAAACTCAGCCATTAAGTTCTGAGTCTATTAAGTGTGAGTTTTGTACATGATGGGCTAATGGCTAGATCATTTTAGCATTCATTTATTGACCACTTAGGGGTGGTTAACATATCCCAGCATTTGATTCACCCAGTCAAGTTACCAACTCTATTCATCAGCCAGGACCTCTGTAGCTTTTGTGGCCTGGCCACTTACTACTTATTGAGTCACTGGGTCAACAGATTGGTATAGTGCCAGTCCAGCTTCTGCTGAGGACTCACGCACACCAAACTCCTGAAAGAAAGGCCACTTTTCTTCTTCACTTGTTTTGAGACAGTCTTGCCTGTAGTTCAAGCTGGTCCTGAACTCACTATGTAGCTCAGGCTGGCCTTGAGATCACAGCAATTCTCCTGCCTTAGTCTCCCAAGTGCTGGGATCATAGGCATGTGTCACCAGACCCAACTATGTGGTGCTGCAGAAGTGAACCCGGGGTCTTAAATACGCTAGGCAAGTGCTCTAACCATTGAACTTTGGAGGAGCTTAGTTTCTATTGTGGCCTCGTCTGGGATCTGAATGGCAGGCATGACTTCATGACTTCCCTGAGTAAACTAAACTACCAAATTCACCCTGTGCAAGGCTCAGGATTTTTAGTTTATTTTATTGTGCCCTTTGAACACAAGATATCACTCAGTAACTTAGCAGTTACTGAATACCTACTATATGCCAGCCCCTGAACTAGGTATGAGATGTTGCAAAAACGATACCCTGAAGATCTCATGGCTGGAAAAGTCCTCCATACGGAGGAGAGTAGTTATTATTATACACTCATCAAAATCTATTCCACTTCTATTTTGTGCTTATGAGGCTAAGACAAATCCACTTGCAGGAAGGTAATCAAAAATAATTGAGGACTTAGAATGAGCTAGGCACTGTGCCAAATACCTTGCTGGATCTTGCCTAACCCCTGAAATTATTCTACAAACAAAAAATCCAAGACAGGAAAGGATAAAAATAATTGGCTCAGGAATGCACAGATCGGGCTAAAGAGCTTCTGCCTGTGATCCTTGATTTCTTGCTAACCCACACTACCCGTCCTGGGGTGGAAGGAGACTTGCGAGACAAGGGGGTATCCTGGCAGTGGGGAAGACAGACAGACTTCCTGGTCAGGGCCTCCATCTCCTTCTTGAGGCCCCCAGCAGACTTCATGAACCTGGATCTCTTCCATCACAGCTGAGAATGAGAGGGCCGCCCACGCTCTGGGGAGGTCAACGGCCCGGCTGCTGCTGTCTCTCTGTGTCCTCTATGCTCCACTCGTGATTGTGCCAAGAGTTCTGAGTTCTCAGTTTCCTGGAGAGACCACCCTCCAGTTGGTCACTATGTCATGGGAAGGGGTTAGATCATACCAGCCTGTGAGCATTCTTAGCTTTCTGAGACCAGTTAGTACATTTCCTCTTTCAGTTGTTGTATATTTGTTGCATTTTATCTAACTTACCCTTGCAGATTTGGTAAGGAACCAACTGTATAATCTGTCATTCTACTGCTACCCATAAAGTTGAGACTGTGGACAGTCTTCCCCCAGGCACAGCTAAACCCGCCTGTGAGAACACAGGCTGGCTCGCTTATCTTGGTATTATCACAGGCACTTAGTCTACTTCTCCATTTGGCCTGCAATTCTAGACATTCTTAGAGGAAATTTGTAGTCACAAGATTGCTCAAGCTAAAGGAAGGGGGAAGGACAGATCTTCCCCCTCTACAGACTCAGCCTGGCTATATGAACAAATATCTGAGGTGTCCATATTTGGCTACTACTGAGGAGTGTACATTTTACAAGTGATTTATTTTTTGGCACTCATCTAAATAATACTTTTTATACTCTCAATCCCATTTAAAACTCTTCCACCATTAAATGACGTACGAATTCCTGCATTTCTTTTAGGTACCTCTAGAAGGTTGCAATTGTTTATTCAAATGTCTAACAAGCTCTGGAATCAAATGTTACCAATCTTTAACAAAGCGATGAGAGATATGCTTCTTGTAACATTTGTTCTTTCCCTTTTCAAGGTGGAAGAGAGAAGAAATGTATCTCCAAAGGACAGCTGGAGGGCACAGGTAGCCAGTCCTAAGAGCCCAGGGCTACCTTATAGCCCTCAAACTGCACTTGCAGATCTCTAAAACAAAAAACGTGAGTTCAGTCTGGTGGTACAGGTGTATAATCCCAGCACTCTGGGAGGCTGAGGCAGGAGGATCACGAGTTCAAGCCCAGCCTAGGCAACTTATTGAGGGTTCCAACCTCAGCACTGTCATAAACAAACAAACAAATAAACAAATGTGGTCTAGTCAAGATTTTGACTGAGCATCTAAAACTTCACCCAGCTTTTTCTAACACTCAAAGCCTAGCCTGAGGTGGGTGACAACAGCTGAGCAGACCCAACCACCCAGGTGGCCTTGCAGCTCTGGATACACTAGTATCACCTGCTTGCCCCAGGATCCCTAGGCTATTTCCCCAGGGACCCTGCTGTGTTGAGCGCCTTGTGCATTTTGGCTAGGGATGGGACACAGAGAGAGCCTTTTCTCCATTGGTACCATGAGCGCCTAAAACCTGGCCTTAAAGAACTCTTAACTTCCCTAAACTCAGGAATCCGGCACGTCCCAGCCACTAACTCACTGCCCACAGCAGCAGTTCCAAGCCTTTGCCACCCTCTTTTTAGAAGTTGCTAAATTTCCACCCTTCCTTTAATCCGTGCACTCATTCCCCCACTATCTAATTAGGGCACTAGTATAGGTCAAGCCCTGCACAGGGCATGAGGCACACCACGGCAAACAAGCAAGCATGGTGCCCACCCAGTCACGGAGCTTGTGCTCTAACTTACAGCCCCTCTGCTTTCACTTCTCCCTCTTCCCAGATCTCCAAGGCTTCTGTTACCACCCATGCCCCACCTATACCCCATGGTTCCTCTTTCCTCAGCTGACCTGGAAATCGATCCAACTGGGCCGGTGTCACGTAGATATCCTGGATTGTGGTTGGCAATGAGGAAAATAATCTCCCTGTCATGTAAAGAGGCTATTTGAAAAAAACAACCATGACTTTTATCCCAGAGCCTGGAAATTCCCATGAGTGTCATTTCCCTGTCCCACCCACATATATATGGGTGATATTCTCCCCTTATATCTCCAAAGCTGTGCTGAAGCCAGGCTAGAACACTTAGCAAAATTTTGTTGAGAGTTCCAAGAGAATTTATTACTCGGCAAGTATAACCTGCTGTTGGGTATTAGATACGATTTCTCATAGTGTCACCAGGCCTCGATGGCATTCATGGAATCCCTCCGCCTGCCCAGTCTACTGGCTTAGAACTGAAGTCACCTCCATCTTCACACCCTGTCACCATCCAGCAACACCTCCTACACATCTAGAATGTGCTGTCAGAGTAGGGAAAGAGCCACTTTTTCTGCTATACTCTACGTTTCTTTCTTTCTTTCCTTTCTTTCTTATTTTTGAAACAGGGTCTCACTCTGTAGCCCAGGCTGGCCTTGGACTCACGGCAATCCTCCTGCCTCAGGCGACCCCCACCCCCTGAGTGCAGGGGTTACAGGCATGCACCACCACGCTCAGCTTTATATGGTGCTAGGGAGTCTATCTCAGGGCCTTGTGCTTGCCAGGCAAGTGCCTTAACAGCTGCGCCGTTCTTCCAGCCCCTAAACTCCACGTTCTAAGACGGAAGTTCTTACCCCAGGGTTCACTTCCTCAGAGGAAGGTTGTATGGTAAAGTTTCTTCCCATCAAGATGATTTCCTTCATCCATACAGGCTGTGACATTTCTGCATGATCTGAACAAAACCCAATAGACTAACTCTGTACAGAAAATATATAGACTGTGGTGTATAGATGGTTCATGACAATGATCACGTCTAAAGATATCCAACACTCAGTATGTATAAAGCCAAACCCAATAAGTCCGTCTGGTATCCTTCACCCAAATCCACGCATCTTTCTTTATACTTATCCCAGGTAATGGCATCAGAATCCTCAGTTATCAAAGCCAGGATCCCAGGGGTCACCACAATGCCAATGCCACCCACTCAGATTCCTATAACTCTGTCTCCTAACTGTCTTTCCAGTCTGCTCCATCCTCCTAGCATTCAAACCTGTCTGTATGTGGTCAAGGCTAAGTCTTCCCACCGCTGTTTCTATACTCCCGCTGCTTCCCCTAAGGTGCAGTCAAGTGATCTCTCCCTAATGGCAGTCACAGCATAGTGCACAACTTGTTCTGAAGCCAGGCTGCTGTGGTCTAATATGTGGAACTTCTGTGGGACTATGAAGTTGCTTACCTTCTTTGTGGCTCAGTTCTCTCATCCCAAAAATGAGAAGAATAAACCTACCTCAGAATTAAACTACCTTGTTGCTGATTGTGGTTGGCTATTTCAAAACAGCTCCCAATGAGTTCACCTTCTGGTAGCATGTCTATGTATAATCTACCCCCACGGAGTGTGGGCTAGGCCTCATGCTAACATAGAAAAACTAGTAGATAGAATACAGTAAAAGGGATGGGATGATCCTTCTATGATTAAATTATTAAAGACAGTGACTTCCGTGTTAGTCATGGTCTGTCTGGTCCACTCCCTTGCTTGCTCTGATGAAACCAGATGCCATGTTGTAACGCTCCCTCTGGAGAAGCTCACATGGCAGGTACCAAGAACCGCCTCAGAGGGGGGAGCTAACTCCTTCCAGCAGCCACGTCAGTGGGCTTTGAGGCAGGTCCCTTCCCAGGTAAGCCGTGAGGTAAACACGGCTCCAGCCAAAACTAGTCTTCACATTCTAAGAAAGCCCAAGCCAGAAGATGGACCGTGCAAAGTGGGAAGGACCCAACAAGCTGGGTTACAATATTCCTGTGTGGCCTCACAGCCTCCCTGAGGTCAGGGTGTATGCTTCCCAGGAACACAGTTATTACAAAGCTAGCCCTTGTGTCTGCACTGCACTCCTAGAAGGCACAAAGAAAACAGAGAAATTGTTGTCATCTATATTTTCTCCTGGCTGGCCAGACAGACGCATCCTGGGCTGTAGACGGGAGGAAGCAGGAGACTGTGCATTTTACTTGACTGGGTAATACCATTTTTCTCAATTGAAGAGATACATGTCAGACGTGGTAGAAGTAGAAAGTAATTCTCACCCAAAAAGACTTTAGTCTCCGGAGGCCAGGACCCAGAGTAACAGAAAAAAGCTGAAGGCAACATTAATATGCTAATGGTCCACTTGCCCACCCTCCCACTCTGGCCCCCAAGATTTCTTCCATCTGCACCATCAGCCACTTCTGTTTTAAGACTCAGCCCAAGTGCCTCCTGCTCCACGACATCTCTCACAACAAGCCAGGCAAATGCAGTCCCCACTGCTCTGGGCTCCTGTCCTTCCCTTAGCTGGTGCCTCAATCAGAACATGGTAGATTTCAGGCTTGGTGACAACTGCCTGCCCAGTACGTTGTGAACTAGGCCTCCCTGGAGGACCAGGACTGTGTCTTACTATTTTTATGTCCTCTGTCTCATCAAAGCTGATAAAGTAGTTGCCAATATCGAGTGAATTGCAGGACAATATTGCATTCTGGATTCGGGAATAGCAGGAATAAATGTCTAGAAGGGTGTTCAACCCCTTTTTGCAAAAGAATACAGGAAAGAGAAGACAAGAGTTTATTCTAGAAGGGAAGCTTACTGAAAACTCCGTATTCCCAGGGGTAGGGAGCTCGGGAGGGGAGATCACAAGCCTACAGAATGTGTTTCACTGTGATACAGAAACACCTTCCCTCCTCTGCGCATTGCAAGGATACTTCCTCATTTTAAGCCAGCAGTTCCCAACATGTGGTCCCCAGGGTACAGCATCAGCATCACATAAGACCTTGTTAGAAATCCAAATGCTCAAGCCCCAGCCTAGATGGAGTGCATCAAAACCTCTGGGGCCAGGATCAGTAAGCTGTGTTTTAAAAGCCCTCCATCTGATTCTGATCACACTTACGTTTAAAAACTCCATTCTAAGTCTACTAAAACATATGTGAAAAAGACCTTAGAAATACAATCCAGATTGATTTAACAGTAAGATTAAAGGAGAACCCAAGATGATACCCCTTGCTGTAAAATCCCCAGGATCAATGAAACTCCCCTATTTTCCATGGAATAGTTCAACAGGCAATTAAATGAACTCGACACATTTATTTTAAATGTGCAAAATGAATTTTCATATCCTAAGAGTAACACCAGATGTTTTACTTCTTTTCCTAATTGATTTTCCAGCCTAGAGCAATTCGTCTTTATATTTTCCAGTTGGATCCTCATGCAGCAAGAAGACTCTTCCGGAGGGATTATTAAATGCCGTGCATTTTAAAACAAGCCTAACTCTGGCCTCTGTGCATCCTCTGGGTAGCTGTCTCTCAAAAAATAAAAAACAAAACAAAACAACACAAAAAGCAGACAGCTGTAGGTACCATGCAGATGTTAAGAGAGAGGAAAACCAAAGGCCCCTTTCAAGAGGTTGGGTCTGCAGGATCTTGGCTGGCTGCAGAGCTGAGTCCCGGGCATTTGCCCAAGCCTGAGCTCTGCCCCACAGAGTCCTGCCCTTCCTGGTACCAAAGGACTTGCTAGCTGTGAAACTTTCAAGTAAACACTCTGTTTTCAATGAGAAGTTTTGTCTCCAAAATGAAAAAGAAGTAGAGGGTGGGGTGGAGGTGAGCGGAGCCAAGGAACAAGGAAGGAGGCGGCTGCTCAAAGCAGCAGCCAGCCTGGAGGGACTTGCTCCTCTCTGCTCCAAACAATCCCCCTCTGTTGGCCAATGCGCCGCAGCCGTGCACAGCCGAGGCCCTGTCCCTGAATGCTTAAGTGGGTAAAAGGTCACCACCAACTAGGTTTTCTTCCCTGCAAAGGGTCTTGGAGTCCAAGGGGAGACACGAAAAACAGAAGCCTTAGCTTTGAAGCAGAACAACTTCAAAGGGTGCAGGGAGGAGAGGGTGACAGCTAGGCTAGAAACGGAGATTGTGCTGACTTAAAAAACAAAAACCACACTTCTGAGGTACGTGAGAGGGTTTGGCATTCCACTTCCCTGGAAGCTTCTGGGAGACAAGCCCTCCCGCCAGCAAGGAGATTTTAATGTGGTCTCCAGGTACTAATCAGCCTGTCTAGCCCAGAGTACTGAACACTGTAGCAGGCTGTGTGTGAAATTAGACCTCTCAGGATCGAATCTCAAACCGGCACAGCACCAAAACTTAATAATCACCACTCAAACACCCAGCTCTCTCCTATAAAGTCCTTCCTAGTCTTTACAGTAAAATATTCTGTTCTTTCTAGTGACACACTCAGATGAAAAGTTCAGTAATACACGAGTCAGCTCCCGATCTGAACTTTGTCTCCTGCTTCCGCTTGGAAGCTCCAGTCCCAAGAACAACATAGCAAGCTAGTCTCCTTGGGCATTGTCTAATTCCTAGATTTGAAGGGGACCCAGGGACCCGCCTGACCCATGCAAATGACTGACAATGCACCAATGGCAGCTTTTCAAGTTTCAAAAGAAGCAATACCAAAGGCCTAAGCCGTTTCTGAGACTTGCACATCATATCACAACCAAGGCCTCTGCCCTCACTTAACTGGAATAAGTAGATTTAAGTTTTTGTTCTGGGTGTCCAAGTGAGCCACTCATTTTCCCCCAGAGTGTGGCACAAAGAGCCCTGTCTCCCTTGGTCACTCACCCCCCAAAGGCATTATCACCCACATTTATTATATTCCCCATGGAGGCAACGGGCCACTTCCAAGAAGGGCTCTGACAATTCTTCTCTTTTTCTAAATTCACAGTATTTTTATGTTATTAACCACAGGAGACATTTATAAACATCAGCATCATAGTCTTTTAATATTTTACATAAAAAATTGTATACACAGCTTATAGAATTTTTATGTAAACATCATAAGCTCACCACTTTGTCATTTGTCAGTTTATTTAAAAAATAAAAAAAGACAACAATTTAGTAGAAGTACCACTGGGCAGGGAGGGAACAGGGAAAATGGAAATAGGGCAGGTTTATTCTCTGTACAGAGATGCAGAGAAAATTTCACATAGCTGTAGAGACTGCCTTGTGGAAAAAAAAAGTTGTAAATAGACCCCAATACTTGCAACCTTCCTTTAGCAAAAGGGTGCACAACTTACACAAATAAAACCACAAAACAGTGTTGCCACTTCTTTTCCCCCAAGAAAACAAAGCAAAAATTAGTGGGCTTTTTTCCTCCTCGTTTTAAAAGTACTCATTTTTTTTAAGTCGGAAGTAGTTGACAGGTATACAAGTGGGGTCAAAATGCTACTGTCTTATGCAAACGACAAGTGCATTAAGTGTCAATGAAACAACTGTGCAAAAATTCTTTCAACAAAAAAGTTTAGCCTTTAAATAAATCAAATAACATCAGTTTCTTGGACTGAACAATTTTCACTTGTAAGACAGGCACAACGTTCGCTTATGGCAAAAACCACCCCGCAGCGCACCCCCCTCCTCCCGCCAGTGGCCGGCGAGGGGGTCCGCTGGAGGACCGGCTGGTAGAAGACGCTGTGTCCGGAAGCGGCGTCCTCCCAGCCCCAAGTCAGTTGCAAATGTGTTCCCAGGGGTGGGAAAGATGGCCAAGTCCAGTTCATGCTGCGATCGATGGGCGCCTGACGGAGCTTGGGCCAGAGCTGTTCTGGCGTTCTCGTCACCCCACTCGCCATCACCGTTAAATAACACCATCTTACCTCCGAAAATAAAATTATGTCTCTATTTATATAACACCCTCCCGTCCTCCCCCCCTCCCTCCCGCAGTTCCCGCGGTCTATGTTACAGACAAGGAACAGCACGCCCTGGCTGGTTCCGGGCGACCATCCGGGTGGGGCGCGGCCACCCTCCGGCGCCCGGCGTGCCTCTGAGACCAGAGACGGAGGTGGGATGAAAACAGGAGGGGGGGGGGGGGATCGAACAGACACGCGGCCACCTTCTGAGGCCCAGCTCTTCAGAAAGCGATGCTGGAGACCCCTTGGCACTCAGAGCAGGCGCCCGGGCCCGTGCAACACAGCTGGGAAGGGGGCGCCCGAGGCCCACGCCTGTTCTCGGCGCCCAGCCAGGGCCGCCAGGAGACGCCAGCAGGCCGGCGGGGTCCACGGGGACGGGTCTCCCCGCCTCCGGGCTCGCGGGGGGCGCCGCGCAGGCCGGGGCAGGCGGGGCGGGCGCGGCCCTCATAGCACCTTGCAGCAGTTGATGCAGCCGTTCTGGGAGCCGTAGCGCTTCTGCAGCGCGGCGCGCGTGGCCGTCTCGAAGACCTCGCGCACGCCTTCCTTGGTCTTGGCCGAGCACTCGAGGTAGTCGTAGGCCTGGATGCGCACGGCCATGGCGCGGCCGTCATCCGTGCGCACGGGTTCCTGCTTCATGCGGGCCAGCTCGGTGCGGACGTGCTCGTCGCTGCGCAGGTCTTTCTTGTTGGCCACCAGGATGATGGGCACGTTGGGACAGAAGTGCTTCACCTCGGGCACCCACTTCTCGGGGATGTTCTCCAGCGAGTCCGGGCTGTCCACCGAGAAGCACATGAGGATGACGTCGGTGTCCGGGTAGGAGAGCGGCCGCAGGCGGTCGTAGTCCTCCTGGCCCGCCGTGTCCCACAGGGCCAGCTCTACCTGCTTGCCGTCCACCTCGATGTCGGCCACGTAGTTCTCGAAGACGGTGGGCACGTACACCTCGGGGAACTCATCCTTGCTGAACACGATCAGCAGGCACGTCTTGCCACACGCGCCGTCGCCCACCACCACCAGCTTCTTGCGGATGGCCGCCATGAGCGGGCCGGGCCCGGGCAGCAGAAGGGGCCCCGCGGAAGCCTCGCTGCCGTCCCGCTCGCCGCTCACTGCTCACCTGGGGCCGCGCGCAGGGCCCAAGGTCGCTAGCTGCGCCCAGGCCCCGCGGTGGCGCGTTCTCTCGGGGCGCTCCGGCGGCCGCGGCGGGGGCGCGGGGGCATAGGGCGCGCCGGGAGGCCCGCCGCGCTGCACCTGGCGGTGGCCGCTCCTCTCGCCAGGCCCGGGGGTCAGCGGCGTTGTGGCAACCGCAGGTCGCACGTTGGACTCGACCTATCTCCGCCCGGGTCCCCTCTCGGCCCAGCATACAAGACTGCTGAGAACGACAGCTAGACTGCGGTGGCAGATGCGGGCTGCGGCCCTAGCGCCCGCTATTTAAGGAATCCGGCCACTTTCTTAATATAGCCGCCCAATGGCAAACGAGCCGGCTGAGCTCATCTCTGCGGAGCCTGGCTCTGATTGGTCGCCCCTGCAGCCGAAGGCGGGGCCGGGCGAGCTTGATTGACGGCCCCGGCCGCGGGGCTGGGAGAGGCTGTGACTGGGGAGTCTGCGCGGCGGCGGCGGCGGGCCCTGTGGCGCTCTGTCGCCACCCCCGTCCCCGCCTTCGCCGCGGCTACGGCGCGCCGGGCCCGGGTCTGGCTGCCTGGACCCCGCGAGGCCTGGCAGAGCGGTTCCTAGTAGGCGGCACTTGGTGGGGCGTTGGCGACTCCCCGTCCCCTCCCAATTGCGAGAATTGTTTTCAAGTTCCCGCGGGTGGTCGGGTCTGCGGGGGAGAGGCGGATCCTTTAACGTGGTTTTGTTTTTAAGTGAACAGTCGCACTTACACACTTTTCTTTCCAAGCCAAAGCAGCCCCCTGTCTTCTGAGGGCGGCTCCTCCTGCGACCAGCATCCCACACCGGTACTGGATACCGGCCTGTGACAGTCCTAGGTTTGAACCCGTGCAGTGCAAAGCCGACAATAAATTGTCTGGGGCTGGGCGGAGCCGCCTGCTCCCAGCCCTCCTGCCCACACCCTGCATGGTCTCCGCTTGCGGCCCTGGGAGCTTCGGAAGAGCTGAGTGGCGCCCAAGGGTGAGACCAGTCTCTTTGAGGAAGTCACAGGGAGAGAGAGGCAGCCTCCAGCTGGCTTTGCAGTATTAACTCTTACCCTGGTCGTTAAGCAGAGAACTGAGGAATGAGTACCCGGGGACCCATCCAGACCCCGTGGAACCGATAAAAAGTCTTGCAAGAGGGCTGGGGTGAAGGGTGCTTGCAGGAGGGGACAGAGCAAGTTAGTGCCTGATAGGCCCTAGACCTCTAGTTTTTGTGTACGCACCAGCATTCAGCTAATCTATGCCGGATCCCACAGAAGGTATGTTAACAGGGAATGGCGTGGCGCGGCTGCCCTGTCGGGAGAAAGAAGCTACATTCCGGTCGGGGTTCATCACTTAGGCCTTAAAGTGTCATATAGGCCAGGGGCTATATCCAGCTTGGTGGAAATGGGACGTTTCCCAGTTTTTCAAGAAGGCAGTCTCACCCATCACGATGACTTGAATAACTGCCTCACATTACCGTGTTCCTCTTTAGACTGAGCTGTTGGGGAAGGGGCAGGCTTGAGTCTCTTCTAGGTGTCTTGAGCACCTAACCAATGCACAGTCCTTTGCAAGAATCAGTCCCCTGTAGTCCCAGAAATAGGGAGGTTGGGGCAGCCTCTTGAGCTCAGCCTGGGCAACATAGGAGACCCTGTCTCAAAAAAAAAAAAAAAAAAAAAAAGTAGTGATTGGAGAATTAATCCAGATGCTCGGCTGTCAGCTGGCGCTTTCTAGGGGCTTCCTACCTCTACTCTGAATTCTATCTACTTTGAGGTCATCCTCCAAACCCGTGCAGCCAGCCATGCCTGACATAAAATTCATACATTAAGATCTAGGCCTCTGAATGGGTCTACAGATACAATCAGGTTAAGTAAAACAGTAGTGTGGCTAATCCAAGAACCCAGCCCATAGGGAACATTGTATTCAAACACCCAGAGTGCTGTACTTCCCTTGCACAAGATTAACACCCTACAAGGCCCAGCGTCTTCTTTTTCAGACCAAAGGAACAGGTATTTCAGAAGCTAAATAATTCTGTTGGTCACTGGCTTAGGCTTCAATCTGTCACTCTTTCTTTCTTCCTTCCTTTTTTATTTTTTTGTAAGCTGGCTAGAAAAATCTTATCAGCACATATTTTTCTTTTTTTAGTCAAAACTTTTAAAAATGACTATATTGTTAAAACTGCTTTCCTTGGTCTTAATATAGCTCGGAATCTTGGCTACATCCGTAAGCTTCAGATATTAAGAAAATATAAAACAATTAAAGCTTGGTATCATATTTTGCAAAAAAAAAAAAAACTACATACAAAGAATCAGGAAGAAGGCTTAAATTCACTTGTTTCCTGATTTCCAGACATGTATGAAGTGTTCCAAGCTGGAATCTATATATGAAAACAATTGCTAAAAATACGTAGTTAGCAACTCTGCCAAACTAAACAAGTAGAAAAACCCACATCCATCTGCAGCAACTTTTTCTCATGGTATTCTTTCCCTCACCCCAGCACGCTTTGACCAACCCTGTGGAAACGCACTGCTTCAAAGACCACACTGCTCATGCTTTTCCAAAACTAGACAACACGTTGCAAAATCTTCTCCCTGCCCCTCACCCTCTACCATGTACTTCCACTGGACAGTGCTAAAATGTTATCACTGAAATGGAGTGATAAAATTCAATTCTTCTATGAGACCAAACATTTTAATAATTAATTTTATTAGCACATTGATTCGTTGTATGACAGATAACATACCCACGAGAGAGGGGGAAATCATATTTCAGGCAGAAAGAGAAAATAAATCTATTTTCAGCCTTCAATCTGATTTATTTGTTCTTTGTTTTTTGTTTTTTTGTTTTTCCGCCCCAATGTTCCTTGTAATTCATTTCGCCCAGAGAACAGGCCAGTGACTGAAATTTTTACTAGATGCTAGTGCCACCTTGTGGTAATCCTTGTTTTCTTTTTAAAAAATAAACTAAAAGCAAGCCATTTGTGAATGTTTTCATTTTATATTCTTGCGAAGGATGTAAAACTAAAGAATCTTACCAGTAGGTTAATACATATGTGTATACATAGCATACACACATTGATACAATTTCACTAATTTACAAACCTGTCGGGTTAATTTTCCTCTAGTTATAATGGACAGAGATAAAAGAGCTCTACAAAAATCTGATTTCTTCCCCAGTTAAGAAATCCATCATTGGCTACTCTGATCCTGTTAGAAGTAGTAATTCATTTGCCAATAGCATTTACTGGGGACCAGCAGTGCGTTAGAGTCATTCCTGAGACAGCCACTGGATCTTTAATTTTGTCTGATTCAAAGAATAGCTAAAGTCTTTAAAAGGTTCAGCCACCTGTTCGTCTGCAAGGAGCTTTAAAAACAGAAATGTTCCTCCAGAGTAGCTGTGCTACCTCACGTGGAAGAACCAAGGCAGTGGCATCTGTCCTCTTGCAAACCATGCGGTGCAGAGCTGGGAAGCCCCACGGACTGCTTTCCAAACTCAGCAGCGAGCAACAACAGGTAAAATATCCTTTGGCCCTGAGGTTGGGACCTGGTGTGACCTGGGATGAGGAGAAGACAGGGCTCACGGGAGAACCACAGGCCAGCCTTACACTTGAGGCCATGGACACTGAACTCTGATCTGATCTCTCTGTCCAGCCCAGGATAAGCTAAGGGGAATGGTCACTGAGCAACAGGGCAGCTTCTGCTCTCTCTAAAACTGAACTGTCACCACAGTAGCCGCTCACCACATGTGGCCATGAGTACTTGAAATGTCACTGGCGCTACAGGGGAACTGAGTTTCTAATGTTGATTTTAACTTTTATTTTCCCCTTGTACTGGGATCAAGTGTAGGGCCCTCACACAGAACTATATCCCCAGCCCTTTTTTTCTGTTTTTGAATTTGAGACAGGGCCTCACTAAGCTGCTAAATTGCCCAGGCTGGACTCAAACCTATAGTCCTTTTGCATCAGGCTCCCAGAGTGCTGGGATTATAGGCCTGTGCCATGGGGCCAGCAGATTCCAATCAATTTTAAAAACTGATATTTGACTCAGTTATTGAGAAATCTAGGAGTGTTTGAAACAACTTGGTTAGGTGAATCTACCTTTTCGGGTTAGAAATTTTATGAAATCTAAACACATATTTTTGATGAAAAATTAGCACTATATAAAGATGGTGCTATAGCTGTAAAAAAAGAGGAGAATTTGAAGACTTTAAGCTATTTGCATCATAGTTCATTGACATTTTTTACATTGATTACAAGTGAAAACGGAACTACTTTGGATGTAACAGATGTATTCTTAAACACATGAGATTCAATTATACATATGTTTGGACACAGTATGCAAATTATTTTCACCCATTTACATTTCCAACGCTACAGCTAAAAAATATAGACGTGCATATGTGGTTCATACTCTGTGTCTATCAGGTAGTGCTGCTCCAAAATGTCTACAAGTTTAGAGGACTCCTTGGCTTGTCCTTAGGACATTGTTCTTGGGGAAAGTCACCATTTGTGGGAGCCTTCTGGAATCTGCAGTCTTCCCACCTCTGACTGTATGGTTTTCTGTTATTTGTCCTATGCTCACCCCTGGATTTCAGAGGGGCTCAACACCTAGTGGAACTGCAAGGTCTCCGCCCGGTCTGAGCCCCAGTCCCACGGTCAGGTTCTGTCCTCCAGGTCTGCCCCATCCCAGGCCTTCCCCTGTCTTCCCCTCCGGCTGTTGCTTCCTCCTTGCAGGCTCTCATCCCAACTCTGGACAATAGAAGTGTTTTGGACTTTTTTTTCCCCCATCTTTGTCTGCTTTCCTTTCAAAGAAACAAAGAGAGAAAGGAAGGAAAGAGACATCCTTGTCTTCTTCCCTGAACAAGCCACATCCGGGTGCTTCCTATTGCTGAGTAATTGCGGTCCCCCTGCGCTCTGTTTCCATGAGATTAATGTCTATGCCTTTGTCTCCTACTAAAAACTGTTTGCTATCTGTTCAGTCCAGCAAAACTTCAAAGGATAAAGGGGGAAGCTTTCCCTTGATGCCTACACGTGGTGATCTACTTTCCTTTACAGAGAAGAAAATTAAAATCTTGGGCCAGTCCGATTTTTGTAGCAAAGTGGTGGGTATAGATAGTTCTCGGCAAGTCTCACAGGAAACGGAATCCTCTCCCCTCAACTCAGTAAGCACAGACTAAGGGGAGAAAGTGGAGAAGGGGAAACAAAGGCACAAACAACAAGTAAGGCCTAGGGGAAGTATGTGAATACACGTGGGGCACGTGATATTACAATCTGTAAAAGAAAGGCATGACTTTGCAATGAAGATAACTTTTGAGTGGAATCTTTCTTTTCTTTTCTGTTTTTCTTTTTCTTTTCTTTTCTTTCTTTTTTCTTCTTTTCTTTTTTCTTTTCTTTCTTTTTTTTTTTTTGAGACAGGGTCTCACTCTGTGGTCCAGGTTGGTCCTGAACTCACTAAGGAGCCCAGGCTAGCCTTGGACTCATGGCAATTCTCCTGTCTCAGCCTCCCGAGTGCTGGGATTACAGGCATGCGCCACCACACCCAGTTTATGTGGTGCTGGGGAATCGAACTAGGGTACTTAGCGCTTGCTAGGCAAGTGCTTTAACCGCTGAGCCATGCCTGCAGCCCCTTTTGAGTGGAATCTTGAATAATTTTTTCAGAAAAAAAGAGAAGCCCATTTGCACGATCCGAAGTATTTAGTGTGTGACTTATGTGGAGAAAGGATCCAACCAATAGGAATGAAGAAGCAGCAATTGGCAGAAATAAAGTTTTCCTCCTTCTACACAAGAGATTTGCCTGTCAGCGGCAGAATGTGAGATTGTCTTACCCTGTGGAAAAGGAACACGGAAAGGAAAGAGTGAGGTGACGGAACTTGCTATTACGTAAGTACTGTGATTACAAAAACCCACCCTGGCAAATGCTGGCTCTGTGGCTTATGCTGACATTGCACACATGTGTATTAATACTGATTCAACCAAAGCTATGGGAAAGTGATGTGTAGACTCAGGGAAAGGAGGGGAAGGAGCCTTGTGCCTCTTTTGGTAGGACTGCCTCTTTTGGTTCCTTCCATTTCCTGGGTCTATAGCTTTGAGCAAATCAGCCCTTCTTGGGTTCCTACTTATGAAATGGGAAGCAAAACTCAGAAGTTACAAACTCAGGGGATTACAAGGGTCCTGCAGGAATGTAGTGGTAACGATGGTATGGAACTGGAGAACCTGCCGTAATGAAACTGTAGAGGCTGAAAATTTACAAACAAACCATTGTACTGTTCAGAAACTGCAGGCAGGCAGACAAGATTTGGCTGGCAGAACCAGATTGTGGCCTCTGATCTAGATGAATTTCATGTAACTGGACTAAAGGGGAGTTCACCTATTGAAAATAATTCTGTCAACCTTTCCAAACAGTGAAAAAAAAAAATCTTTTATAAGACAAAAAAAATCTTTTTCATTTAGTTCTCATTTAGTTCTATTAGTCAAAACCTTCTTTTGAGTTGCTTCATTGAGATGCAAAGAATGAAATGTTCCAAAGTTAGAGTTTAGAGGAAGGTGGTCATGAGTAAGGTCACATTATGCCAGTGGCTGGAAGGAGGCTGGTCTACAGTGGAGTGAGAAATCTCATCCACTTACGCATGTCCGGAGAGGATCAGAACGAGGAGTTTTTTCTCTTCCCTTTTTGTAGTCTTAAAAGCAAATGATCTTATCAAAGTATTTATACAATGATGAATCACTTGTGTTCTCCTGTGATGTCAGAATTTTGCAATAGGGAGGAGTTGGAGTCACACTTCCAATACATTACCACTGAAGTTGTGTCTGTGGCTATTTATAGAGCAAGTCTTTGGAGCCTTGAGTCTGCTTAGAAACAGGGAGTCTGGGATGGAGGACGCGATTGTGGGGAGCACCCTTGCTTTGCTCCATTCACACGTGACTGTGGGGGTGGCTGAGCAAGGAAAACTGCCCGCCCCAGGACTGCCCGGCTGGAGGCAGGGCTCAGCGGTTAAAGTGCTTGCCTATCTATGCAAGAGTTAAGTACCTAATTTCAATTCCTCAGCACCACATAAACTGGGCGTGGTGGTGCATGCTTGTAATCCCAGCACTCAGGAGGTTGAAGCAGAAGGATTGCTGTGAGTTTGAGGCCAGCGTGGGCTCCCTAGTGAGTTCAGAATCAGCCTGGGCTATTGAGTGAGACCTTGCCTCAAAAAAAAAAAAAAAAAAAGAAAAGAAAAGAAAAGAAAAGAAAAAGAAAAGCTTGATTGGATGCACAAGAGACTAGGCAGAAACTGCTGCGCTTACAGCTTGGAAATCTCAGGTTTCACCTAAAAAACCTCACTCATGTATTCATTCGTTCATTCTGCTGTTTGCTTAGGTGCTTCCTCTCTGCCAGAGACCCACCCATGCTTTAGCTGGTTGTCTGTGTCTCTGTAATCCAGGCTGATCCTAAACTCACTGGAGAGCCCAGGCTGGTCTCAGACTCACAGCAATCCTTGTGCTTCAGCCTCCTGAGTGCTGGGATTATAGATGTGAGCCACTGCACCCAACTTACACGGTGCTGGGGAATCGAACTTGGGGCCTTGTGCTTGCTAGGCAAGCACTCTAACCACTGTGCTATTCCTCTAGCCCTGGCCCTTTTTTTTGTGAAGAGGAATAATAAAGTATATAAGTAACAACATTTCCTTTACACATTTTTTTTCTGTTTTTCAAAGTTCTCCAGGTAGGACTAGAACTTGCAGTTCTGCCTCAGCTCCCCAGAACTTTGAGGCTATAGGCACGCATCACCATGCCTGGCTGACTTTCTTACTAAGCCCAGGTGAGGCAGGGACAGGGCATGAACCTGGCAAGGGAAGGAGGTGTGGTTGCTATTCTCATTCTGTCGCTGTCCTACAAATGTACCCCGCGCCACGACTAAGGCACAGAGAAATAAGAGATAGCCTGCCCCCAGCAGGGCCCACCCAGGACAGGGATGCTTTTCCCATCTAGTGTGGTAAGTGCTGTGACAGGAAGAGGGGACTGAGGAGGACTGAGGAGACTTAAACTAAACAGTACGTTGCACTGTGTGGTCCCCGGGGAACTACACCTGCTGATATACATCTCCTCGTATAGTCTCCTCCTAGGAGACTCTGAGCTTTGCCATTTCAGTAGCTTACATCAACGGGGCATCATCATAAATGATACAAGCTACAGCTTGGTAAGTACTTACACACTGGGACTTACCCTTTTGGGATAGTTTTTCCTAGAACCTAGCTGCCCTGCATTCTAGAAAAATCAATCAGCCATGTGGAGAACCCTATACAGACCAGAACTATGACCTAGGCTGTTGGCTTCAGCTAAGCTGAGAGCTGTGGCCAGTACCACCTGCCACCTGTACATGGGGGCCGTAAGAACCTACTCTAACGCCTCAGCCAACCACATTGGGAGGAGAAGAACCATCAGATCTGATAAGCCACACAATCATGAAGATAATGAATCATTGCTATCTCAAGGCACCGTGCTTTGGAATAGCTTATTCCATGGAGCTAGCTGACCCACCCAAATCAGAGGATTCCTGATGGTTGCCAAGGCTAGTACAAGGGTAGGGCATGCCAGAGTGGAGGCATGAGGAGACACAGCACACACTGGAACTTGGCAGGTCGGTGTGGGGACAAGCTGGGGTATCGGGTGGGGAGGATGCGCCTGGGAGGCCAACCACATCCAGATGAGGGCATCTGAAGATGTCAAGAGTCTGCAAGGCCACCCCCAGTATTGATGATTCACTAAGAGAACTGGTAGGACTCGATAGCTATTGCTTATTATAACCAAAAGCTTACAAAGCAGACTCAGTGAAGGGAAAGACACATGGGGAGAGGTCTGGGTGAAACCAAGTGTTCTTCCTGAGAATTCTTCATAAGAGCCCTTGCACGCATGACACAACTTCCTAGCAACGAGTTGCAGCAACATGTGAAGCGCCACGAATCAAGGATGCCCGTACAAACTCAGTGCCTGTGCTTCTTCCTGGAGGCTGACAGTTAATTTTATCTACCCACTTGTCTAGGTCATGGTGCCCAGTGGTTAGTCAAACACCAATCAAGATGTTGCTGTGTGGTTTTTCTTAATTAAAATTTAAAAGCATCGGCTTACAGGAAACATTATCCACTAGAATGTGGGTGGACCTCATCCAATCAGTTGAAGGCCTGAAAAGCAAGAACTCTGTTCTTAACATAAGAAGAGGAAATTCTCCTCGAGACCATAACATAGAACTCCTGCATAGTGCTCTATAGAGTTTGGGCTCACAGCTACCACATTAATTCTGAACTTCCATACTGCTTGTCTGTTCTCCAGACTTTGACCTTGTGCTAGCCACTTCAACATCTTTCTCTCCTCATTCTGTCTCTCTCCTTATTTCTATCTCTGCCTCTACCTCCTTTTGTTCTGCACTCCAAAGAACACAAATCCAACACTGACCATGTTGCCACCTTCTGCCTAGTGTGTACACAATTCCCGACATCCAGAAGGAAAACGGGTATTCAGCATCAACCTTGCTGTATGTACAAATAGTTTGGGTACAGTGAGGCACTCGTACCAGCTTATGGCAATAACTGCCCAAAATCTAAGTGCCCAGATGCCAGGCAAGAACCAGTCTTGTCAGTAGCCTTTCTGTGAACAAGCAGTGAGGCCTACTCTGTTCTTGTTTTTTTACAGAAGAAGGTGAGTAGTTTAAGGGCAACAGAGGAGTCAATGAATTTTTAAATGCAAATACATCATGGTACTGAAAGTTTTAAGGAGGGAACAACAGGTCATGTTTTGCTTCCTACCACCATGAAGTGGAGGATGGTAGGGACAGAAGAGAGCTAGGGGAGCAGCTTCACATGAGAAGGCGCCTCTGGTGGCCCAGGCAGGGAAGGACCATCAGTGAGTCGGGGAAAGCAGGAGGTTCTGGTGGCTATGCTCCTACTTCCTGGCTGTCACCTCCTCTCCAACTCAGGGGAGCCAGATAGAAAGGCTTTGTGCATCTGAGGTCAAAGGTGTGCTGTTCCGGGACCCAGGAAATGTCTCATTTGCGGGGCCCAACAAGGGGTGTGTAAGTGTGTGTGTGTGGGTGGGTGGGGGTGTGTGTATCTCTTTGGTCACCAGGTGAGAGATGAGGAGGGCACCTGTGTGGCCGTAAGAGAGGAAGGCCTGTGTCTGCATCCGTCTAGGAGGGTGAGCCGGCCACCTGGTGGCCTGATGCCCCCGAAGGGCCAGGCCCGTTGGCTGTCTTCTTTCCTGCCATAGTCAACATGCTTAGAAACATGAAGGGATTCTATGGACCTGTGGGTTTCTGCTACTTGAAATGTGGTCCATGGACCAGCAACACTGGCATTTCTTGGAAGCTTTTTAGAAACGCAGACTTACAGGTCTGAGTCCAGTCCAGACTCTACAAAATCAAAATCTGGACTTTTACAAGATCTCCAGGTGACTCAACTGATCACCGAAGTTTGGAAAACACTGGCCTCCACCTGCTCTGCCCAGGGCAGTGCTGTGCTGTAGTTAAGGATCCTGGATTCTACAAAGTCCCACCTTAGCTCTGGCTCAGCCCGCAGTACAGGCTCGGCAGTCCATCTCTTATCCAGGCTAATCAGCTCTAATTCCCAGAACTGATCTCTGCAGCTCGAGGCTGCCAGTTCCTTGGCCATCCTGGGAGCCACCCATCACATTTGCCCACATCCTTAACCTACACTGCCAAGGCCAGAAGACAGTCTTCCAGGCGTGTGCCACCATGGCCCGTTCAGACTGCTGCTTTGGCAAGACAGACCAATCAGGTGGCCACAGAATGAGACTCTTCTGCTGTGGTGCTGCCACCAGGGTACAGGCAGAGTACTGGCAAAGCTGCCCAAGACGGCCCAGGTGAAGTGATGAGAATGTGGCACCCCCCAGCCATGGTGGCCAGCATGCACAGGCACAGCTGGGGAAAGGTGAGGTCTGTGGGTGTGCTGCCCGGAGTCACGGGAGCACCCCCAGCACCCACCTCACACCCACCTCACATCTCCAATGGCAGCAGTGTCCCTGGCCACAGGTAGGAGAAGGCAGATAGTGACTCGTCCCAAACGGGCAGTGTCCCAACACTGCTTGACTGTGACTAGACTTAGAATTTCCTGTTAAAATTCTGGCCGATGTTCTTAAAATGTAAATCCTATACCAAGGATAATAATACTGAGTAACAAAGAGTAAGTAAGTTACGTACTACTGGGTAACAAAGAAAGAATACTGAAATACTACTGCCACCGCTCATGATGCTGATTCTAAGAATAGGAATAATCACTGGTCACTGGGGGGATTCACTGTGTGTTGCTACAATGTCATCAAGACTCACAAGAATCCTGAGCCAGAGTTAAGTGACAGGGACAAAACTCCACGCGAGGGGCCTTCTTCCATAGCCGCCCTCCTCTTCCCCTGTCCAGGCAGATTCTAGGAAGTCCATTTGCTGCGATCAGTCCAGTCGTCGTAGAGATAAGGATCGAAAAGAGACAAGACTAAATTAAAGCACATCTTAAAGGGGCCGGAGCTTTTCCCAGAAGAAATCAAGCGGCCCAGAACGCCAGAGAAGGGTCCAGAGATCTGAAGCAGCAAAGAGATAAGGGAGCGAGCCTGGCACAGGGATGTGGAAAAGAGGGCAGAGGGCAGGAGAGAGGTTGCCTTGAGGACAGAACTCTGGTGTAAAAGGGACGTTAAAAGATCTTGACTGTTTTACTCTATAACATATATTTGCCATCTCTTTAGGAAAGATCTCTACATATACTGACACTTCTTTTCATTTTTTCTTTTTTGAGCTGTACTTTTCTGTCTTCAGAAGGCAACACAAACTGAGCTTCAATCAGCTGGGCATGGTGGCACATGCTGGTAGTCCCAATATTCTGGGAGGCTGAGGCAGGTGGATCACAAGTTTAAGCCCAGCCAGAGCAACTCAGCCACTCAGAGAGACCCTGTCTCAAAATAACAAAGGTCTGAGGATATAGCTCAGTGGGATTTCCTGAATATCAAAAAGAAAGAAAAGGAAAAGAAAAACAATCTAAGTTTTAAGCAAAACCACATTCAAATTTGCAAAGCAACACAGGATTTTTGTTCTATAAAGAGCTCCTTCCTGTGGTGTAAGTCCCTTTTTTTTTTTTTTTGAGACAGGGTCTCACTCTGCAGCCCAGGGTGGTCCTGAACTCACTATGGAGCCCAGGCTGGCCTTGGACTCAGGACAATCCTCCTGCCTCAACCTCCAGAGTGCTGGAATTACAGGCATGAGCCACCATGCTCGGCTTATGTGATGCTGGGGAATCGAGCTCAGGTACTTAGCACTTGACTTAGTGCTTGCTAGGCAAGTGCTGTAACCCCTGAGCCATTCCTCCAGCCCCTCAGTTTCACTTTTACAAGCAGTCCATCTCCTCTCGTCCTACCCTCTCTCTTATATTAAGATCTTCTTGAGAGGGGGTGGAGGGAGGAGCTTAGTGGTTATACTGCTTGCCCAGCAAGCCCGAGGCCCTGAATTTGATTCCCCAGCACCACATAATCTGGATGTAGTTGCATAGCTACACATGTCTATAATTCTAGCACTCAGGAGGCTGAGATAGGAGAGTTACTGAGATTTCAAGGCCACCGTGGGCTACATAGTGAGTTCAAGATCAGCCTGGACTACACAAGACCTTGTCTCAAAAAAAAAAAAATCTTCTGTACAACATGTATTTGTGGCAATTTCACATGAGAGACACCAAGTGATACTCATCTTTTGTGTTTGGTCCATTTCACTGAGCATTATTCACTCCAGGTACAAATGCTTCATATCTGTCTTTCTTTATGGTTATATTATATTCTATTGTGTATATTTACTCATTCCTCTGTTGATGGGCATGTAAGTTGTTTCTAGAATTTAGCTATTATAAATTGTGCTGCTATAAACGTGAATATGCATTTACTTCTATGATATGATAACTTTAGTTCTTTTGGGAACATGCTTAGGAGACCCGTAGCTGGGTCAAATGGGATTTCTATTCTCAACTTTCTAACGACTCTCCACACTGCTTTCCGTAGTGATTGAAGCCGATTTCCATCCCACAACAGTGTAGAAGTGTTCCTTGTTCCCCATAGCCTCACCAACAATTGTTAGTTTTTGAACTCTTAGTGTAGGCCCTTCTCGCTGGAGGGAGACGGAATCTTGATATCGTTTTGATTTGCATTTCTCTGATGGCCGAAGAGGTTGAACACTTTTTCATGCGTTTGTTGGCCTTTTATACTTCCTCTACAGAGAAGGGTTTTTTTTTTTTTTCATTTGCCCATTTTTTTTTAGTAGGGTCATTTATTTGGGGGAATTTTTTAGTTCTTTATATATTCTAGATACCAATCCTCTGTGGCGTGGCTGGCAGAACGTTTTCCCATCTGTGGGTTGTCTCTTCACCCTACTGACTGTGTCCTTTGCTGTGGGAAAACTTTTTAGTTTGATGTAGTCTCATTTATTGATTCTTGTTACAATTGCACATGTGCAGTTGGCATTATGGTCATGAAATTCCTTCCTGTCCCTATGTCTTCCAGAGTCTTACCTATTTTTCTTCTAGCAGGTTCAATGGTTGTTTTGGTATCTAGCTCCTTGATCCATTTTGATTTGGTTATCATATGGGCAAAAGATAGAGACAGGTCTGGCTTCCTGGTGGTCTCTGCTGGGCTTTCTTATATACTTACAGTTGGAGCGTTGGCTGGGCCGGAAGGTCCTGCAGTCTCGAGCCTGTCTGGACGCCAGATGCCAGCATGCTGAGATTACAGGCATTTGCCACTATGCCTATGCACCAGCATGCCCAAGTTCTCTAGCCAACGCAGATCACAAAGCCAGTCCAGAGCCAAAGAGGAGATAAATGGACACTGTTTCTTGCTGAAAAGAAAATCAAAGACCTATTCCCCAGGACCACGGAGTGAGTGGTTTCAGCCACTTTGGAAACAATTCCCCACGAATGAGTTGCTTGGGCAGTCATGGAACTTTACCTTTCACCATTGAAATTTTAATGAGAATCATCTGTGCAATTTCCAAAATAGGGCAGGATGATTAATTTCCATCAGCCTGGCCTTCCTGGCTAGAAGATACTCACTGAGAAATAGGCATTTAAATTATTGATGACTATTGGTTCTTCTCTTCATCTGAGCACGCCAGATGAAATCTACCTCGAACCTCTGTGATTCTTTCAGTAACCATTTTCAAGCACCTGGAGTGCGTAACACATTGTGCCAGGTACCAGGGAATGCACAGTGCGCAAAACAGATACAGTTCCTAGTCTCCTGGTGCTTTCATTCCACGGAGACAGGGAAGCATTAAGCAATTACTCACACAGCCAAAGATTTCATTTTAGCGAGGTTACTGCCAGAGGAGAAGGAAGGCATACACAGCACAAATCTAAGTGGGGTCTCTAACCTGGACCTGGGGTCAGGGAAAACTTGCTAACGAAGATGCGTGAGCAAAGTTTTGAGGAACAAATAAGCATTACGCAGGCTACTGGAGATGGGGAAGGCGGTAAGAGGAAATAGTTCAGGAGGAAGAAACAGTACGTACTCAGGTCTAGAAAACAGAGCCCGAGTGTCCAAAGAACCAAGAAAAGAGAGAGTAGGTCAAATGTGACCAGAGAAGAGGCCATGGCCAGATTGTGCAATGCTGTGTCAGGCATGTGAAAGCTTCTGTTCTGTCCTCAGGGCAATGGCAACTTGTAGGCTCATGATATGGACTGAGCTATGTCCCCTAAAAACTCACAGGTCCAAGCATTAACCTGAATATATTTGAAGACGGGCCTTTCAGGAGGCCAGTGAGGCTAATCTGGTCTTTTTAAGAAGAGGAAGAGATATCAAGACAGGACACGTGCAGAGGAAAAGCACATGAAGACACAGAGACAAGGGGGCCCATTGCGAGCCAGGGAAAGAGGCCTGGCCAGAAACCAGCCCTAGCCAGGCCTTGGACTTCCAGCCTCCAGGGCAGTGAGAAATAAAGTTTTGTTGTTTAAGCTACTCCTCAAGTAGGCTTTGTTACAGTAGCCTCAAGAGATTAATGCAGTATACAAAGCACTGAGATTTATACTCTCCAAAATTTTTGTGGTTGTCACACCGGAGGTACACCCAAAACACAAAAACTACTATAGGCAGACAAAATGGGGGGCGTGGCAGAGGTCACACAGCAGTTGGTCCGCAGTAGGCTGGTGGAGATGGAGAGAAGTAGAGTGCGAGCCCTGTGCAGAGGCAGGACCATTGAGAGGGTGACAGGCGTGGAGGGTTCATGGACTCCAGGGTTGAGGAGAACTGGAGACAGCTGGTGCCCTCCTTCTCTGCCCCCTTCCCTCCCTGCTGGTAAGAGAGAGCTGGAGACAGCTGGCACAATGCTGTTAAGTTTGGCTGAACAGAGCAAAGAGGCGGGCAGTAAGCAAAGGAGGGAGCCAAGTCAAGTTTAGTTTCCTTATAAGATGAATGGGGGCTTTGAAAAGCTGATGCAAAGGGCCACTACAGAGAGGAGTTGGATAAAAATGTCAGGTTTTACTCAAGTTGGCGAGAAACCTTGTCCAATGCCACAGGTACTTTACAAAGGTTGCAAGCAACCGATGAAATGAACGCTCATCCTAGTTCCTTTTCATTGCTGGGACGCAACACCTGACACCCACAGCTTGGGGGAGGAAAGTTTACCCCAGCTCACAGGTTGGGATGGTCTCAGTCCATTCACAGGTGGCTGACAAGGCAGGGAAGGGACTAGCAGAGAACAGCTGCTGAAGGCATCACGAGAAAGGATGGGCCACTGGAAGAAGGTGAGACCAGAGTACCTGTCCTTCTGGGCCACGCGCTCCGTGATCTGCCGCAGGCCCAGTAACCTGCACACCCTATCAGGCTCCGCCTCCCCACAGCACTTGAAATCCACAGCGTCCAAATACGCGAGGCTTCTGGAGGACATTCAGATCCAAGCCATGACAATGTATCCACAAGAATGAACGTGTGACGGCCACCCTCTGGCGTGGAGGCTGCCACCCAGCTGCCACCTTTCTCCGTCCACCTGTGTGCTGAGGGAGTCCATGCCCTAGCAGCTGGGCTTTTCCTCACACTTCAGCTGGTTGCTTTGGGTCCCCCATACAACCAGGGGCATGCACTGAGGGGGGTGGAGCTGTGGGGTTTCTGGGCCCCCTGCTTACTCGCTCCCTGTGGCTCTGTTCCCGCTTCGTCTTAGAAGGGCCTCTTCCCTTTTCCTATGAGCGGCTGCCGGGCCTGCTCAGCTTTGTGATTTGATGGTTGGGATAGGACTGAGTCCAGGAAGTAGATGTTGTGCCTCTTCTATGGCCAAACTGCATGCCAAAAATTGTTCTTCAAAAGGCATTTGGTTGGCCACTGTAGAAAACATAGGCTCACTGCAGAATCTCAGGGGTCCTCGCTGAAATTCTCCCACTGAACTGACCGCATACTCCATACACATTTTTCTACTGCAGATACCTTCGCCACCATAGGGTTTCCTGAGTTGCATGGCCCCAGGGGCGGATAGGAACTCATGGCTGCAATAGAGTTGTTTCCCCCACCACCACCATTTTTATTAATATACATTTATTACATTTATATTTAATAAATTTATATTTATTTTGTGCACATATATATCACATCAACATTACAATCTCTTCCCACATTTTGGTCCTCCCACGCTCTCCCTACTCAGAGTTGTTATGTAGTCTGGTGCCATGGTTTGGATCTGGGGTGTCCACCGAAAGCCTCATGTATTTGGATGTACTGGGATACCCATGGAACTGTGTGCTGTTGGGAGGTGGAGCCTGGCTGGGGTGGGACCTGGCAGACACTTGGGGTTTGACCTGGAGGGATTGTGTCAATTTGGTGAGACTGGGGGGTGCCCAGGGCAGAGTTTTCAGGTGTATATTGTTGACTTCTGTGTGCAATGCTGTGAGCAGCTCTCCAGCCTCTGCCATGTGCTTCCAACATTGCCATCCGCCCATGAACTGTGTGAGGCCCTCTGAAACAGTGTCCTAGGTAAATCTTTCCTCCCTTAAGCTGCCGATGTCGGGTATTTTGTCCTAGCAATGAGAAAGCAACTAAGACCGGTGATGCCGCACAGTCAGCCGTGCCCGCCCTCTGGCGAGGCAGGATCCCCGATGTCAGTGACCACCAGAAGACAGCAAGACTGCAATTTTACGCACACCCTCCCTCATCCTAACCCTTCAGAAGCTAGCGAAACCTTTATTCTATATTTGAATAAATATAAAGCCAGGCATGTCAAGCAAAATTAGCCAAACCCACAGAGTCATAGATTACATCCTTTCCCTCGTATAAAAAATATATCAGGCAGGAAAGCAGAAAGGACACTATGAGCAAAGAGGAAGGAGGATGGAAGGAGAATTATTTAGGCATGGAAATAAAATGTTTTATGCCCATATGAATATGCCAAAATGAAAACCCTTTATTCAGTATAATGACGAGGCACCAAGAAAATTTCTAAAAAAGAAAAAAGAAGGCTCGCTCCTGCCCAGGCCATGTGGGAAGAGCAAGCCTGTCTCTAATTACCCTGGGACAGGTGGAAGATGTGAGTCAGTCTGAGAAAAGATGGGAAATGTCACGGTTCCCAGTGAGCACAAGAAGGTGGCCCTCTCAGACCCGCGCTGACACTGGCGGAATGCAGGAAATTCCCTCTAACCGCAGCTTCCGGCTGTCCTGCCAGGGTAGGAAGATTCTGAACTAGGATCTATTAGAGCAGCTGACACTGGCCTTAGACAACCTGGACATGGAGCACCAGCTGCAGGAGCAGAGGAGGCCCCTGCACCCACTTCCCCTCCCCACACTGTGGCCCAGAACACAGAGAGAACTCCACATCTGGTTTGGGAGGAAGAAGAGTTTCCCAGCAGGCCTAGACACACTGTGCGTTGTGGTGTCTCCAGCTGCCGTACTGCTTGGAGGCGTAACTTCTGGTGCCCCCTGGCTGCTCCCAGGCCCCCGCCTGTGCTTAGCACTGTGAGTTCTATGGACATGGGGACAGCAGAATAGGAGAGACTGTCTTCTCCAGCTCAAAGCCTCCTCTCTTCTGCCTCCCTCTGCGCAGGCCCCAAGTCAAGGCAAGAGAAATGGCTCAGAGCTTCAGGCCATTACTGCTGAAGGAGGCAGAGGAGGGACAGAGGCATTCCCCTCCACAGACTACCTCAAGGTGGGGCTGGGAGAGAAGGCAGAACCCTGGCCGGAGGGCGAGCCACTGGCTCCTGGCCGCCTCTGACCCTGAATTGCTGCTCCAGGCCTCAGAGTCCACTTCAGAACAGGCGAATGAGACCCTCACCTGCTGCCTCCTTGGGCTACTACTTGGAGCAATAACCTGCGAAAGGCCTTATGAACTCCTATTTGGTGTTGGTGAGGGTTCTTTCAGTCACAGCGTGAAAAGCCAGGCATAAAACAGGTGGGGCCAGCAGGGATTCACCAGCCCCAAGGACAGGATATTCATCTTGTGCCCTAGCTTCTCTGTGCCGTATTACTGCACGACCTGAGCCAGCGTCACCTACCACAGGAGCTTCTCTGCTTTCTTAGCACCAGTCTGAACAAGCCCAGGGAGAGCCTGATGGTCTGGCTTGGGCCATGTCTCCACCCAAGGATATGACATTCTTCTGGAAGTATGTACTTGGAGAGCTTGGAAGATCCATTGTACCAAAATAAACAAGGCGTAATTCCATATAAGGGGGATTGTGTTGGGCAGGTAGCACGGTGGAGGTAATGTTTTATTAATAGCATCATCATCATCATCGTTACTATTATCACCTGCATCTGTCACATTTTCTTGATTCTACTCGTTCCTGGCAAAATGGTATGGTGGCTAAGGGCACAGGCTCTGGGACTCAGATTGCCTGCGGCCTTTCAATCTTACTTCTCTTTCTAACTGCAGCACTGGACAGGTTGCTTAATCTCTCTGAACCTGAGTGCGTGTGGTAAGAGTAAATGAGTTGAGGGCAGCGGGACATAGCCCAGTGGTTAGAGCACTTGCCTAGCACTACATAAAAATCAGCAGAGTATGGTGGCACAGTTCTATAATCTCAGCATTTGGGATGCTGAGGCAGGAGGAGTGCCATGAATTTGAGGCCCGGGCTACATACTGAGTTCAGGATCCACCTGACTATAGAGCAAGACCCTGTCTCAAAAAAAAAAAAAAAAAAAAAAAATTGAGTTGATACATGAGAAGTGTGATGAATTGGGTCTGGTGGTTGCCAGGTGTTTAATAAGTACTAATTATTGTCAGAGGAAAAAAAAGTGGCAATACTTTTGGGAATCCCACAGTGAGGGACAGCCTGGAGCAAAAACATTGCTCCCCACTGCCCCCAGCATCCCCCCCCCCCCCCCCCCCCCCCCCCCCCCCCCCCCCCCCCCCCCCCCCCCCCCACACACACACCTTTCTTCCAGAAAGCTTATGGTTGCAGAAGCCCAACAAAGGCTCATTGAGCTCGTGGTAAGCCCTGAGAATCACAAAAGTTAGTAGACAAGTCTTTGCTTCTCAGAAGTTCATGGCAAAGCTGAGAGACAGACAGACCTATGAAGAGGTCCTTTTACTGCCCATCGGTCTGCACTGGACAGGAGTGTACATAAGTGCTGTGGGATCCTCCACTGGGTTCTTGATCCAGAGAAAGATGCCCAGAGGAGATGTGGTGGTGCTGAGGTCTGGAGTCTGGGCACGAGTTTGCCAAGCAAGACAAGATGAGCAAGGCCTCTTGCTGATCACAGCTGCTGTTGCATCTTGGCTCCGGACCATACTCCACGCAGATGCCACTGGGGCTGGAACCATTACATGTTCTCTCTGTCTGCTGCTTTTGTTAGATTCTGCCCGCAAGAAGCATCAGAGGAAGACTGGTTAGGAGAAGAGAAGGGAATTATCCCTCTTCTTTACTTGCTGTTCTGCCAGCTTCTCCCAAGCCAGAGCCCCTTCGCCCAAACTTTCAGGTAAACCCTCAGGCTTTCCTCAGCCTCCAAAGCTGGAGGACAGGGATAACATCAGAGAGGGCTGAAAGTGAGAGGCAAAGACACCACCATGGGGAGCCACACTTCTAACCAGGGGACAGGCAGTACCAGGACTGTTCCCCAGGGGACAACAGGCAAGGCCACGCGTGTGAATGACCCTCAGGTCCAGCACTTGGTACCAGAAAGGGACAGCTGGAGGCAGGATCCAGTCCAGGACAGATCCAGAAACAAAAATCCAGGTCAGGAAAAATTGGGGCCCATCAGGCCCATTAGCCAACCCTGCTGCTAATGTCTACCTGCTGCACTCAAGAACCAGAGGCACTTGTGAGACTCCAGACAGCAATGAGACAAACAGTCAGGATGAGTCCCATTATTCCCCAGTAACAAATAGCCCCCCAACTCTCAATGACATAAAACGCACAGTAAAAGGAAACACCTGTGTTCATTTACTCACAACGCCTGGACATCAAATCTGTGGGTTTCCCACACCAAGCAATTCTCCAGCTCTGCCAGCACCAACTAGGTGTCATACAATTCACTTCAGTTCTGGCACTATACACGCAGAGTGGGCACAAACCCCACAGATGAAGGGCTTAGTCACACTGCTCTGCCTCCAACTCAGGCATCATTTTCAAGTCCCCGGTCACTAGTCCTTTTGGCCAACAGGGCTACAGATCACCCACAACTGCATTCTCATGTTTGATAATTTGCTATAAGGGCTCGCAGAACTCAGGAGGACACTTAGGTTTACCAGCTTATTATAAAGGACACAAGTGAACAGGCAGAGGCAGGGGTACATAGGACAAGGTAGGAGCTGCATGGAGTTTCCTTGCTCTCTCCAGGCACCCCACTTCCCCACCCAGCGTCTCATGCATATATAGCCCACAAAGCTCTCCAAGCCCTCCACATAGTGCTCCTGTGAAACATCCACTGATAGGCCTTGGTATTCAGTATTGAACCTAATCTCCAGCCCTCTCTCCTCCATGAAGATCAGGGGCTGGGGTTGAAAGGTTCAATCCCCTGATGATACAGTTGGTTCTTCTGGTAACCAGCCCCATACTCCAAAATCTCCTCATTGGCATAAACTCAAGTCTGGCTGAAAGAGCTTATCAGGAATAATAATAATAATAATAATAATAATAATAATAATAATAATAAAGGCAGTCTTCTCATGACTGTCAGAAAGTTACAAGGGTTTTGGGAGCTCTGGACCCAAAAGTGGAGACAAAGAGAAAAATATGTTTCTTACTACATCAAAACATCACAGAAGGTTAATTTTACTTTTAACTTTTCTATGTCAATCTTACACTAGGACCTAGACTAACAGAACAGCCACCAGAACATTGCCAGGCACCAAAGCAGCACGGAATGGAGCATGCAGGAAAGGGTAAGCCAGCCCTCAAAGCGCCAACCTAGAAGTGCCACATTTCAACTCCCGTTAGTGACCCAGGCAAGTCACATCTACCTGCGTGACATGGAAATGCAATTCTTCCATGTGCTCTGAGGGAGCCTAGAAATACATGATGACCGACACTAATGACTGCCAGTGGAAGAAAGAACTCAGATCCCAGGTCGGGGATGGAGGCATGAAGGGAAAACTGACTTCCTCTTCGCAGGTGGAGCTTTGCAGGTCATGATTTCCTCTACAAGCACAGCAGCAACAGACCATCCACCATGGGTTACTTATGAATGCACAGAAACTTTCTCTAAGACAGCAAGGAATATGCTTCTAAAATGGAAAGTATAGAGAAATGTTGGTTTTTACTTTATGTCCTTTTATAATGTTTGAATTTTTTTAGCCAGTTTTTAGCCACATGAATTCATGTGGTGCAATCTGTAAGACCCAGATGCTCCATGCTAACTACTCAGCAAAAGGCAGTATAAATAACCAAAAGGAAAAGCCAAAAGGATGGGTGTTTGTGACTTGAAATAACCAGAATTCCTCCCTATGAAAATCCCTATCTAGACGCTGCTGGGCCAGGTCCAGATGAAAAACACTGCTTTGCTCTAGGAGGTGGACCTATACCTGCCTCAGCTATTTGCTGTGCTGGCATCTCACTTGCCTAGAGGTGGCAGAGAGAACTCTGGGCCTTGTCCCCAAGACTCAGAACATTCATTTCCAGGACAAAAGCTAAAAACATGACACTTTCTATGTCATCTCTGACTTTATCAAGGAGAAATAACTATAAAGATCATGACTTTCACTTAAGCAAGAAATTCCCACCTCATGATTCACTGAAAATTCTCAGCTTCTTGTCTCGGATTCTCAGATTCTCATCTAGGACTTACTATCATGGGGCTGATACAGGGACCAGAGATCTCAGAGTAAGTATGCTGGCCAACAGTGAAGGCTGGGCAGCTGCCCTCACAGAGCTTGTCTGGGGCCTTTCCTCCACCATGACAACAATTCTGAAAACCAAAAGGCAATTGGTCTGGGGAAGGATGGGAGGACTGAACCACAGGGTGAGAGTTTCTCTACCCAGGGCATGACCAAGGCCCTGTGCCTGCTCTGCCTTCCCACTCTGCTTTTCACCTCAGGCAGGTGTCCACTGCCAGTTGGAAGGGCACTGTTCAAGTCTTGATAGATGTCCCGCCAGTCCTTAGAAAACTTGCTCAGCACAAGGCCGTACAGCTGGGGCTATGGGGATTATGAACATGAATACACTTATTAAAAATATGAATGTGACTAATCCCTTCTTCATTCCACAAATAGTCCATTCTTTTGATTCATCAAATACTATTCATCAGTAAGGAGCCCAGAACCTTGATGGTTTGAACTGAGAGATGTACAAACATGTCTAAGAAAACCCCTCACCAAACCCACAGTCCAGAGGGGAATACAACAAACCCCAAGGTACCAGGTCCAGTGAGGCTCACAAAAGACTCAGACACAGTTTGGTGGGAGCCCAAAGAAGGGAAGAACTAATTCCTGCCAGAGGGTCTGACCTTTCCTGGTGGACTTCAGCCCAAACTGCTGGGCTTCTTTGATAAGGAGCTAGGTAGGACCAGGATCTCTTCAAATTTTCTTTAAAGCCAGCTGTCCTGCTGGGGGAAAGTGGTTGGAAGATTTTCCAAGAGTTTCATTAGCAACAGCGTTCTCAGGAACGAGGCTAACCAAAAGTTCACAATTCAAGCCAAGTATGGTGGTGCCTAAATCCCAACACTCCAGGAAGCTGAGGGAGGCAGATCACAAATTCAAGCCCAGCCCAGACAATTTAGTGACTTGGAGAGACTCTGTCTCAAAACAAAATGACAAGGGCTGGAGATGTGGCTCCGTGAAAAGGCCCTGGGTTTAATCGATGCCACAAGAAATAGAAAGTACAATTTTTAAAAATTTAGAATGCTGAAGTATGGTGTAATAGAAAGCAAATATTTGGGTTTTGTTCCCAGTTACTGGCACATAGCTTTTAAAACCTTTCACATCTCTCAGATGCTAAGTGTCTTTTGTATGCCTGGGACACAACAGGTGGCTGGGCCTGGGCTAGCTTCAGGACAGGGGTTGAAATTTTCATCCCTGTGTCCAGCAACCTGGGCGTGGGAGCCCGGGGACTCTGGGACCCTGCCCACTTCCTTTGCGCTGCACACATCGTGGGATGCAGCCTCCTACTCAGTGCTCTCAGATGGCAGCTGTGTGCCTGTTTGCTCGGTCCCAGCAGGCTCTCAGCAGGGGGAGGATGTCCTGCTACCCAAGCCTGCCCTGCCCTGAACACCGTCCCCCTCCAGTACTGTGGCCCCAGATCCAATTCTCCAGAACTGGCCTTCACCTGGCTGGTGTGGGCCGCAGCACCTTTCTGTACTGCTGCACCACAGTCAGCTTCAGTTAGCTGAGGGGGCGAGGGGCGGGAGTGGGGTCAGGGAGCGTCTTGGGGAGTGCGGGTGGAGTTCACCGTGCTTGCAATCTGGCGTGTACACTCACTGAAAAGTTCCTCTGGTGGGTGCTTCATTTGACCTCAGATCCTGGGATTCTAGCCTAGTCCCAAGATGGCGTCTCTGCTACCTACCTGCCTCTCTTACTGCGTTCATTCCGAGCAGCTTTCCCAGGGCCCTGGCTATGGCTTTCAGCTGGCACAGCCACTAGCCCATGCACTGCAGCCTGATCGGTGGTGAGTACTCCCGAAAGTTTCCAACCATGGTCTTCACAGCCACTGGCCCACACACTGCAGCTTTGCTGGCCAGCCAGGACTGGGAAAGTCCGAGACACAGACTTTGGTTTTTCTGTGTCCTGTTGTGGCGCCCACTGGGATCTCTAATTTTTCTGTTAGTCTGGTCTTGGTGTTGTAAGCTCTACTCCTACTCAGAATTAAGCCTTTCCAGTATTTACCCGCTGAGTCTCAGCTTTCGGGCTTGACCCACAGGGACAGAATGAGCAGGGGGCCTACACAGTAGCCATCTCGCCGCTGCTGTCCCATCTTTCAAATCACCTCCCCAGACACACACAGGAACTGCTCTTCAGCCTCATTCTGGGCACCATGTCATGTCCTTCTAGCCCACATTCTCCCTTGGACAGCCAGGTATTTCTGGCGCCTCAGCTCTATTTGGTTGTGTCACAACATCACACTTCTGGAAACTGTTCTAGCTTTGGATCCATCATATATGTGTACACACACACACACACACACACACACAGCTACCCCTCTTTTACCAAAAGCTAACCTCCCACTTGCCAGGGAAAATGTCTCTTGCTTCTTTCCTTATTCATGAAAGTAACAGCTTCAAACACAGCGAAGTATTCTGTCTTACTCAACAAGAAGGGTAGTCAGACTCAGATCTTTTTCACTTTTATGAATTTTTTACTTTACATATTGCATCCCTTTCCCCTCCTCACTCCCTCTAGCCCTCCCCCGTCCACTTTCCCTCTCCACAAAGTCTATCTTTCCACTCTCTTTCTTCTCTTGTTTACTTTTTAAAAATGGTTTGGTTTTGTCTTATTAGAGAAACCATGTGATATTTAACCTGTGTCAAATCTTTTCTGGTTGCAAGAAATAGTTATCTGATTGAACTCACATGTGTCAAAGCAGGAAATTTATTATAAAGTGTCAGACTGTCCCAGAAAATCAAAGAGAAGGAAAGAGCTAGTGTGTAACCCATTGGCAGAGAGCTTGCCTAGTGTGTATGAGGCCTTGATTCAATCCCCATTGCTGCAGTGCGGGGAGAACAGCAGGACCACCGGTGGCATTTGGACCATAAGAAAGGGATCAGGACTAGAAAGCAATAGGGAAAGGCTTCTGCTGCACTCTCGGATCCTCCACCTCCCACTCTTCAGGGTCTATAATTTCTCAACAAATCTCACTGTGTGATTTCACTCTTCTCACCATGATGATTTGCTCTACTTCTCTGCCTATATAATGATGGATAGCCCCGTATAGATCCCAGGATTTGTAATTCTTCAGCTCAAGCAACCACCTGGGGCCAAACAGGACTACAGAATTTTCCAAAATACCAAAGAAAGACACTTGTTTGTAGTGCCCACTTGTGTCACAATTTGCAATCAAATGGCCATTTGTACTAAGAGAGATGGTCATGTAACACCTGCATGGCTAAGTGGAAGAGGTCGGTCACAGCGAAGAGCCACATGGACACTGTCCCGGTGGGTAACGCAAAGCTCCACAACATCTGTGTGATAGGACTTAAGAGGTTGCTAGAATTATTACAGTCAACCTACCACTAAATTGGCAAGGAATAGAAGAGTCTGCAAATGAGAAAGCGGTCTGCAGCAAGTCCACTCCCTGCATCAGTGGTTTTTAGTGATTAGAGCAACTTGTAGGAGCAGCTGGAGACACAGGGTGTGTATCTGCAAACACTTGGGCTGGCAGTGGACATAGATAAACAGGAGGTATGCCAGAAAGCCACAGAGCGGGAACAAGAAGAGAGTGTTTGACGATTGGTGCCACTACTAAGTAGAGAGCAGCCAGGAGCATGGTGCAGGGACCAGGGTATGAACCTGCAGTGGGCACAGGGTGGGCATTTGACCCCAGACCTGGATGATAAGGGTCATAAGAGGTGGTCCCTGGGCTCTTCTCCCCCTGCCTGCCTTCCTGTTGTTCCCACCAGGTCACCTTCTCCAGTCCCTGCCATGGTGCCTCAACTGTGCCAGGGAAGCCACCTGCCAGGATACAGGGGGCTATTCAGAGCAGAGGCTGAGGCCTAACATGAGCCTTTCGGTGCTCTGTGAACTTGGGTTGTGCATGAATCCTTTGCCTTCGTGTGCCATTGTTTTCCCTCAGGGTTTTCCTGAGGAGAAATGAGTCCCCAGCAAGCTGAGTTGAAGCTTTGTGACTCAATTGTCTCTCACCCACCCAGGAAATACAAAACCAGCAAACATAATGGTAATGACAACCCCTTACATCCTTCCTCTGAGCCTTGCATTATGTCATGGCCATAGACCTGCCTTGTGTAAGAGTCTCGAGTTGAAAAGGCTTGGCTTTTTTCCCAAAGACTACCTTGTAAGTTCAGGAAGATTCTTTGTCTGTATCCACAAGTACAGAAGACAGCTAATGGTGGTGCCATAGGGGAGCCAGGACAGAGAGCTGCAAGGAAAACTCTAGCTCAGGACTTCTCTGATGGCCCTGGCTGGACCAACAGAACATGTTCAAAGGTTTGTGTTTCCCAGAAAGGAAGGCCTGGTGGCACATCAAAGACTCCTTCCTGCAGAAATCAGCACACTTGTCACAGAGGCCAACTCCATTATCTTTTTGTGAAGGTTGAGCTGCTGAGTATCCTCACAAACCCTCTCCTGCACCCTCCTCAGGATCTTCTGAGGTTGCGTGGCTGATATCAGCCTGGTAAAAATAAATAAATAAACAAAACATTTAAAAAATTTTTAAAAATTTCACATCACCTTGGAGGCAGGGTCCTGGCAAGACCATCTGTTCAGAGGGTCAAGATCAGGAAGTGCTGGATCTTGGTATTCTAGTAGGGATGGGTCACCCATGGTTCTCACTGCTGGGACACTCTCAGTCTTCTCCCCTGATATCCACCTGGACACCCCCTATTCTCTTTCTGTATTTTATTGTATTCTCCTTATATAATTTTAGTCTTTCCCACAGCAAAAAAAAAGAAAGAAAAAAGATATATCTGTCACTTAGTATTTTTAAGAGACAGTCACATCAAGCACTGTATGTCCTGTTTTAAGCAACTAAGGAAAGGAGAATGTAATGCTTGAAAAATTACTGAGAACCGCTGTGCACCCAGACATGGGGCTCACCACCATGGTAAGGATCTGTTTATTGACCTGTACCAGCAAATGAGCTCACAAAATCACAACTGAACATCTGTGACTTCTGTCCTGAGGAAAGTAACAAGATAGAGTCAGAACATGTCCTTAATTTGATGCAGTCACTAACTGTACATAAACTCAATATGAATTCTATAGAGATTGCATTAGGTCAGAATCCAGAATGCAGAACCAGACTACAAAGAGAAAAATCATTTTGCTCCAAGGGCTACAATTAGAGTCAGTGATGCCTGAATATCTCATAACATTATCTTAGTAACAGAAGCGAGAAACCAAGAAAGAGAAAAGATGACAAAGACAGGCAGTACAAACTTTAGTCTGTCTCTTGGTGAAACAGCTGTCTTACTAAATTTTTGAAAAAAAAAAAAAAGTGAGCCACACCTAATTTTGGAAATACAACTGGAAGAGAATGGCTGGATTATGTGAGCATATGCAGGACCTGAGCCACGCTTCCACAAGCCTGCTTGCACAGGAGTGTGCACATATGGAGGTTACAGATGCCCCCACATGCACATGGGTATGCACACGAGTGTGCATGAATTGGGGTTACAGATGCTCAGTCTGAATGAGCTCACTTGCCTTAAGAAGTTCACAATGGTGCTGAAGTCTCCTGGGGTGACCAGGATCAAAGCCATTGCTGTGATGAACATCAGGACAAAAGCTGGTGTGAGGTGACACGCATGGACAATGGGCAGAATTTGGGGTCGGGAAGCAGACCCAGATGTCAAGCAGACCCCAGGAGAGCCACTATGGGTGTCTCTTCTCCTGACAAACTGCTTTGCACTCCAGGTGTCCAGCCTAACAATCTACCTAATCACCCACCATGAGTTCCAGGAGTAGATCTCTGTGGTTTGCCCGAGTTGGTCGACCAGGCTCAGGCCCAGGGAAAATAGAATAGAGTAAGAATGGAGGAGCACTGAGTTAGTGGGGCAGGCTGGATTAATATCCATCAAATATCCCAACTTCCCTTCTCCACATCTGTGGAAGAAATACATTTCCCCATCTATTGATGTGAGCCAGGCCAGGCAACTCATTCAGTCAATAAGGCCAGGCACCATTTTTGACAATAAGATGTGAGCAGAAGTGAAAAGTAGAGGCTCTAAGTTTGGCTTGGCTTCCTGTGTCCCTGGCACCTGCTCTAGGCAAAAACATATTCCTGGAGTTACTACTGCTGTGATCTGGGTCCTTAAAAGGGAACAGACTTGGTCCAGTAGAAGACCTGAGGAAAAAAAAAAAGCCATAGTGGGGAGAGTAAGGAACAATGAAATGTTAAGATTCAAGGTTCTGTTATTCAGTGCAATTATAGTAAAAGATAACACTGGCAGAGAGCCTCTGGCAGAGGAAGGAGTCTGTCTTGTGCCCTTTGGGCCTTCCGGGTTCTTGCCCTGCACAATTGTCCTTATCACCTACACTCTCCACCCTAGTTCTATCAACACCTCGAAAACCTGAAGTCAAATGATTGGGGGTTAAAACCAAGGAGTACAGAATGCTTGAGCTCTATTCCCAGAAGAAAGGATCGGGGAAGTCCTTCTTTGAAACAAATGCTAACTTTCAGGCAGTAGGAAGCACAGCTGATGGGCCTTCCATTATCCTTCCTGCAGGTCCCACCACCTTGCTGAGCCCCAGACCCTGTCTCTCACCTTGTGGCCCTCTCTTGCAGCTGCATAGCACACCAGGGTGCCACTGAAGAATGTCCCATTGATATTACCCAATGTCCAGAGTGTGACAGCCAAGGATGTCAGCCAGGCCCAGGGCCCCAGAATCTGATTCCTAGGAAAACACAGAAATCAGGAGAAGAAATCCCAGCAGCTGCCTGGAAGAGCACCGCAAGGCCCTACTTGAAAATAAAATAAGCAATATATTCAAAGGCAAGTTCAAAAACACACAGAGCACCGTCTTTCCCATCCTAAAATACTTGCCCAGTGTCTACAAAACACACAGTGTAACTCACTCAGCCCTGGCTCACAGCTATAGCATCAGAAGAGAGGATATCACTGGGTGACAGCACTAGCAGGTAACTGAGGTTGACCAGGATACACAGGCTGGTGACCAGGGGGATGGCGATTATCAGTGCCAACACCAGGTTCCTCTGCAGCATTAGGGAAAGGAGGGCACGTGTTATCCAGTGAGGTCTTTCTAGGCTCCCAAAACCAGCTCAGCAGCACAGCGTTAAGATCATCCTGTCTCAGAGCATTGTGCCAGGCCATGGCGAATAAGGGCTACATGCCTGCCCTCCACAAGCTCCTTGTGGTCCCCACAGCCTGCTCATACATCCCAGCAGATAAGCTGGGAGACCTTGTCAGGTCAGACGTGTGGAGGGATGAGGAGGGGAAATTACAGTTAGGGAGGAGAGGAAAGCAATCACCAAAGCTTCCAGGATGAGAAAGGTCTTAACCTCGGCTCTCCTTGAAGGGTGAAAGAGATTCAGGCAAGAGAGAACAAGGAGAAGGTTAGTCTGGACAGCCACGGTCAGAGGAGAGAATTCATGTTCTCATTAGTTCACTATTTACTGGACAGGACCCTCTGCTCACTTAAGCATCTTCCTCCAATCAGCATTATAGAAAAGTCATTTTCAGTCTCTTCAGCATTATAGAAAAGTCAGTTTCAGACTTTCTTCCAGGATTGAAATCTACCCACAGCAAACCCTGGAGGAGGGGACACTGAGGGCAGAGCGGCCACCCTAGGACCCACTGCAGGTCTCCGTGGCTGGCCTGGTGATGCTGCTGTTCTCACTCCCCTCATCTTCCTTAGAGAAACAACACACTCTGCCATTTCTGGTCTCTGGGTTCAAGTTCATTCTGTTTCTATGGAACTGTGTTCCCGTAGACCACATCAGTCTGTGAAGCCAGGCTCTGGTGTCCCCTCACAGGAAGCCTTCTTTGACTGCTTAGCCCCATTGGTCACCCAGCAGGCCATGTGGCAAACTAGTGACAATGAGGCAAAGGGGAGAGCAGTCAAAAGAAGACTCTTGTATAAGCTGGGTCCTCTGAGGTCCCTTCCAGAACTAAACTTGAGGATCAGAGTGGAGTGTAAGAAAATCACTCCAACCACAGCATAGGCACAGGAGCTAATTCCTTATCACCCCTGTACAGAAAGCTAGCTTTGCCAATGTCCAGGCAAGCCACCTGTAGCCTAGGTGTGCAGCATCTCCCTCTCTGGGCCTCACTGTGTGACACCTTCAGCAAAGTGAACTTCCAGGATGCATGACCCAGTTCCATACATACGCAGGGCCAGGGGCCTGAACTTGATCTCTCTCTGCACAACTTTCTCACCAGTAACTAAAAGAGCTTGGCATTGAGCTATGGATAGATTTCTGGCCAAGACACCAAAAGAACAGTGAGATTTTCTGCTTTCATTCCCAGGGACCTTAATTGTACATCCAAATCTTGGAGGGTCTGGGCATAAGTCTGGTCTTGGGTTTTGGCCCAAGTTGTGAAGTTTCTGAAACAAAACATGAAATAAAGATATAGCTGATGCATGCCTTGAAGGGCCAAGTCAGAGGCACAAGGAATAATACAGCAGTTAGAGCACTTGCCTAGCAAGTGTAAGGTCCTGAGTTCAGTTCCCCATAAAACGTAAGCCACATGTGGTAGTGCCACCTGTAATCAGGAGGCTGAGATAGGAAGATTGCTGTGCATTCTAGGCCAGCTTGAACTACAAAGTGAGTTCAGGATCAGCTGGACTACAGACTGAAACTCTATCTCAAAAAACAAACAAACAAATAAGAAAGGCCACGTTAAAACAAGATCTCGAACCGCAGCAATCAGAGGACTAAGTCAGGTTTTTCTTTGATTACCTATGGCTATTTCCTGCTATCATAAGAAAGTTGCATTGTCATGACAGGGACAAATGACCAACAGAACCTGAAATCTGAACTCTCAGGCCCCCATTGTAATCACAGCAGCTTGTCTCATCCACCTTTGGGACCCTGCTCTTTCCCTGGTCCAGCTCTGAACACAGGAAAGGGGAACTTTCATGCTATGACATGAAGGAGCCAGTGCCCCAGCCCAGCCCAGAGCAAACCTGAGCACGCACTCACCTTTCACCTGAAGCAGCAGCTGTGCAGCTGTATACAGTACTCACAGCCCAAGCCACCTGCTCTAAGCCATTGTGCCCCAGAGACCTGAGAGGTAGACAGGGAAGCTATTACCATCAGTCCCATTTTAGAGACAAGAGATGTAGTACAACAAATTTTATGCCAAAGTAAAAACCTAGGTCCCAGGCCTCCTGGCTCTCTCCCCAGCTCGTTCTCTCTCCCTTTCTCTCTCCCTCTCTCTCTCTTGGACTTCAGTTTCCAAGATCTCCCAAATCCCCTCCAGGAGAATTTTTAATTCCTGCAGGGGAGAAGAAAACAGCAAAAACAAAAGTACTAACATCCTAGGCAAATATATTTATAGTAAAGAGTTAATATCCATAGTAATCAAGGATCCAAATGTCCTGTGTCCTAACCTGCCCAGCAGAACTCTCCCCCACTACAGCAATGACAAGCAAGCCCCAAGTTCATAAGTGGCATGAGCCAGCAGAACTGGCTTGCCGCCCTGTTCCCAAGTACACTGTGTCCAATAGTGTCTCCCAGGCTCTAGCAACTCTGAACTGAGTCTCTACTGCAACATTCTGGGGAGATAATCCAGGAGACACCAAGCGGAGTCCTCATGTATGTCTTCCTAGAAGCATGACTTCAAAGTAAGTATTCCTCCCTAGACCTCAGTTTTCGCATGGGAAAAATGGGGTGACACCTGCCCATTTCATAGAACAGAGAGAGGTCACCATGGCTGTGATACTATAGCATTCTCTGCTCTCTTGCAAAATCTCTAAAATCACACAACCTGATCAAAGTAGACAGCGGCTGGTACTCAAGTCCCATATGAGCGTAGGATGGAAGCCCATGTCTCTAGTCGGATGGACCATGATCTCAATCATTCCCAAATGTGAAGAAAAACAAGTAGCTGGTGCTCAAGATTCAACCCCAGAGCCAAGGATCCATCTTTGGATCCTTGAGCTCCTCCACCACATAGTGATGCTATTCCAGCCATCAAAAGACCACAGGCCCTGGTAGAAGGCCACGACAAAATGCCCCGCCTGCTGTGTCATATTGTGGAAGGCAAACGCAAATGCTTCTGGTGGTGGCCCAGTACCATGGCCCCACTCACCACAATGACCAGTAGGGAAAACACCTTTGCAGTGGAGCACATGTTCATTAGCATGGGGCCAGCCGAGAACTCCAGAAGTTGATCAACATCAGCAGAAGGATGCAGGAGGCAGCCACACTCTCGACCACAGCCTGGGGCAGAGAGGGGCAGCCAGGGTAAAAGGAAGCCTGTGCACCTTCAGCCAAGCTCAGAGAGATGGCAGCAATGGCTGCTGGTCTGCCCACCAGCACATATATATAGATGACCAGAAAGGCTGGCAAGGAGCTAATGGTTCACAATATGTAGGCATACTCTCCCTCAGATTGAGGAAATGGGGCACCCAGCTCTGCATAGCGCAGAGCACCCAGCATGGCCAGGAGGCCGCAGGTCAGCCAGATCACCAGACTGGCCCTTGAACTACCTATGTAGACCAAGACCCCTGTGGTGACATGAAGATGCCAGAGCCAATCATACAACCAGCAAACAGAGACACTGCACTCGACTGCAGTGACAGCCCTGGTGCCCCACGGGCTGGACCTTGTCCTGCCTCCCAATTATGATCATCTCTTTCCTTACTTCTCTCCATCTCATAATTTCAATAGTCACTGCCTTTGGTTGGTGACATGCAGAAGTTCTGGTATGACTTGTCTGTGGGCTTCCTGAAGGGGTTAATGAGTACAGCACCGGACAGTGGAGTCTCAGCCAGTGGGTTAAAGAGCCTGGGTGTGGTCTAAAGAAGCTGACACAGCAAGCACCTGTCCAACTCAGCACCCTACCAGCACAGGCCAGCACAGTTTAGTAAGACTCAAGAAAAGAGGGGTTTGGGTTATTTATTTGGTTTTTATCTATTTATATTTTGTGGTATCGGAGTATGAAGCCAGAGTCTCACACGTGCTATACAAATACTCTACCTCTAAGTATATCTCCTACCCTTTTTATTTTGAGACATGGTCTCACTAAGTTGCCCAAGGTGGCTTCAAATTTGTGATTCTCCTGCCTTGGCTTCTCAAGCAGGTGGGATTATATGTGTGCATCATCGTATCCAATAAAAGAGGAGTTTTAATAGAAATCTCTTTTCATGGCTTGGGGTATACTTAGGGGCAAGGAATTGGGGGGATAAATAAAGAGAAAGAAAGAGAGAGAGAAAGAAAGAAAAGATTATAGCCAATTCTATAACAGTGACATTTTATAGATGGTTGGATAAATACTCCACAAATAGGAGTGCGGAGCCACTGAACCTTGCATGTAGGGAGCCAATGACATCTTTATGACAGTTTTTCCGGCTGCTCGGAAAACAAGGATTCCAATGTAGACGGCCTATAATTAGATTGAGTGAATCCCACCCTAAAGAAAAGCCAGGAAGATCAAAGAAGAGAATTCATGTGGACCATAGCAGAGCTTCTCCCCTAGATAAAGGAGGAAGTAGTTAGAAGTAGACGTTCTAGAATGATACTGTTTAAGATCACATCCCAGCTCTGAGATCTCATGGTTGTGTGACAGTGGACAAGATCTCTGAATTGCACTTTACTCACCTGGTACTTACCATCTACCACATAGAGTTGTTTGAAGGATTTAAAAGTAGTCCACTCAGAGTAGCTAGCTGGAATGGTAGACAACTCATGACAAGGAGTTCTTTGATGTCAGCCATTACTATCTGACTAAGAGTCATCAGTTCATCTAGGGAAGGGGTCCTTCTCTTAATACCAAGAGGTAGAGACATGTGATAGAAAGTCATTGATCTACTATGCTCATTTCAGAATAGAGGATGTAACTTTTTACTGACTATAATTCTTAATATTAGATTATAGAACCTTTACTAGTATTGTTACAGAAGGGTAAATGGAGCTTACTGGCATTGGGGGTGTGACCATTAAAGAGATTATGTCAACTTGAAGGGATTAGAGGTAGAGTTTATAGATGCATGTGTGAGTGACTTGTGGGCCAGCAAATAGGGGAAGAGGGTCCCCCCCCCCAAACCTGGGATACAGGAAGCCCAACTGGCAGCTCAAACTATATAAAAGGAAGGAAGAAGAAAGATTGTTGCAGCTTTATCCCGGGAAAGCTATGACCTTCGCTATTGTCTACAATGTCGAGTTGTACCTGTCTACATGTCACTAATCTTCATCTCTGGTCTTTGTCATTGTTCTTTGAACAACCCAGATCTGCAGCAGACTCTCACCAGCTGGCCTGCAATCCTGGGCAAGTGTTCTACCTCATGGCTGAACAGCCGTTGGACCCTTCAGCTCTCACAGGTGCAGGCCACCATCCTATCTCTCTCCTCAGACTTGTAAGCCTTCTACAAAAATCCTCTTTTCTTGCCGTTTCTTTCAATTCTGCCTCTCATAGAACCTACCCAATATAGGAGGATTGAGGTTTGACACCAAAAGTGGTTAGAAAGTTATTTGGAGTGACCCAAACAGGTTGGTCTAGCTCAAGCCAGCCATATGGGCTATCTGAACCTCATGTACATGTACAATCAATAACGTTCTTGACAGATATGAGATTTACCTGTCATGGCTCCTGGGATGCCCATCCCCACCAGGCATGGTACACTGTAGCCTACACAGGTTGTTGGGAGCTGTGGAGCTATGTGCTTCAGAAAATCCAAGGAAGAAAGAAAACTGGGCAGAGAAGTAAAAAAAAAAAAAATACAAGAGTGTGTGTGGGGATTGGGGAGAGAGAGAAAGAGGAGGAGGAGGAGAAGAAAGCAAAGAGTCATGGATGCTCAGGAAGGAGGCTGTGGCAGCACCCCTTTGTCAGATTTAACCTCCTACTATATGAGTAAGGCACTGAAATTTCAACCCTCTTCTCCAGGGGCCATTGCAGGAGATGCTGTGAAAATTAGCCAGTTGCATAATTTGAGAACAGCCTATGAGACTACCCTTATTTCTGACAACAACTGCAATTTTAAGGAGCCCCAAGACCAAGCTTGCTCACTTGCTAGAAAGACTTATGGAACTCATGGAAAGCTTTCATATGAATGGTTATGGTTTATTACACTTAAAGGTACAGATTAAAATCAGTGAGGAGAGGAAGTGGATGTGCAGATTCCAGGAGGGTTCAAAGCACAGATCTTCAAGGTGTCACCTGCCACCGAATCAGGACAGTGTTACCCTCTAAGAATTGCTGTGTGACAGTGTACATATCATGTTGCCAACCAGGGATGCTCATGGGAGGCTAGATGTCCAGAGTCCTTATAGAAGTCCAGACACAGCTAACTGCTGTGTGGCTGATCTCAGCTTCCAGCTCCACAGGAGGCCAAGCTGATACTTCAGACACAAAGCCCTAATTTGAAACACTGTGGCTATCTAGCTGGTTGACTTAAGATCCCCAGGCAAATGACACTCCAAAGATTTCCGAGATTACCTCCCAAAGCAGAAAGCAAGGGCCAGACTTGTCTTTCAGTAGGATTGTGTTCTTTTATACATAAATGTGGAGGTACATGTGCCTAAAGAACCATAATGAAATTCCTCTTTCCTTTTTTTTTTTTTAAGACAGAGTCTCACTCTGAGGTCCAGGTTGGTCTGAGCTCACTATGTAGCACAAACTGGCCTTGAGCACATGGCAATCCTTCTGCCCCAGTCTCCTGACTGCTGGGACTACAGGCGTGTGCCACCACATCCAATTTATATGGTGCTGGGAATGTAAGTCAGGGCCCTGTGCTTGCTACGCAAGCCCTCTAACCACTATGCAATGCCCACAACCCTATCTTTTCTTGGCTTCTTTTTCATTCATTCATTCTTTCTTTCTTTCTTCCTTCCTTTTTTTAATTTTCCTTTTGTGTGTGTGTGTGTATGTGTGTGTATGCATGTATGTGTGTTGGAATGGAACCCTTAGCCTTCACACCAAGCCACCTCCCCAACCCTTTCCATGTTTTTTTTTTTTTTTTTTAATAAATGTGACACAAAGTCTTGATAAGTTGCTAAGCTGCCAGGTTGGGCATAAAACTTGAATCTTTCTGCTTCAGCATCTCAAGGAATTACTAGTGTTTGCCACCTTGTCATGAATATAAGAAAGAAGGCCTAAATTAGGCTGAGACCCAGCAAAAAGTGGAAGCTGTCCCTCTTTAACAAAATATCCCAAAATACTTTGTCACCTTTGCTTGTCCCAATTCGCAGAGATCATCAAATGTATCCCCACCATGAGGCCACATTGCAGTGACATCCAAAGCTGACTGCATTGCATTTTCCAGTCACACCTAGGATTGGATCCCAGGTTTTGTGGAGCTTGAAACATAAAATTTTTAAGAGATAAAATCTTACTATGTTGCACAGGCTGGCCCTGAATGCCTGAGCTCAAGAGAGCTTCCTATCTCAGCCTGAGAAGGTAAAGTTAAAGGAATATGCCACCACACTCAGTTATTGGGGCCCTCTTTCATGTAAGAGTCACTGTAACGAGAACATCAGCAGAAATAATGGAATAAACGCTACAAAAGTCTGTTCCTCCCTAAAAGCAATGATTAAAAATTATCATAATCAACTTTTCAGAATTCTGGAAGGTATTCAGAGAAGTACTTAAGAGAAAAATAGCTGCATCGTGGTGAAAACATGGTCCTCTGTAACTTAGTTTTTTAAATATTTTTTCCAGCTCTGGGAATTAAACCTAGAAACTTCACACCGAGCTACACACACACAGATTTTTTTTTTTTTTTTTTTTTTTCAGTTTTGGGACAGGGTCTCACTAAGTCACTGACTTGCCCAGACTGGGCTCAAATTTCCATCCTTCCTGAGTGCTGGAATTACTAGCATGCACTACCATATCTGGCTCCTTTGAGCATGTTCACTCACTTTGGTCTCATCCACTATTCTCTTGAGCTCATCAGTATCCTTGAAAATAACAATCTACAGTCTTAGTATCAAAATCCATCCTGGAAGGAGCAGCACAAAGAACCGTAACTTTTGTTTTGACCTCTCTGATGTCTCCCTGGAAGTCCAGCCCAGGTAAGGCTCTCCTTACCTCACCTAACCTGGAACTCTGCCAGTGCTGATGCAACAGGCAGCAGTTGATAACAGTCAGGGCAAATGACAGCCAAACAAAACTGCTTAGAAGGAAAAGCTAGGGAATGACATCTTTTGGAGAAATAAGAGTTTCAAAAACTTCTCACACTCTCCTGGGAATCTAAAAAGTCGCATCCATGCCCAGGGTGCTGCACATGTTCAGAAAAGGACCAAGAAGGCTCAGCACATTGCTTTTAGGGAGGAACTGTCCCATTGCACGTGGAAACCCCGGACGCCCCAGCTCAGGCCTCCTGCCTACACAGTAGACCCACATGGGCTACTTCCATCCGCCAAGATTGCCTGGATAGCAGAGTGTCTTTAAGCTTTTTGTCACTTTAACAAAATACTTAACGAAAAAACAACTTTAAAGAGAAAGGATTTGTTTCAGCTCACGGGCTCAGAGGCTTCAGTGCTTCTGGGCCTGAAGTGAGGCAGTACTTCGTGGCAGAAGGGCATGGGCGGGGAAACTCCTCCCCTTCTGGCAGCCAGGAAGTAAGGAGAGAGCCAAAGAGGAGGAGAGTGGGGACAGGATGTGATTCCCAAGGCCACACCCCCAATAAGGTCTTACCTGTTTCCCTCACCTCTCAGTGCCAACAAAGTCAGAGCCCTCATGATGCAGTCGCTTACCAAAAGCAACTAAGGCAACAATGAGCCTCTCCGAGGACAGATCAGGCCCCAATCATAACATTCAGTCTCCCCCTAAATTCTCAGAGACAAGCCCTTTGCGTTTGGTTTTTCTCTTCTAGTCATGCACATAATGCTCCCAGTACACATGAGGCCAAAAGAAGAAGCCTGAACACACACCCCGTCCTCTTACTTCTCCTCTCTGTTACCCTCCACCCACCCCGGGGGTCACGGCGGTCAGCTGGCCTTCTGCTTCAGTGGACCTCCTTCCCTTCCCCCCTCCCTCCTCCCCTTTTCCCACCCCACACATTCTCCTTCTCCTTCTCCTCCCTCTCCTCCTCTCCCTCTCTGGGGAAGGTACTGAGCCCACGGCTCTCACACTCCAGCCACATCTCCAGCCCTTTTCATTTAATTTTATGTTTTTATTTCGAGGCAAGTTTTTCCTAAGTCATTAAATTTCCCAGGCTGAACTTGACCTTGTGGCCTTCCTGCCTCAGCCTCCCACAGTGCTAGGGTTACAGGCCTGCGGCACCGGCTCAGCTTAAGTGAGCTCCTTGTCTCAGCAGGCCCTCTTCTCCCTTTGGCACCAAGTTGGGGGGCGGGGGGGGGCTATTATGGATTGAGTGAATCTTCTTCATAGCACAAAGCCCATTAGTCTTGGCTGTAGAAATGAAAGCCATAGGACACCCCCAAACTAGGGCTTAACAAAACACCCAAAAATGTTATTCCAAGAACCTCCAGAACAACCTTCTGCCACAAACAAGCAGGCTCTCCACAAGCAAGGCATCTGGCTTTGTGTGCTATTCGGAGACAAAAACAGCAGTCAGATGAAGCACAGGCCAGCTGCTCAAACAATGAATTTTTTCTGTTTTGATACATTTAAAGAAAGAGAAGCCATGCCCACTGGAACAGGCCTGTAATCCCAGTACTTTAAGAGGCCGAGACAGGAAGTCTGCAAGTTCGAGCCCAGCCTGGGTAACTTAGTAACTTAGGGAGACTTTTGTCTCGAAATCAAAAATAAAAAATGGACTGCAGATGTAGCTCAGTGTGAAAACCCTGGGCTTAATCCCCAGGAGATACAGAAAGAAAAAGAGAGAGAGAGAGAGAGAGAGAGAGAGAGAGAGAGAGAGAGAGAGAGAAACCAAAACAAGGAAACAAAAGAATTCAGAAGAGAACCAAATTTCTACAAAACCTCTTGGCCTCTCCATCTTGTCTTGAAGGATCTCACTGAAATAGGTCATTAGGGATCCTGGAGCTCAGGGCAAAGGATCCCAAAAGACCTAATACAAAGGGTGCCCAGGATACCATTTGAAGCCAGTGACTTGCTACTAACATCCCAGCCCCCAGATCCCTGCTCCTTAATGTCTCCTGATAATGGGGCTGGCCTCAGAAGGAGCCAAGCCTGCTCCTCAGTAGTGATAGCTGTGAAGCTGTGTATTATCCACGGGCGTGCAGAAGGGAGGGGATGCTGCTGGGTCCCGTCACTGAGGTTCCTAACCCTCTATTGTAGGGTTTCTTCCCAGAGCATGCTTTCTACAACCAAGACTTTTGTTTTTGTTCCTAGAAAATCCAGTTTCTCTTGGCCTGACTTGACCTTCAGAGATGACCCTGGCATGTTGCTCAGATGTGGCCTTCCTAACTTCTGGTCACATGAGGCCTCACATCTCCTGGGAAGTAGCCAATAGAGAATGTGAGTACTGGGTAAATAGGGGTGAAACAGCCCGGGCACTAACCCTGAGATTTAGACAACCTAGACAACACTGGTATCAAAGAATCCTTTCAAGGAGACTCGGGGGAGGGGGGGAGGGGGGACACTTAGCTCAGAGGTTAGAGTGCTTTCCTAGCAAGCACAAGGCCCTGAGTTTGATTCCTCAGCACCACATAAGCTGGGTGTGGTGGCACAAGCCTGTAATCCCAGCATTCAGGAAAGCTGAGTCAGAAGGATTGCCATGTGTTCAAGGCCAGCCAGCCTGGGCTACATAGGACAAGCCTGGATTACAGAGCAAGACCCTGTCTCAAGAAGAAGAAATAGAAGAAGAGAAGGAGGAGGAGGAGGAGGAGAAAGAAGAAAAGGAGGAAGAAAAGGAGGATGATGATTCTGGGCTGGGTACAGTAGCACATGCCTGAGAGGCACTTGAGAGGCTGAGGCAGGAGGATTGCCAGAGTCAAGGCTAGCCTCAGCTACCAGCCTGGAGTACAGACTGAAGACTCTGTTGCAAAAAAACAAAGAAAGAAAGGAAAAGAAAAAGGAAGAAAGAAAGAAAAGAAAGAGAAAGAAAAAAGAAAGGAAAAGAAAAGAAATGGAATGAAACCCTGGATACAAATGACCCTGTCCCTATTTCTTAAGGCTCGGTGGCCTTTCCACCTTATGAAAGAATAGAGAGAAATGATTGTCTGTCCGAGTGTTCGAGTAAGTCCCAGGCCACCCTGGGCCCCAACACTCCCATCTGTCCGGGCAGAAGCAGTTGGCTTAGTGCCCTGCTTCAGAAAGCAGGACACGGAAGAAGCAGTTCCTGCCACTTCTCCTGGACACAGCACTTCCCACCCCACAACCTTATAAGGACAGGACCGAATCTTGGGAGAGGAGAGGCCCAGAGCCTAGGTCATCTTAGCCAGCGCCAGAGTCAGAGGGCGGAGCACAGGTCAAGGTAGAGCCTGGACTCTGGGACCTGGCTGTGAGCTGCTGCCCTCTGGTGGCCCCAAAAGGGAGAAGGGAGAGAGAACAGCTGGAGGAGGGAGTGTGAAGAAAGACAAAAGCGGAGGAGGAAAGCCACGCCCCCTTCCCTGGGCTGTCCTGCTGCACACCACACGGTCACTCTCCACCCGGGGTGTCCATGGGCCTCTGAGAGCTCTCTCAGAGTGTGACAGGCTTCTCATTCAAGCCTCCTCAAGCTGTGCCCAGGCTGGGAATTCTTTTTTTTTTTTTTTTTTTTGAGACAGGGTCTTGCTCTGCAGCCCAGGCTGGTCCTGAACTCACTATGCAGCCCAGGCTGGCCCTGGACTCACGGCAACCCTCCTGCCTCAGCCTCCTGAGTGTTGGTATTACAGGTGTGTGCCACCACACCCAGTTTATGTGGTGCTGGGAAATTGAACTCAGGTACTTAGCACTTGACATAGCGCTTGCCAGGCAAGCGCTTTAACTGCTGAGCTACTCCTCCAGCCCAAGGCTGGGAATTCTTGAACCCCCCAGGTTCATCTAACCACTGCTCCTGCAGGTGGGCCGCTCTGGAACAGCTGCCAGGAGGGTCAGCTCAGGTGTCACCTCCATCGGATACCACTGTCCTAGCAATTCCTCTGACCTCCAGTCCACCATTCTATTTTTGCTAAACCTGTATTTCTGTCTCTGTCCTCCCTCCAAAGCTTTGGACTTATACACATCCAGTTACCAAGTGGATGTCCCACGAACTCCTGAAACACAACATGTTCAAGATGGGGCCTTCCCACCTTGCCCTCCTTCCAGAATTTCCAGTTTCCGTGCATCTCACCCTGATTTCTTGAGAGGGAAAACACTGTAGTGGGCAGCCACAATCTCCCTTGGGAGCAAAAGTGTCATTCCCCAAACTACTATGTGTTGCCAGCAGAAAGCCCTCAGCTGCCTGTCTCTCAGGGATCATCTCCATTGCAGAAGGCCACCTCACTCAAGGTCTTCCCTGTCTTTCCAAGGAGGTCCCCATCCCTGACCCTCAATGTAAGAACATGTTAGCCAAGCTGGTACAACTCTTCAGGGTGATCCCAAGCTCCACAGGGGTCACCAATGGCCTCTGCTGAGGCTGTACCGACTCACCTTTCCTGTCAGTCCTGTGTTCCTTTGTGCCAGCCCGCGTCCCTTACACAGGTATTGATCCCAAGAGACATGTCAATCAACTATTCAACCTCTAGAATGACAACCTCTGTCTCAGAGGCATCTTTCGAGGGAATGCTACTCCTGGTCACTCAGTATGGCTGGGATGGCCTTTCTGGTGATATAATTACCTTTTAAGTCATAATAAGCTTGTAAGTGACCCTCGCCAATGCTCCTTTAGGTGACCTTCATCTGCTTTTCTGTAGGTTACTTCTTACCCATACTCCTATAAGTAAGTAACCCAGTAAACTTATTGGCTCCCCAAATTGGACGTTGGTATAATTGCTACTTTGGCCTATCTGCTGTGTCCCATCTTGTTGAACAGAAATTACAAGGTATATCTACCTTCTGTGTTTCAAATAATTCACTATGGCTGCTACGGTTTGTATTGATCATAAGGAACCGCTTTGCCAGGCAGTTCTACGTGGCCTGTGCTAGAGTCGGCACTATCACAAGAGTTACACTACTATTGGAATAGTGGGAGGAGCAGAGTCCCCCAAACCAGAAGCTCCCCCTCCAGGCTGTGGAGGGTGTCATCTGTGACCCTGGGAGGGCCAGGCCTCTGGGACGGGCGAGCCCACAGCATGAGTTTTTGCTTCCTGTCAGCACAGTCCTGTTACGTTCCAAGGACGATGCTGACCTGACAGGAGGCGGCGCTCTGTTCTTTGCTCCCCTCCTGCTGCTGCCACTATTTTCTTTGTTTCTGCTGTAAAAACTTATCTGAGAGGCAGAAATAACAGTCCTTGCTCAAGGAGCCCCTGGGAACATTCAGAAGAACCCCAGTTGGCACAGTCTGACCTAGGAGGGTGTCCTGCATACTAGAGGTAAACAGCTCCCACCCAAAGCCTGTGCCATCAGACATCAGCCACTGTTTCAGCAACCGCCTGCTCACCACTTGTGTGTCTGAACCTGGTCCTGAATCACGGTGAGTCTTGGCCAACTCGTATTATCTTTATCATGTAAATAGTGCCATTTTACTGCATTAAGAATAAATTGTTACATCCTCAGCTTCTAGCCTACATTTTATCTGGGAAGCCTCAGTTATTGGCAACTGCCCGGACCTCACACACAGCAGCATCTGGTGCCAGGCTTTTGAAACCCAACACTTATTTTGGTCTGACTTGGCTCACCCCTTATTCTGTTTGCCCTGTCTTACTGTGGCAGTTTTGGTTAGCCTACCAGCTAAGCCTAGTCAAAGTGAGTGAAAAAGCAAACATCATTGGAGAGCCTCTGTGCAAAAGGAAAGACCCAAAGATGAGATAGTAGAAGACCCGAAGAACCCAACAAAAAGGAAGCCGCACTGAAAGAAAACATCAGGAGTTCTACTTAAGTTGCGACTGCATTGCAACGGGTGGTTCACCCTCCAAGCCCGCTTTGTATGACACGTGATGAGCAGGTATCCAACGAAGCAATGAAGCCATCAAAACTGCCTTGCCCCAAGGTGACCTGCACTGTATGACAAGCCTTTGGTGTTGTTCAAAAGAAAAAAAAAGAAACATGCACATGAAGAACAGAAGCAGGTATTGATGGCCACCACGTCACCAGATGTGTCACACTGACAGCTTCACTGGTAGTCACTAACTGCATTGCTAAAGCTAAGATGCCCCATCCTGCTGGTAAAGAGTTGATCCTGTCGGCTGCTGAGGACATTGCTACAAACTTTTAGAAAAGGTTGCAGTTCAAAAGGTGGTACATGTTCCTCTTTCAGTTGTCACCAAAACTAGGCAAATTGGTGGAACAGCAGAGGATAATACCAAGGCATACTTGTCAGAATTGAAGAGTCACCGTGGTCAGCATTCCAACATGGTAGGACAAGTCCACTGATGTTGACAGCAAGGCAACAATCCTTGGTTTCAAGTGATCTATCTTTCAGGATGATGTACATGAGGGTAGGTGGTGTGTGCTCTTCTTACCAACCAACGCCACAGTTGCAGAGCTATTCAAGCCTTGGAATGACTGCATGTTAGGGAGTCTTACCCACAGACTAGTCACCAAGCATAGGGTCATGGGGTCCTTGTGCCTGGATCTGCCACCCAGGCTACATCTGAGAATAACACATTTTCTCTTCGAATTTTCTTGCTTCTGGTCATATTTTTAGTCTTCCTTTGACCTAACACCTGATTCTGCCTCAGTCCCTTCCTCATCACAGGGGCTCAGTCCACAGTGGACCTTGGCATCAGCCAGCCCAAACAGAGAGGTTCCTGTCTCCAGCAACACCTGCTGCCTTCTGGAGCTTCTCAGCCAGATGCTGCCTCTTTGGGAAGAGGACATCTTCTTTAGGAAACATAGGAGGGGACCCACAGTTCTGTTTTCTGGGTGAGAGATTTCATGGCATGGAACCACTTTACAGCATTATCTGCTCACAGTGTGTCCCAGGTTTGGCTTCTAGTCTAGTCCCGTGTTTCTCTAATGTGGCAAGGCAGTGGCCTGTCCTGGTTTGGGTACCATCATCAGATCTGATTCAGTCAGGGATACATAGAGTACAAAGGGCATATGGCATGACATCCTTTTTTCAGAAAGGCCCAGATCCAGGATGTTTAAAGCAATGGCCTAAGGTTCATGACAGTAACTGGAAGCTGGAGGTTAAACTCAAATTTACAGATCCAAAATCTTACGTCATTTGATGTTGTTTAAAATAAAAAGAAAAAAGAAAAAAACAAACAAACTTCGCTAGGTGGCAGAGACGTATGCAGTGGGTAGTGACTTCACCTCACACGTGCCAGGCCTGGATTCCTCCTCAGAACCACTAAAAACAAAACAACAGAAACTTCGCCAGAAGAATTTTGCTTGTATTTATTTGTGTGAATTTCAAGTATGTGAGCTTGAAAAGCTCAGCTGTCAGTGGTAATATCAAGCATGCTTTATCATCGACATTTTTTCCTTTTCTAAAAAAATATTCCTTGTATTTGTACATATTTGTAATACATAATAATTATGTAGTAAGTATGTCAACCTTGAGGATTGGTGCATATATGTATCACATCTTGATCATTTTACTTCTCTTCCCCCTTCTTGCCTTCTTACCCCCATCCCTATTCCTCTACACACAATCTATTTTTCTATTTTCTTCCATCATTTTTTTATTTTGCTTTTTTATACTTATTTATACTTTGATTTTCTCATATTAGAGAAACTACATGACACTTAGCCTACTGGGTCTGACTCATTCCTAGACTGGTCACGGGATTCAGTCCAGGGTGTCTCTACCAAGGCGGTGCAGTAGCCCGTCCTAAAGCATCCGTGTTCCTACAGATGACTCAAGTTTATCCTTCTGTTTGGCCGAGTAGTACTCCACTGTGTGAACACAGCCCGTCCTCTTTACCCACTCATCTGTGGATGGACATTCGTTGGCATTCTGAAACTGCCTGTTAGTATTCCCTTCAGTCCTAGAAGATGAGGGAAACATTCTTAATGCACTGTCCGGACCCCACTCCACATTAATGGCCAGCCAACCTTATAGTCCTAGAGTCCCAGGGCAGTGTCTCCTTTGTGGGCCACCTTCCCTTTCTCAGGGACTATCCAATTCTGGTTTGGATGTTTGACCTGGCTTCTGGCTCCTTATCTGTTGCGTATTGATTATGTTTGTTTCCTCACTGGTTAAACCTTGACGAATCTAAGGACTCTACTCAGTAATGTCTCCATGTACCTCTGCTTCTGTACCCTGTTCAACAACCTGCTACCGTCTCTCATATCTACTTAGTACACAGGTGACTGGAAAAAATACAAAAGTTACTTGGTCTCATTTTTGTAAAGTATGCGATTTTCACACACTCGGGATTACAGCCATCTAACAGGCTTTGGCTCTGGGAGTTTGTAAGGGCAAAGCCCATCCCCGGAGCAATGAATCGAATGTTCCGCACATCAGTGACTAGTGAGTGAAGGAATTCATAGTAAGTTTATTCATTTTCTTAACACAGAGCCTTGGTTTTCACTGTCACCAAATTTTTTGGTTTCATTGTAAGTGTTCTTTTATGCTTTGAAAAGCACACATAGTTCTTGCCTTCTCAGCCTTTTACAGATACAGAAAAAAAGGAGTGTTGCTCTAGTAAAAATTCTGTCGGGATCATTGAAGGTGGCAGGATTCTGTACTGCCTAGGGTTCAGAGTCCTTGGGGGCTTCTGGTTGTCCAGAGAAGCTCCCCTGTAATTCCCTGCCCCCTGCAGCTCTGGGCATTTAATAACCAGCCTTCCCAAAGGCAGCTTCAGTAGGAGGAAGGGATCTCACTTTTTATTTACGTATTTTTTCATTTACATGCTCAGTCATCATACGATCAATCCCATCCAATGCCAACAACTCTAGTTGGCCGGCACAATAAGAAAATGTTTGCTCTTGGTCCCTGAGTGCTTTAGGAGGTGACCACCCAGAGCTGGAGAAGAAGAGGCATAAACATATCGGGAAATAATTAATAATAGGCATTGTGGTTTGGATCTGGAATGTCCCCCCAAAGTCTTACGTATTTGAACGTTATAGATTGTCTGTGGAACTATGTGCTGTTGGGAGATTGGGGCCTAGTCTAGAGGGGTGGATTACAGGCATGTAAAGTGGATTACAAGCGTGTAAATTGGATTACAGGTGTATAGTGGGGGCTTACCACACCTTCCACACCTGAATCCAGGAGGAGCTGATCAGTGGGTGGAGACCTGGATGGACATATAAGCTGCTTCCTGCCCTCCTTGGAGGACTAGTCTCAACTTGCCTTGACTTGGCTTCCTGTGTGTGATGCCGTGAGAAGCTGCCTCCATCTCTGTCTCTGCCACGTACTTCCATTGCTGCCAGCCACCCCTGTATGGACTGTGACTTTCTGAAACTGTGAGCTAAAATAAACCTTTCCTCCCTAAATTTGTGGATGTCAGGTATTGAGTCACAGCAACGATAAAGTAATTAAAACAACAGCTGACTTTATATTATTCAAACTATATTAATATATTTACATATTGCATTTTAAAAGAATAAAATAGATATTCAAAAAGAACTTGCAAATAAGTTCCACAGGAATTTATAAAACAGAAAATTGGCGATATGAATTATTTTCATTCTCCCGCTCATTAATGCCAATAGGCCTCTAGTGGTTTCAGTGCATACAAAATTCCTAGAGGGGCTCCTCCCTTACAGAGCTTAGCAACCTGAGGGATGTGGGTGGGGACAGGTTCACCTGGGACTGTCACTACTACAGGGCAGAACAGAAGCAACCTCTCTTTGCCCCCTCGCTTTCATCACTACTCACCAGTAGAGGTCAGGGAAACTTTCCAATTGATCAGAGCACCAGAAAATGGTGCACAAAAGTGCTGTGATTTAGAAATAACATTTTTAGAGCCATTAATTTATAGAGCTCAGTAAGGATGCAGTGCTTAAAATGTTCTACCTCATTTGATCTGTGAAGTTTGTATTGATAAATCTCAGGAGTAGCCAAAAGAATATCTCTGGCAGGTTGTGATATGTGCGGGTCTATCTGTTGGGACTTGAAGTTTGTCTTGGGACCAGATGTAAAGCAGATAGACTTTGCACCCTCGGCACAAATAGCTCATTGATGCCAAAAACTGGTAAATAACTACTTCATTTTCAACAGATGGTCTAAAAGAACCATCAATCAAATCCCTGAAGACTTTCCTTGACTGATTGTACTCTCCTTTCAGCATTATAATCCTAGGCTTTAGATGGGATTGAATTGAGTTTGGGGAGGACCTGTGAGAGTCCATCTACAGTGGAGGGTGAGTAGAGATGGCTGGGTTGTCCCTGCCCCTGGAATTAATAATTATTTCATTCATGTGGGTAGTGAGCTCCATCATTTTTTCCAGAGTTTGTGTGGTATGTAAGAAAGAGTAGTGGTCTATGTCCATGATTAATTTACAAATTTTAATCTTCCTTGATTTTGAAACTATAGAACACCACAACTTTTAGCTTGGATTATTGGAGTTTAGTTTTTATTTTTCTACATTCAAATCCTAGGGGAGCCCAGAATGTGGTTCAGTGATACAGTGATCGCCTAGCATGTGTGAGGTTCAAGATTTGGTCCCTGGAACCAGCACAGAAAGAAAATATCACAGCCAGGCATAGTGGTTCATCCCACCACTCAGGAGGCTGGGAAAGGAGGATACTGAATTCAAAGACAACAGCCTGGGTTACATAGCAAGTAAGACCTTGTCCCCCAAAACAAAAACAAAACTGGATATGGTGTTGCTCACATGATGTGATCCCAGCACTCAGGAGGCTGACACAGGAGGATTGCCGTGAGCTCAAGGCCAGCCTGCCTGGGATACATAGCGAGTTCAGGACCATCCTGGACAACAGAGCAAGACCCTATCTCAAAATAAAGTAGTAACAAAATAAAAATAAAGGAATCCCAGGAAGGGCCTTTCGTTTAAAATCCTAACAGCTTCAGGCATGTTCTGACCTTGAATGAAGTTAAAACTGAAGACCTTGCAACACCACCAGAGAAGCAAAGCGTGAAGTTCTGCTGTGCCTTTGAGGTTGTGCTGCTTCCATGAGCACAGGAATCTTGGTGCAGGCTCTGCGGAGGGGCCTTCAGGTGAACTGGAAGAAGGTCTGTTCTCAGTTCAGAGAGCGGGGAGGAGAAAGATCTCTCTTGCCTTCATTCTTTTCTTTCATTCTTTATTTCTAAAGCTGCCTTTTCAGCTAATATTTCTCCAGTGTTTGGCTAAGAACACGTTTTCTATCCAGTGCAGTTGCTCACTCCTATAACCGCAGCACTCTCGGAGGCTGAAGCAGGGGGATTGCAAGTAGTTTCTCCAAACAAATAGATAAACAGCCTCTGCTGATCAAGAGTTCGGTCTTTGCCATCATTCGTGGCACTTGGGTATTGGGTGAATATGACCCATCTGATGTTCAGCTGGTTTTACATGAGCCTTGAAATTGTCTGTGCTCTAAATGATTCCTTCTAAGTTTAGAGCTAGGTGAGTGTCACAGGCTATGCTCAACGGAAGCTTGATGGGGAGCAGAATTTCTTCACAGCTCTGAAGGCTTAGTCACTGTCTTAGTGACTTTTTCATTGCTGTGACAGAATATCTGATGTCACAATTTAGGGAGAAAAGATTTATTTTTGCTCATAGTTTCATTTCAGAAAGTCACAGTCAATGCATGGGAGCACTTGGCAGAGGTAGAGGTGGAGGCAGCTCCTCACAACCTTGCAAACAGGCAGCCAAGTCAAGGCAAGTCCCACAAGAAAGGCAGGAAACGGCATACATCCTTCCGGGTCCCATCCCCGTGATCTGCCCCTTCTGGAGCCAGTCTCAGTGTTCTGCCTCCTTTCAGGTTTAAGCCCCCACCACACTCCTGGAATACAATCCACATATGCATAATCCAGCCGTTCAGACCAGGTCCCATCTCCTAATAGATTCCATAGATTATCCGTAACACTTAAATGCATGAAGGGAAAATTCAAGTCCAAATTTCAAATCCAAACCACATTAGTCACTGAATGTTGTGGTTTGGATCTGGAGTGTCCCCCAAAAGCCTCATGTACCTGTGGATACTGTGTAGGGCTGGGAGGTGGGTGACTGCGACTTTCTGAAACTGTAAGCTAAAATAAATCTTTCCTCTCTAGAACTGTAGGCATTGGGTATTGAGTCACAGCAATTAAAAAAGTGACTAAGACACTGAAATATCTTGGTTGGGTTTTCAGAGATCCCAAATCCTCTGGAAGAGGTAGACCTGGCTGTCTCGGCCTTCCAGCCAGAGAAGGTCTGACTTCCATGGCCACAAGCTGAAATTTATAACAACTGTCAATTCTCAGTAATAACATTTAAGGACTAAACTAAATACCCTGGTTGTTGACTTCTCTGAATATCTTGTGGTATCCTTTGTATAAATGCAAAATTCACAAGACCTAAAGCCTTCTGACTGTTATTAGCTTTGAGAAAAATAGAAAAGTTGTACTGTCTTTAAGATACATGGGCCAGGTTCTGCCTATAAAAGATTGCAGTGCTTTCTCAGAAGCTTTGCTTATTGTATCTGGAGGCATTTTGGTTATTGTAGAATTGAAAATCACCCCCTTGCTTTTAATATGAAATTTCTACTGATCCAGTGGTCTCTATTCTAGGTTTGAATTCACTTTGACCCCACCTAATGCCTTTCTAGTCAATCATTCGAAAATTTTTGTTTCCAAATTCTCATTGTTTGGGGCAAAGCCAAGAGCGAGATGGTAAAGGGTTATCTTGTCAGTGGCTCTAAATGATTAAGCTGGAAGATGGAGATTTAGTAAAGGAACTTCCTCTACACCTTTCTCTAACCTAGAAAGGCAGAGGCTCAGTTGGTCCTAAGGGGGGACCAAAGGACTGGAGGAAAAGCTACAAGGATCGCCAGTGAATGAACACAGTGCTTCTGGACGAGGTTAGAGTGCAGAAGCCAGTGAGTGGGCCTGGAGCCTTGGAATACACGTGTGCTGAGCCAGCCAGTGGACAGCAAAAACGGTGAGTGCCTGCGAGGACCACAGCAAGGCTGGTGGCCTAAGAACTGCCAGTGAAGCTTGAGGTTCAGTGCTCCAGTATCATCCCTCAGCTGAAGCAGGCCAGAATGCTACGTCATGCCAGCTGTGGTACAGAAGAAGAGAAGTCCGATCTGTAAGGCCTTAGAGTTTGGGGACTGCAGACTGAAGGCCAGCCTGGGGACTTACAGGGTTGGAATTATGGTGCAGCAATCACAGCCAGTGTACGCTGGCAAGCTCAAAGAGGAGAATTGGATCGCCTGCCCACTGTGGCCCCACCAGAACCTTCTGAGAACAGGGCAACAGCATGTACACCTGGCGCCACCCCTGGACTTCTGGCTTGATTGAACTCTGAGTCACCCTGGCTGCCATCCAGACATAGGGAGAAGCTCATCCATCAGAGACGTAAGCTAAAGGAACTCTGGCATCGTGCCCATCAGATGGCAAGTTCCCAGGCTTTGGAAGTGGACACCTCCCATACAAATAACACAGGGGGTAATTGTTTTTTGTTCAGTTGGTTGTTTGGTTTGATTGTTTTCTTTTCTTTTCTTCTTTATTTATAGTTATTTTTCCTCTTCTTTTGGACTTAAGCTTCTCATCAAAGGTTTTCTATGGGTATAATGAATGTATATTGTTTCTGCAACTGAGTTGAATTTTTTCTCTTCCTTTCTTTTCTCTTTTCTACTTCTTCACTGTCTCCTCCATCTGTTTCTGTAACTTTTTAGTTTCCGAATCTCTCCCTCTCTCTACTAGCTCTTTATGCCCTGTTTTAAAACCTCTCTATAGGTTCTAAAGGCATACTATCTCCATTCTGCTCATAACTCTCCCTAATCCATCTCACTGTTACTTATAGTGCTTTTGTTTATCAGCTATCCTTTGACTGGCATTGAAGTTCTGTCAGGCTTTTCTCTACCCTACAAATACTTTTCTCATTTCTATTACACTCTCAAAGCTAACCCTTAGTCATAGTCTGCTCTCTATCTCCTGCAATCACCCTTACTAATAGTATTGTTAAAAACTAATAACACACCACCATATAGACGGACAACAGCAATGATAATTGTATACCATTTAGCTAAAAAGAGATCAGTAAGGCAGATTTCTTGATATTATCAGCAATATTTTTGTAATATCATGAACAAACTCTTCTAATACACTACCAAACAAGCTGTATAGAAACCTCCACTAGCAGCATAGATCCAACTCAGAAAGTTAAGAAGGGATTGGTTCTATATATTAGTATCTAGTCAGCATATGTGTATAACTAGTAGTGGTATAAGTATACATACAAATATCTGTCACACTGTCAAAGAGGGTATAGTGGATGGAGCCTAACAAGGGTGGATAACTTCTGGTGGTTTGGTTTAGCCTAGGTAAACAATATAGAGTTCTATTATATTAGTGACTATGATATAACACTGATATTAATAGAGCATTTTGATAAGTTAATATGAGGTTTATTTAGATAAAAGCATTGAGCATGTAGACTATACCAATTAATGTTGAGTACAATACTTACAGTATTAAACTGAAACTGGTTACTAGGTTCTGTCAATTTTTTAAAATTCTAGATAGTAATGTAAATATAAATATTCAAAATGTGGATGTCAACATAGACATTGATTTTCATATCCAGTTTAGGCCAACAAATATTTCATCTACAGAACAACATACTGATCAATAATCTGTTCCTCCTTCACCAAAGAGTGGAGATTAGGTAACCAACAGAAGGTTGATCATCAAGGAGACTTTCAAAATTGATAGCTGAATAGGTTAAAAATAGACACAAATATTAAAACCTGAACAAACTCAAAGAAACTCTAAAGGCAAAAACAGTCTAATAAAAGAATCTGTACAGTAGACACAGAACCCACTGTCACTGCCAGAGCTGCAATTCACTGCAATAGAAACATGGGGAGGCAAGGCAATAAATCACCTGCAAAAATACCCAATAACACAGAAGCTGATACCATGGATCCCAAAACAGCCAAGCCTACAGGAAACGAAGTCAAAAACAAGTAAATCTAATGACCAAAAAACTCAAGCAAGACATATAAGAGCTGCACAGGGAGCTCAAATAGATATAATCAAAGAAGCAACAGTCTTAATAGATTTTTTAAAAATAAAGAAATATGAAAAAGAAACAAATAAAGAGGTAAAGAAGGTAATGCAAGGAATGAAAGAACATTTTAGTAGAGATATACAGAGATTTAAAACTAAGCTCAGAGATATGAAAAATTCACATGAGGGGCTGGAGGAACAGCTGCTATATCCAGCAAAACTATCCTTAGAGGAAAATGTTAAAAATTGTTATGATTAAAAAAAAACCAAAGAAATTCCTGACCACTAGACCAGCATTGCAAGAAATGCTTACATGAATCTTAGACAAAGATGAGGAGACCAACAGCGCCAAAGAGCCCAGAGAAAAGGAAACAGTAGAAAGAGGAGAATGAATTGAATGAATTGACAAGAGATTAGATTAAACAATCAATGCTGAAGCATCGTCATGATAACAGGGTATAGCGTATATAACACTGAATGTTAATGGTCTCAACCCACCTATCAAAAGACACAGGCAGGTTGATTAGATCACAAAACAAAACAAAAAAACCTATCATTTGTTGCTTTCAAGAGACACATTTTACCCATAAATAAATATATATACTGAAAATAAAAGGATGGAAATCAATACTTCATGCTACTGGATCCAGCAAACCATCAAGGATATCTATTCTATTCTCAGATACAGCAGATTTCAACTCAAAAAAGATCAAGTGAGACAAAGATAGACACTAAATACTGGTTAAAAGAACAATTCAACAGGAAAAAGTCACAATTATCTATCTATCTATCTATCTATCTATCTATCTATCTATCTATATACGTTGCCAATATCAGAGCACCGAATTTTGTAAAACAAAAATTACTGAACTTGAAAGGCCAAGTAGGCTCAAATACAATTATAGCAGAGGACTTCAATACTTCACTATCACAGAGAGACTGGCCAAGTAGATAGGAAATCAACAGCAATATATTACAGTTCAACCATGCTATGAAAAAATTGGTCTTGATAGATGTTTACAGAATGTTCCATCCAACATCAACAGAATACATTTTTTTTCTCAGCATCATATGGGACATTTTCCAAAATAGATTGTATTTAGGTCATGAGGTATGTTTCAAATAAGTGCAAAGGAGTGTAAATAATTCTTTGCTTACTTTCATATCATAGTGGAATAAAATTGGAAATCAACAGCCAAGGAACCTACAAAAACTATACAAATACATGGTGACTAAATAACTTATTACTGAACAAACAATGAATCATAGAAGTCAGGGAAGAAATCAAAAACTTCCTAGAATTAAAGGCAAAGGAAACACATCATACCAGAACCTGTGGGACACAATGAAAGCAGTCCTAATGTGATGATGAAACTTAAACTGCTGACTCCATTTTGTGGAACTTATTAAAAACTCAATTTCGTAGTCATGCTGTTAAAATTGTGCATTGCTGTGTAAGTTAGGCAAACTTGTATAGCTTCTATAACTTCAAACTATTCTCTGTTCATTGTATGACACATTATATGCCCAAGTAACTCTGCTGGCTTGCTAACATAGAAGGTTGCTGATATTATACAGCAAGGCCCCAAGATGTAACTCCTCCAGCCCCAAGGCCAGGACATGTAGCAGCCTGACAGAATGATACATGCCAAAAGTTATGTGGCTCCCATCACAACTAAAGACAGAGCGTCAGCTCCTGATTGGCCACTTTAAAATCATGCAACAAGCCCAATGAGACAAAGAAATCCAAGTCTGATAGGTTACTCCATGGTGATGTAATAGCCCACCTAAATTAATGCTCAGTTGACAAATTATGATTGGTCACTATGTAATAATGATTGGTTGCTATGTAATGATGTAAAATCCTTCCACTCGTGCCTTTATAAATCCTCTGCAAAGGTCACTCATGGCTGCTCTCTGGGTACTCACTCTGATTCCAGGTGCAGCTCAGCTGTAATGAAAGAAACTTACCTTGCTTTGGTGGTCTCTTGATTTCAGTCTCTACACTAAGAGGGAAATTCTTAGCTATAAATGCACACATCAAAAACACAGAACAATCTCAAATAAACAATTTAATGATATGCTTCAAGGTCCCAGGGAATCAAGAACATCTAAATCAAAATAGCAGAAGAAAAAAAATTATAAAGCTCAGAACAGAAAGTAATGAAATCTAAGCTAAAAAAATACAAAAAAATCAACAAATTAAAAAGCTCATTCTTTGAAAGAATAAACAAGATTGATAAACCTCTATCTTAACTAAGCAAAAGAAGGAAAGAAAAAAACCCACAATGATGCTATTAGAAACGAAGAGGATGAAATCACAATATACACTATGGAGGGTCAAAAGAGGGGAGAGGAAAAGATTGCAATTAGGTTGCAATATACATGTGCACAAAATTCTCAAGTTTCATGGAACCATTGTCTATTGCCTAAATACACCAATAAAAATGGGGCGGGGGGGAGGATAATTCCTTGTTGTTCCCTCCTTGCTATTTCTAGGATCACAAATTTCTTTGAACTAAACATAGGTATTACTTTTAATATATGCATGTGTGTGCACTAGGAATAGAACCCAGGGCCTTAAAAGCTGCCTTTTTGTTTTTGTTTTTTATTTATTTATTTATTGGCTTTTTGACTTTTTAAGACGGGGTCTCAGTAAGTTAGTTGTGCTCAGGTTGGATTTGAACTTGTGCTACTCCTGCCTTAGCCTCACAGAGTGCTAGGATTACAGGCCTGCACCACCAGTCCTGGCTTATTTTTAAAACAATAGTTCTTTTAAAACTGAGGTGTGAGATGAGGACATTTCTAGGAAAATGTTCTCATTTTATACTATTTATTTATTCATTCATTTAATTCAGTACTGAGGATTGAACCACGTAGGGTCTTTGCCCTGAACTCTATCCCTTGCCCTGTTTATTTTTAATTTTGAGAAGAGGTCTCTGAATTGGTAAGTTGACTAGGCTAGGCTCCAACTTGAGATCCTCTTGTCTCAGCCTCCAGTGGTAGTGAGATTACAACCACGCTCAACCTGACCATTTTCTCATTTTAGGAAATCAAAAAGTATCTCACTGCTGGATGCGGCCAAGGTAGCAGAAAGTTTAAGTCCAAAAAAAAAAAAAAAAAGAACAGTTTTAATTGATCCTTGCCAGCTTATTTCTGAAAGCAGTAAATTAGCTGGTAGAGGGCAAGCCTGTCCACAGATGCCAGAAGTGAAGAAGGGCATCACAGTTTAACTCCGATATGTGGAGATGAAAGCTTGAGGATTAGCCAATGTAGCCACGAATCCAAACCGCCAGTAGGGATGCAGTTCAGTGGCAGAGCGCTTGCTAACAGGTAAGATGCCCTGGGTTCAGTCCTCAATACCACAAACAAACGAAGAACCACTAGCAGGTTTAGAAGACTTCAGGTGTATCTCAAGAAAATATGAGCCCTTGAGATGCTTTTGTTTGTTTGTTCAGTTGGTTGGTTGTAGAAATGGGGATTGAGTCCAAGGCCTTTGCACTGAGCTACCTCACCAGCCTATTATTTTTTCCATTTGATTTTGAGACAGGTGTCTCACTTAGTTGTCCAGACTGGGCTCAAACTTGCAATTCTCCTGCCTCAGCCTCCCAGAGTCCTAGGTGCTGCTTTTGAATACAAAGAATTTAAAGGACTTTCCCTGAAGCTCACAGAGTAGAACTGAGGCTTCTCTTCACACTGTACAGTTGTGGAGCCCAGGGTGGGGCTTGGCTCCATCTTAAGAGCTTGGGGAAGTTGGGCTCCTTAGACATAGGTCTTTTTCAGAGTCCTTCAGATAGGACACCTGGATCTAAGTACCTGGAGGTGGACATGTAATTGTGCTTCTGAACTTTTCACTGCCTTTCAAATGGGGCTTGTTGCCCATATTCTCAGCAACTCCCTGCGACTTGAATACAATATTTGCCAAATAATCTTCCTACAAATCAACCACATGAAAACTTTCAATCACAGATTGAGCTGGCAAAGTGATCTCTAAAACAGGCAAGACTCACTGTGTTCAAGGTGTTCAGAAAGGAGAGGGGCAAAATATGTCTCCTGCCAGTAGGAACTGAATCTGAGGATTTTTTTTTTTTTATCTCACCCCAAATTTACTAAGTATTTTGCTTTCAGAAGGCAGAGAAAGTACCTTCTGGGAAAGTACTTGAGGTTTTTTCAGTGTCAAATAATTATTTTCAGTTCAACTGAAATAAAACCATTAAAGGAAACTTTAAAAAGTCGAATTTTCTGTGAAATGCAAGAGGAGGAGATCAGTACTGATCTCAGTGATCTGATGATAACAAGAGACCCACCCCTAAAGGGAGTGAGTTTGGAATCAGGTCCATTTTAAAAGCAACATAATGTGCCTGGCCATGTGCAAGGCACCAGGGATCAGAGGACAGAGCCTTCTCTTGAAATTCACATGCTAGACCTGGGCCAGACAATAAATAAACAATAACAGAGATCCAGATAAGAAAGAAGTAGCCCAGCCCTGTGGTGCAGCCCTGTAAATCCCAGCACTCTGGGAAGCTGAGGCAGGAATACCGTAAGTCCCAGCCCAAATGGGGCAACTTGGTGAGACCCTGTCTCAAAGTTAAATATCAAAAATGGGCTGGGAATATAGCTCTTCGCTCCTTGTGTGCTCTGAAATGTGGCACTGCCGTGCCTAGATGAATGACCATGTTAGGCCATGGTGGCATGGGGAGAACTCTCCACCCCATGTTTGTTAGGTTTTTTCATTTGTCTGCTGGGTTGTTTTTGTTTTTTGAGACTCAGTCTCACTCCATAGTCCAGGCTGCTCCTGAGTCCACTATGAAGCCCAAGCTGGAACTCAGCAATCCACCTGCCTCAACCTCCCACGTTCTGGGATTACAGGCTTGCAAATCACCCCGCCTGCTTTTGAGGTGCTGGGGCATTGACGTGTTCACTGCTAGGCAAGCACTCTAATCAGTGTTATTCCTCTGGCCGCCCCCACGCCAATGTAAGGAGCCCTGTGCTGGGATTCAAACTCCCTATCTCTGAGGAAATTGGCCACATCCACCACCTGCCCAGGGATTGTGCTGTCAGCATGGGGTTTAGGTCTACCCAGCCCATCAGAGGGAAGTGAATTGTCAGACACAGAACACATACTGAGAGGTCAGAGCGAATGCAACACGTGGGAGTCAATCATCAGGCTGTGGGCTGCTACCCTCCTGCCCCCAACCTAACCCGCCCTCTGGCTGTAGGTCAGTCTCCATCCCCTTTCCCCCAAGAGCGTTCATTGCAAAAGGAGGAAGCATGTCTGAGATATCAGCTCGCAGGAGGAAAAGCTCAGGCTGCCTGCTCTGGGCTAGTCCTTCGTCCTGTGTTGAAGATTGAAACGGAGAGCCCTCAGTGGTGAGCTATATCCCCAGCACCCTTCTCCTTTTTTTTTTTTTCTTCTTATTTTGAGATGAGGGCTTGCTAAGTTGTGCAGGTGAAACTCAAGCTTCCAATTCTTCTGCCTCAGCCTTCCTGAGTGCTAACGTAACAGGTGTGTGACTCATGCCCAGCCCCTTCTGAGTATCTGAGGCTCAGCTCTGTGACTTCTTTGAAAAGCTGTGTACCATGCCACCCAGCGAACTGCTGGAAACCCCAGACCACCCAGTTCTGAGGTCCCTTATCCTACCTCACTTCAGCTAGGAAAGAGGTAAGCCTGGTCAAAATGGAAAAAAGTACACTGAGGCCATCTAGGTCCCACCCTCACACAGGTTACCTTTGCAAAAGTGTCATAGAGAAAGAGTGGGAAGACAGAATGTTGGTGGTGGCCACAGCACTTAATCTACTGGCCCGGGAAGGGTTCTGGCAGGTGTGGTGTGGACGTCCTACTGACCCAGGTCATTGTAAGTAAGCTTTTCCTACTTTTGGTCCCCCTGTCCTTGCATGGAAATACATGTGGCCTCTGGTCCTGCCTGCTCTGCTTCCAGAGTGGGTCAGATACCTGGGCCCACTGAGCCCTCTTTCTCCTACTATTTGGACCACCTTCTTGAATGTCTTTATGCTGTTCCTCTCCCTGTGGACCCGGGGAACTTCGATTACTTGGGGTCCTCTGCGCCAGTGAAGAGGTAGGCTCCACCTGAGATGTTGCCTGAGAGCCGTTTCCAGCAGCAGATCCGCTGGGGTATCCACTCCTGGATCTGCCTGCAGAGGCCCCTGAGCAGAGGAGACCATCACGGCAGAGGCTGGGAAGAAGGTTTAGCCCGCTCGGAACCAGCACTGGTTCGGAGCTTGGCTCTCAGAGCGTCCTGTGAGGAAGCCGGCAAGAGGCCTCGCCCAGCCTCCAGAGCCTCCGTGAAGGCTGAGCCTTCGCCCCGCAGACAAGAGCAAACAGCTCAGCCACAGCAGAGGCTGAACTTCCTTCAGCTCTGGAGAGAAGACCACAGTTCCTCCTCCGAGTGCCCCGAGGTGACACTGTCACACCCAGACCAGCTGTGGGCACCACATCCAAACCTGACTCGAGCCATGTTTTGACCTTTGAAAGGGTTTTTGTGGGAAATTATAGATCTCAGGGCTGGGAGTGTAGCTAAGCAGTTGCTTGGCATGCATGAGGCCTTAGGTTGCGTCCCCAGCACTGCAACTAGAAAAAAATAAAAATCATGAGCTCCTTTTGAAATGAGAAGCAATTTTAATTTATTCTCCATTATACCAGTAGTGCGCTATTGCATTCTTCATAGATAAAAATGAGATAGTAAGGTTGGTGAAAACACTTAGTCTGCCCCGACCTCCCATCCCTGAGGTGACCACTACTCTGACTTTGGTATCTTTCAAGACCCTCCCCCATACATTTGCCTACGTACAGATTTCCATGTAGTGAAGGAGATCTGCCTATGGTTGTCTTCTCCTTTCTTACATAATGGCAACATTCTGCAACCTGACTCTTTCACTTCTGATGTGGTATCGTTCTTTCCTTCCCCAGATTGAGGGTTACCCCAGTCATAAACTCCTGCATAATATTCCACAGTATGCATACAGTGCAGTATATTTAAAAACTCTCCTATTTGGGATGTTAGAGTGTCTCTGGTTTTCTCACTACACGTCCGACTGCCTTGAACATCCCTGTACATGCCTTGTTGTGAACAGGCACAAGGATTTCTGTAGACTCTACACCTAGAAAAGGGATCGTTGGGGTAAAGGCTATTGTAGATATGGAATTTTACTTCCATTCAGAAAAGCTGTGACATTTGCCACTCTTGCTAACAAAATTTGACAGCATTCATTTTCTCATACTTTCCCCCACTGGATATTCTCCATGCTTTTGATGAATATGGTTCCAGAAATAATCTCCCCATCTTCCAGAAATCTCAGTGAAATTATTACACTGAATTTTGAGATGATTCGTTTGGAGATCTGCTGTCTCTGCAGTCTTTGTAAGTTAGTGGTTAATCATACTTATTTGTGAGTTTTGTTACTTATAAAACGAGTACTTATAAAAATATAAAATGAAAAAAAATTTTTTTGAGACAGGTCTCACTATGTAACCCAGGCTGGCCTGGAACTCATAGCAATCCTCCTGCCTCAGCCTCCCGCATGATGGGATTACAGGCACGTGCCACCCTGCCCAATTTATGTAGTAGTGAGAAATTGAACTTGGGGCCTTGTGCTTGCCAGGCAAGTGTTTCCCTACCTGCACTTTTATTGTTATATGTGTGCAGTACACAGTGGTCACATTAAGCTTGAGAATTTTGTGCACATATATATTGTGTAGACAACTGCTTCAACCACTGAGCTACACCCCCAGGTCCAAGTAGGGAATTCCAATTAGATAATCCCTAAAATCTCTTCCAGAAAGAAACCCCTGCAATGTGTGAGTCTGTATAATTCTCAGCCTAACTCTACCATCAAATACTCTATAGGCATTTTCAATTTCCTAAATTATATAAGCAAGATACAGATGGACAAAAGTCCACTTACACAGGAAGAGTGGTAATAATACAATCTGAACACATAACTGCCCCTGACCTCAACCTTGTTGTTACGGTTTGGATCTGAAGTGTCCTCCAAAAGCTCCATGTATCTGAAGGGTGGTTGAGTTGTGGGGGTTGATTGCATTAGTGGATTAACCTTCGATTTCTTGGGCTGTTAAAGGTGAGACTGGGGGCTGGAGGATTGGCATAGCGGTTAAAGCACTTGCCTTGCAAGCACAAAGCCCTGAGTTCAATTCCCCAGCACCACATAAAGCTGGGCTTAGTGGCACATGTCTATAATTCCAGCACTCGGGAGGCTGAGGCAAGCGTATTGTCCTGAGGCCAAGGCCAGCCTGGGCTACATCAGTGAGTTCAGGGCCATCCAGGGCTATAGAGCAAGACCCTGTCTCAAAAAAAAAAAATAAATAAATAAATAAATAAAGGTGTGGGTTTGGTCAGGAGGGGCAAGTTCCTGAGAGTGGGATGACAGGGTACGGCCTAGATGGCTATGTTCTGGCCCTTGCTTCTCACAGGCTGTCTGCTTCCTCTTGTGATGTCAAGAGCAGGCCAGAACTTTCCACTGTGAGGTCATGGTCAGCCCACCGTCTGAGACTTCTGATATGTGAGCTATAATACACTTTTCCTCTTTAACTTGCTGGTGTTGGGTGTTACATTCCAGCAACAAATTGAAAATTGAAAACGAAAATGAAATTGAAAATGACTAAGACACTTTTTTTTTTTTTGAGACAGGTCTTACTCTGTAGTCCAGGCTGGACCTGAGCTCACTGTGTAGCCCAGGCTGGCCTCCAACTCAGCCTATCCTCCTGCCTCACCCTCTTGAGTACTGGGATTACCAGCATGCACCACCACACCAGCTTATATGATGCTGGGGAATTGAACCCAGGGCCTTAGGCCATTTAAGCAAGTGCTTTAACCACTGAACCATACCCCCAAGCCCTGCCACCTGCTTTGTTCATATTAAGTCTATGGCCCATGGATCAAATTGGATTTACTATCTGTTTTTGTTGGCTTGAAAGGAATACTGGTTTTTATATTTTAATGCTATAAAAGAAAAAAAGTATGCCTTCATATCTGTTACTTTAAGTATATTTATGTGGTGTAGATTTAAGTTCATTTAATGTAGCAATGTGATATAGTTTTAACTTTGCTTTATTGTAGCAATTCACTTATTGGGTCACTGATGAAAATTTATCCTAAGAAAACTGATTGATGTAAAGATAACCCTGTGAATGTACAAATACGTACCTTCCAATATTCAGCTAAGGCATTTGAAATTTAACTTTTTTTTCTTTCCCAAATTTACTAATCTTTTGAACTACATGCTTGTAGTTATTTTATAATGTGAACTGGTAGGTAAGGCCAGGTTTAAGAATAGCAGCAAAGATATAGCAAAATATAGAAAAAGAAAACTTTTGGTAAATATCCCAATAAAGGGATTGGTTGGATTCAGAGAAGAGGCATCAAGATTTAACTACTGTGACCCATTCGAGGAATAGGAAGCTGAGTTAGAGTGGTGACTTAAGTGAAATGATTTAGGTGTGGAAGATTAATATGTTAAGTACTGTATAGGTTCTCTGACTTGGAAAACCCAGAACACAGACATTCTATAGAACCACATGAAATGATAGCCAGAGTTGGGGGAAGGGATAGGGAGGGGGTGGGAGGGTCAAAAATGGGAAGGGATTGTAAAGTTGATATGACGCATATGTGCACGAAATACCTAAATTCATTGTAAGGACTATGTATTACATATGTATATTAATAAAAATAGTGGGAAAAAATGAGCTGAGCATGAAGACTGGGCACAATCCCCAGTATTACAAGAAAATAGAAAGGAATTAAGTGTCAAAAAAAAGAAAAAAGAATATGTAATAGGCACCGTATTTGGCCTGAAAAATCTAAAATGTTTATTACCTGGCATTTAAAAAAAAAAAAAAAAGGTTAAAAAAAAAAAAACTTAAACGAACATTAGTGGGAATTAAAGGTCACCCTCAAATTTTTCCTGCAGAAGAAAAAATACAGACTAGCTATGTTAAGCTGAGTGCCATTAACCTGGGAGATTTTCACAATTCAGTCTGAATGAAATTAATAGTTAATTGTTAAGTAATTATCAAAGAATTACATGGCTAATATTATCATGACAATTTTGCTACCAGAGAAACAGACTGAGATGAAGGTTTTCAATACAGGAATTTTAGCCATGTTAAAAATAGATACTTGAAGTGATGCTTAAATAGTACAGTTAGAAATGTTCACACCCAGTCAGCCTGTCATAAATACCCCTGGCTCTCCTTGAATCACAGAAGAAAAGTCGCTCCACCTTGCCGCCAGGGAGGGAAAACTTGCGTAATACTTCTCTTTAGAGATAAAAAGATATTATATTCTTTGGTGTGAAAGCACGATGCGGGAGAGGGGAGGGATTGAGCTCAGAGCCTTCACACTGAGCTCCACCCCAAGCCTATTTCATTTTTTATTTTGAGACAGGGTTGCAAAGTTGCCCAGGCTGGGCTCAAGCCAGTGATCCTTCTGCCTCAGCTTCCCAGAGTGCTGGGATTACAAGTTGTACCATCACACTGGCCCTGAAAGCTTTCGTCATGGAGTCCAAAGGTGACTGTTACTAAGTCTACTTAAGCTATCTGGTGATACTTTCACTAAATAGAGTCTTCTGTCAAACATACAAGGCTTCATGGAAATGTGTATAAAGAGCCTCCCTCACTAGGCACAGAAATTTGTCTTTGAATTATAGTACCATCCAGGCCCTGAGGGGACAACCGCTTTTGTATTGGTGTTCTTGGGCCCCTTGGCCACCTGGGCTGCCACACCTGACAAGGCACGAGCATCAGTGAGATGCCCGGTTAGTGGGCCTTTCTTTATTTAAACTACTAAGTTTTTATAAACAATGTATTCCACATTAGAACACATATTCTTATGCATTTTTAAAATGTCAACCAATTAAACTGAAAAAGAATATACCAAGCACTGTGCCACTGTGTACAAAGATGGGGCCAAGAGAGTTCCTGCCCTCTAGGACCCCAGGCTCCTGCAGGAAACAGAAAAGCCACACTGTGACACACAGAACACCATGTTCACACCATGGTGCAGCAAGCACTGAGTGGTGGCAGAGTGCCACCAAGGTGCAGAAGGGGCCAGCCGGGGAGGGTCAAATTGCGTTCATCTGAAAATAGTCATTTTCCTTCTACTCATTCCCCATTCTTCACCTATTTTACATCATTTCTTTCATACATAGTGAGCAGTACCAATGAGCTAGACCTAGCTCATGTTTTCAATGAGCTTACTCTTAGAAAGAATGGGATGCAAAAATAACTATTTTCAAAAGATATGGAGGGGTACTCACCTGTCATGTTAGCACTTGGGAGGCAGAGACAGGAGGATCGTGAGTTGAAGGCCAGCCTGGGCTTCATAGGAAATTCAAGACCAGCCAGGACTACATAGTGTATAATTTATAGTGCATTTCTTCTTTCTTTCTTTTCTTTTTTTTTTTTCTCCTTGTACTGAGGATCAAGTACCGGAGATTCATATTGAATTATGCTCACTGTTTATTTTTGATTTTGAAATAGGTCCCACTAAGTTGCCAAGTTGCCCAGGCTGGGCTTGAATTTGCAATCTTCCTGTTTCAGCTCCCAGAGTGCTGGGATTCCAGGTCTGTGCTGCCAGGCCCAAGTTAGAATGGGACATTTTACTTATGAAGATCTTGAAGGTGATGAAAATGAGACTCAAAGAAGAAACATAAGCAGGGCAAAGGGCTCCAAATAATTCAAATTCAAGATCAAAATTTTAGTTTAGATTAAATATTGTGTTTTCAATATTATCGACTCTAATGTTTACTATTTATTTATACTAATTAGATATCTCAAAGCTACTCAAGGCTATCTGTTTCTTTTCCTTTTACTAAAGCTTCATCCTGCAACAAAACACAGCGGACTAAAAGGTATATTTGAATCATTATCCTTCCTGTGGTTTTTGTAAGTCGCAAATATTAACTTCACCCTATTTGGAAGTTTACAAACTTCTTTGCTACTCATTTTGAAATACGATTAACTTTTTTCTGGTATGAAGTTACTAACAGTACATACAGATCCTTTAAATCTCTAGCAAAAGTTAGTGTGGGAATCATTACGTAGGTCAGAGGGAATCGCTGCAGAACGGTGATTCTCACTAGCACCAGGGGACATTGGAACTCTAAGTATGCCAGTGGCCTCTAGTGGGGGACAGAGGGCAGGGAGCTGGTGGACGTTCTACCAGGTGGGAGGCAAACACCATGACAAAAGACTGCCCAGCTCAAAATGGCAACGGCACCAAACTTGAGAATTCCTGCCCTAGAGAATAAATAAACTTCACTTAACCCAATTATTTTCTCAGCTTTTACTGCTTTGCATCTAAGGCACCACCATGTAAGTATGAGAGTAATAATCCTAAAGCAGTATCTTCCTTCCGCAGGGATGTTTCTTTAGTGTGTGGAGAAAGCACTGGGATTCTTTTTCATCATATGTAAACTGAAATGTCACTGTCACATGATGAATGCTCAGAAAGATCTCTTCCTCCTTCGTCCTTGTATTCTATCCTCTTTTCTTTTTTCTTTCCTGAGAAATCTTCATTGCAGTTTATCAGAGAACTGAATAAATAAGAGTTTTGGAACATGTCGGGTCTGGCTGAGAATGCATTTTTTACACAAACCTTAAGTGAAATAAAAGACAAATGCACGTGAGCACCAGCTCTGCTTAAGTTAAAAACTTACGACGTTGGCGGGCTGCATCTAAGTCCTAGAGGAGCTCCAAAAGAACAGATTAAGATGCATTCTTTCTTTTCAGATGCGGAAAGTAAGATACAAAGAGGCCCGGAGGCGGTGCAACTTCCCTAAGGCCTGGGAACCCCCGCTCAGCACTGATGGCGGCCGGAACTAGGGAGACAGTGCACGGAGCCCCAGGGATGCTGCTCTAATGTGTGAAAAGGGCCTTCCATTCCACTTTGAAAGCTTAGCTCTTAGAAGTTTTCACTTTCTGCGTGAGCAGAACTGGAGAGAAAGTTTTAGGGTCTTCACAGGGTTTTCCTGCCTGTGCCCTATTTACACATATTCGCATGGACTCTCAGTGCCCAGAGAACACTGGGCGACTGTGGTTGTGGTCTTGGCGTCCACACGCCCCCGCGTGTGTCTCAATTCCTTAGATTCTAGGGATATAGTGGAGCATCTCCAATTCTTGCAGACATCTTATTCCTGTTTCCCTGGATTTAGCGACTTTTGTCCTCTCTGGACTCCGCTGCCTTACGCAGCCATGATAGTTCCAACACTTGCCACTCAGTGTTTCCTATGAATACCTTCTGGGGAGAAGATCAGCACTGGGCAGCTCTCCGCCCCCCCCCCCCACCACCACCACCACGTCGGATAAAGAGAGCCTTTTGGATGAGGTTTGCTGTGTTCTAGGCCAGGACCCCCAACTCTCCTGGAAGGAAGAACTCCAGCCATCTCCATCCCCTGGTGGGACTGCTTCAAAAAATCCCCAGGACTGCAGAGTAAAGGAGAGTCTAGACCTGGCCAGCTGTTCACCCTGAAATTGTTTTTCTGGAGTAAATACACCTTGGCTATCTGCGAGCCTTTAGCTAAATTTTCACACTTCTAAAGTAGGTGATTCTAATAACTTTGCCAATTTTTGTTTGTTCATTTGTTTATTTGTTTTCATGGGGGATGAATTTTCACATGTCCTTACCTCAGCATTTTTACTCCTGCCACTGGCAACACGGCTGTAAATTTCTAAAGTCTCAATGACTATGAGCTACTTCAGTATTTAATCATGGAAATTGAGCTTAGGTTTTGGTAACCTAGGACAAGTTTAACCTCTTTGTGCCTCAGTTCCTTCATTTGTAACATGAGGTTATAAAATCTACAATATAAGGTTATTAAATGGTTTCCAGGTGAAATGCTGGTCACAGAATCCTGACAGTCAATAGAGTTAGGTGTAACAATTACTATTCTTAAAATATTCTGGGCTGAGAGCATGGATCAGTGGTTTCAGTACTTGCCTGGAATGTGCAAGGCCCTAGGTTTGATCCCTCAGCACAACACAAAATTAGCTGGGCATAGTGACACAGTCCTATAATCCCAGCACTCTGGAAGCTGAGGCAGGAGTGAGTTTGAGAGGCCAGCCCGGACATATAATATAGTGAGTTTAGGACCAGACTAGACTAGAGCAAGACCCTGTCTCTCTCTCTCTCTCTCTCTCTCTCTCTCTCTCTCTCTCTCTCACACACACACACACACACACACACACACACACACACACAAATAAATAAAATAAAATCTGTAGAAGTTATTATATTTCAGCATTTTGGAATAAAAGTTTGCATCAAAAGTGAATATGGCTATGTGTGGGTGCAACTTTAATTCTAGCACTCTGGGCGGCTGACGTAAGAGGATCGTGAGCTCAAGCTCAGCATGAACAACTTACCTGTGTAGTGAAGGCCTGCCTAAAAACAAAATATAAGAAATAAAAAGTGCAAGGTCCTTTGATTCAGCACTCACTTATGTATGTGTGCTCACCTCTGGGATTTTTGTTCTGCCACGTATCTATTTTCTTTGCTATGCACTTTTTTCCCCCTACATTTTCCTCTCCTTATCTCTCTTTTCCTCTTTATTTTCTATACACCTATGTAGTTTTCAAAGGATGAGTGTTTTATAGATTCTAAGAGTTACTTATAACCACAAAAATGATTTAACTTGTAACTTCCATACCAGAAAAACAAATATAAACATTTCATGTATCCTCATGTATATTGAAAATACAGATAATTTAAATTCCACTGCATTTTCCAGAATTCTCAACCATAATCCTCTAGCAGCTATGGAAGACCCACATATTTTGTGACAGGCATTAAAATATTTGTAAGTATTACAATAATCTTTTTTTGAGAGAGAGAGAGAGAGAGAGAGAGAGAGAGAGAGAGAGAGAGAGTGTCTCATTCTGTAGTCCATGCTAGTCCTGAACTCACTATGTAGCCCAGGTTGACCTCAAACTCATGGCATTTTTTCTGCCTCAGCCTCCCAAGTGCTGGGATTATAGGTGTGCACCACCCACCCAAGTTACATAGAGACGGCACTGCATATCATGTTTTTGGACAAGGTTTTTGCTTTCTTTAGTGTAAAACGGGGGTGCTCAACTCCCAGGCCACTGACCACCATGGCCCTGGAAGGACCCTGCCCCAGGACAGACTAGCAGGGTGCAGGAGGTGAGTGGTAAGGAAGCTCCGCTCCTATAGGTTCTGATGCCTCTGCTAATCTGAAAAGAGGCGGAGCTTGGGTCCTCCCCCCCCCCGCCCCCCCACTGCTGCTTGTCATTCCTTTGTTGCTGGTGTGCAGAAGCATCTGAGCAACAGAAAGATCCCCACCTAAGGAAGCCCCACAAACTTTGGAAGAGCTCAGATTGAAACAGACCATCTAGAGGCTGGAAGAATAATAGCTCAGCAGTTAAAGTACTTACGCTAAGTCAAGCACTAAGAACCCGAGTTCCATTCCCCAGAACCACATAAACTGGGTGTGGTGGTGCACGCTTGTAATTCCAGCTTTGGGAGGCTGAGGCAGGAGGATTGCCATGAGTCCAAAGCCAGCCTGGGCTCCATAGTGAGTTCAGGACCAGCCTGGACTACAGGGCAAGACCTAGTCTCAAAAAAAAAAAAAAAAAAAAAAAAAAAAAAAAAAAAAAAAAAAAAAAAAAAAAAAAAAAAAAGGCCATCTACTGAACAAGTACCCACCCAGCCCTGGTCTTTAGAAGAATATTTAACTAAGCCAGTACCTGAGGTTAAAAATGGTTGGGGACCTCAGGTTTAAAATATTTCCTTAATTGTTTGAAGGTGTTTCCTGATTTTGGCATTTTTGAAAAGTTGAAGACAATTGTCTGTGAATCTTTTCTCATGAGTCAAACATTTTATGGAAGACAAGGAACAAAGGCAATGTGTCCTTCCTACTGTAAGAGTTCAGGTGGTCCCCATAATGGTATGTTTGGGTGCTCAATTAAGGTAGTCACTTCCGGATCTCCATATTATAAAGTTGTTCTTTTGTTTGTGAGTTAGTAAGTTACCTGGTGGTGATCATTTGAGCTAGGTGAGGAGCTCATCTTCAATAGTGTTTTCATCCAACTGCACATCAGTGGCAAACACTGTTCGAATCAATGGTTACATTGCTGGTTAAAAATTATTCTTTCAAGTCTTACATTCCTTCTATCCTTCTACATGCATTCACTGGCATTACTGTATTAAACAAGAGTTCCCACCCACCTTATGTCTTTGGGATTTTGTTGTTGGTTTTTTGTTTTGTTTTGGTTTGTTTGTTTGAAACAGGATCTTGTTCTGCAGCCCAGGCTGGTCCTGAACTCACTACGGAGCCCAGGTTGGCCTTGGACTCACAGCAATCCTTCTGTCTCAGCCTCCCGAGTGCTGGGATTACAGGTGGGCACCACCACGCCAGGATTATGTGGTGCTGGGGAATCGGACTCTGATACTCAGTTCTTGCTAGGCAAGTACTTTAACCTCTGAGCCATTCCTCCAGCCCCCTTATGTCTTTGAGCAGAGTTATTAATTCACATACTGTTTCTCTCTCTCTCTCTCTCTCTCTCTCTCTCTGTCACTCTCTCTCCCTTTACTGAAACTGAGGACTGCACTCAAGACCCCAAGCATGCTGGTCAAGCTCTATCCACTGAGTTCCACCCTGCCCTCTTTGTCCTTTTGCATATTCCTATGTTTGAATTTGGCCAATGCAATCTCTGTTCCTGCTATCATATAATGTGGCTAAAACCAAGCACTTTTTGAATGCCCAGTGTAATATTTCCCACACCTAAGTAGAATTGAGAAAGGGGCTCCCACCAGTGGAGGCTCATTCAGACTCTCTTGAGCCATCTCCCTTCTTCCTGTGCCCTCTGGAGCTGAAAAGAGGTGCTTCTCATGGAAATCACAGGTGCCTGTCACCAGTGCTGTTATCCATCCCTGTATTTTAGACAAACCACATGCACTGCCACGCTTACTCTTCTGTTAGATACCTCCATGCTCCTCATTTATTTCCAATTTTAATAAACAGTTTGCCATCGGGTTCCCACCTGACTTCCCAGCCCATATGTCAACCTCTTTCTGCACAGCTCTGTGTGCCTGTCCATCCACTGTGACTTCTGTGCCGCTCCTTCTAGGATCTCACCTCCTGGCCCACTGCTACTGCCCAGTGAAAAACAGTCCTAAGAGCATCTATATGACAGTCAAGCTGCATGGTGACACTTCATGCCTGACAAACATCACACACTGCTGTGAATCTCCGTAGTTTGATGCTCAATGAGTTTTTTTTTTAATTTGTTTTTAAACTTCCAACTAGCAATACCTTTTTTTAGTTTATTAGCTAGCCAAGATAATATTTATCTTTGCTAAAGTTGAAGGTATAATGTCCACTGCTTTCTATGCCTTAAAAACAAAACAAAACAAAACAAAACAAAAACCCTTAAGATATATGATAGCTAATCTTGGTTCTCATAAGTAATCTAAAATAATTGTTGTATAATACTGAGTAACTACAAATGGGATTAATGCTTACAAAAGTTCATAACAAACTGAGTCACCAGTTGCTAAATAAATAATTCTAGAGTTAAAAAAACAGGTCTACTTAAAGGGGCTTTCACAATCTATTAATAAGCATAAAGTTTCTGAAGATTTTAATCTGCTTTTGGTTAAAATTTTCAGAAGCTAGATGAAATTATCAAGTCAGTAAAAGGTTATTTCTTCTGTTTTTTAAAGTGTTTATGACAAAAACAAAATTAACCATCTTAATTTTAAGTGTACAATTCAGTATATTCTTGTGTGCAACAAATTATACTTTTTAAACTAATGGTGTTATTGGTTTATTTTCACTCATTCACCTACAGTCAAACACCTTAGGTTTCTGAACTGCTCCCTCATTGAAAGTCAGGTTCGTGATTATTACTGCATAGCTCAATGATGTAATTTTTTTTATTTGTTTGTTTAATTTTTATTGAGACAGAGTCTCATTCTGTAACTCAGACTGGTTCTAAACTCACTGTGTAGCCCAGGCTGGCCTTGGACTCAGGACAATCTGCCTGCCTCAGCTTCCAATGTTGGGATTACAGGTGTGCACCACCATGCCCAGCTTTATGTGGTGCTGGGGAATTGAACTCAGGGCCTTATGCTTGCAAGGCAAGTGCTTTAACTACCATGCCATTCTTCCTGCCCCTCTATTGTGGTTTGGATCTGGAATGTCCCCTAAAAGTCTCACGCATTTGAATGTTATAGGTTGTCTATGGAACCATGGGCTGTTGGGAGATTGGGGCCTAACCTGGAGGGGTGGATTACAGGCATGTAAATTGGATTACAGGTGTGTAGTGGGGGCTTACCCCATCTTCCACACCTGGATCCAGGAGGGGCTGGTCACTGGGAGGAGACCTGGAAGGATATATAAGATGCTTCCTACCTCTTTGGAGGGCTAATCTCAACTTGCCTTGTCTTGGCTTCCTGTTTGTGATGTCGTGAGAAGCTGCCTCCACCTCAGCCTCTGTCATGCACTTTCACTGCTGCTGGCTGCCCCTGGATGGACTGTGACCTTCTGAAACTGTGAGCTAAAATAAACATTTCCTTCCCCTAAATTTGTGGATGTCAGGTATTGAGTCACAGCGATGGAAAGAGTAACTAAGACACCCTCAATGATATAATCAATGATATGTAGAAGGACCAAGAGAAAGGGATGGAAGGGGAGGGAGCACCAACCACGCCCATGTCCCATGGGCTCCTCAGTGCTTTGCCTTCTGGTGATAACTGACTCATGATGCACTGGGCAGCTTGTAAGTTGGTTTATATATATTAGGTGTTCATTGTCCTCTACATCATAGGGCAGGTGGAGAGGGGTCGTGTTTTGCTTTCATAATTGTATAAATGAGTTTAAGTGATGCTATTTGATCTGAGAGTTGCCTGAAAGATTCTGAGTCTATAAGCAGCAAGTGAAGGCTGGATCCTCTGATAAGAGTGCAGGGTCTTCCAGGCCCAGATGGTCTAGCTCGGAGCTGACTCTAAAGTTCAGTTTTTCTCTCTGTGTGGGACTGAGTGCACCGAAGTGTTCTTCTGCCTATCAGCTGTGCCATTCCTCCCTCATGCTTTACCATGAGCTAGCTTTCCTCTCCCTCTGTGATCTGGGACAAACAGTAAATAAGAACACTTTGCTGGGCTGGACGAACGGCTCAGTGGTTAAAGCGCTTGCCTAGCAAGCACTAAGTCAAGCTCTAAGTACCTGAGTTCGGTTTCTCAGCACCACATAAATTGGGCATGGTGGTACACGCCTATGATCCCAGTACTTAGGAGGCTGAGACAAGAGGATTGCAGTGAGTCTAAGGCCAGCCTGGGTTCCCCAGTGAGTTCAGGACCAGCCAGGGCCACAGAGCGAGACCCTGTCTCAAAAAATATAAATAAATAAAAATTAAAAAATAAAATCACTTTGCTACTTATAGAAAAGCAATATTGCTTGTACTCCAAAACAATTGACGTTATTCCTTTGTCTGCCAGAGGTGAGAAAAACAAAACCTTTTACCTCCTCTTAGTGATGAGGAACATAAAGTCACAGGTGTCAGGTGCTGGAGCCTGTGCCCAGGTCTTCTGTCCCCGTAACTGAGGCCTCCATAGGTCCCAGTTCCTTTCTTTCTTTTTTTTTTCTTTCTTTCTTTTTTTTTTTTTTTGAGACACGGTCTCACTCTACAGCCCACGCTGGTCCTGGACTCATTGTGGAGCCCAGGGTGGCCTTGAACTCACAGCAATCCTCCTATCTCAGCTTCCCAAGTGCTGGGATTATAGGCATGCACCACCACGCCCAGCTTATGTGGTGCTGGAGAATGGAATTCAGGTACTTAGCGCTTGCTAGGCAAGCACTTTAACCATTGAGCCATTCCTCCAGCCCCACCCAGTTCTTTCTTTATGATCCTTTCCTCCTCCTTGCCCCTCACGACCATGGAAAACACTCTTAATTTCCCTAGAAATAAACCCCAGTTACACAATGGTACACATGATCTTGATGTAGCCAGAAACTTTGGATGGTTCCCCACGTAAACCTAGAAACAGTAGAAAGAAAATGACAGCCAAGCAGTCGTCTGGCAGAAGTAGTTTTTCTCCTTGTACATTTTAGAACCTCAAGTCATGTTTATCCATAAATCATTACTATTGTGTAGGCAGATTGCACATTCCACATAGGCAGTCAGGAAGATAAAAAAATCTCCTAACCTGTAGCTCAGATCACTGCCCAAATGGAAGGAAAGAGCCTGGGCAGACATTGTAGGATGTCATATGTTCAGCCTTGTTATTGGGGTAGGATATAGAGAACAGGGAGCAACCAAAAGGATCAGAGAGGTGCGTGGAGGAGACACACCCCAGGAGGACCTCTCAGTCAAGGAGTAGTGCCTATGTTTTAGCACATCTGCTTGTCCTGTCCAGGTAGGACTTCCTGTCCCTTCCTGTGGCCATCCATGATGGCAGAAAGAATATGGCACACCAGGGAATCTATGCTTCCTCTGTAGCTGAGACAGGACAGTGTGGACCCAGGCCTCTGAGGAACAGGGCAGATCTGCAGAGGCTCTCGGAGCATCAAAACACGTGTCCATATTTGGTCTTTGGCTGAGCACTGAGCAGTGGCTGTTCTGCATAAAGTTCCTGCATGCTACATGAGATGCAATGCGCTGAGTCAGTGGCCACTTCACCCAAAGAGGTCTTTTTTTGCCTTCTCATTGTTGCCTCTCCTAGGTTTAAGTTTGGGGTTATTTTTCATCCTCTTTGTGGTGTGCAAATATTTACTGATGTGTTGGACTGCGATGTAGTGCTGTGAGCTGACAGGAAGCTGTGCATCCATCTTCCATGAGGAAAAAATCTCCTTTCTGAACAGTTGAAGACCTGTCTCCAGGAAACAGACAATGAATGGGTGCTGATGAAGGCATGCCACGTCTAGAGGAAGGGCACCAGCACTGAGCTGACTATGAGCCTGAAAAATCCCCTTCACAGAAAAGTGGTACCGTGCCATACTGTTGGGCTTGAAGAATGAGCCTGTAGGCTTCAACAATGAAGGTGATGCGGCTAGTGCACTAAATCCCACACTGCCCTAGTGCTTAGAGGGACATCTAGAAGATGCAGAATCCACGTTATTGCCGTTCATTCAACCGCTGCTTTCAAAGACCCAAGATGGAAATAATTCCTTGGCTTATTCAAAAAATAACACAGGGACCTTTCTCTTTAGTCTGCCTCCAGAATTTCTACTTACAACCAGCCACTGAAGCAGCTTTATTTTCTGGAAAATTGATTAGCTTCAGGAATTCAAGAAGAAATTGATAAGGATAAAAAGACAACTGCCATGTTCATGCAGCTCAGTCTTTCATGTCCCGAATTGAAAGGATCTATCTTTCAAAGATACTGGAAAATGCCCAAGTCTAAAACCACAGCCTGGCCTCGGGTCAAGGTGGATGGCAGAGGCTACAGAGTGATGGGGCTCAGCCAGGGTAGAAGGACACATGGAAAAGGCTCCCAAAGGAAACTGGAAGCAGAAGGTCAAGGGGCAGCAGCTTGCCCAGTCTCTCATGGAGAATGTGGCTATCTTAAATACCTTCTCAGGGCTGGAGGAACAGCTCAGCAGTTAAAGGCTTGCCTGGCAAGCTCAAGGCCCTGAGATTGATTCTCCTGAACCACATAAGCTGGGTGTGGTAGTACACGCCTGTAATGCCTGTAATCCTAGCACTTGCGAGGCTGAGACAGGGTTGCTGTGTGTTCAAGGACAGGCTACAGAGCAAGATTCTGTTTCAAAAAAACAAACAAACAAACAAACAAAAAACCTTTCTCACTGCTGGGACACAATCCCTTACATTCTCAACTCAAGGGTGGAAATGTTCATTGTAGCTCAGTTTCAGAAGGTCTCAATCCATTCATGGATAGTCAGCAATGGTGGAAGCACATGACAGAGGCCTAGCCAGAGAAAAATGGTTTCTACGTAGTGGACAGGAAACCCAGAGAGGAAGGGTTAGAGCTAGCATACATTCTTCTAGGCCATGCCCCAGTGATCTGCCCCTTCCAAGTCAAGCCCTAGAGATCAGTCCCTCCCAAGCAGGCCCTGCCTCTTAAGAGCACATGGAATCCATAGATATTCCATAACATAAAATACATGACGCTTTTGGAGGACACTCCAGATGGAAACTATAACAAAGAAGCCTCAGGTAGATGGTCCCAGAGAAGCGGGTACAGCTCCAGATGGCACCAAGGCCCCAACATTTAGGAGCACAGCTCATCCACACAGGGCCTCCTTGACCCAGGAACATAGAGCAGCTGGCTCTTCCTTCTACCAGCAGTCCTGGGCGGGCAGACTCTCTGCCTCAGCCAGGGCAAGAGGTCTACAAAGGGCTAGGAACAGAGCAAAAGACTTCAACTACTCCATTTTTTACTGAAATAAATAACACATCGCTCAAAAGAAATTGGCACCTGGCCAAGTGGTGCAGGTCTGTAATCCCGGTACTCTAGGAGGCAGGAGAATTGCCAAGTTCAAGCCCAACATGGGCAACTTAGCAACTTATAGACACCCTGTCTCAAAATCAAACCAAAAAGGGACCGGGAAGGTACAGTGAGAAGGCCTTTGGGCTCCATCTTCCCCCACCTAAAAAATAAAAATGTGAATTGCCCAAGCCAATAAAAAGACCTGGCAGAGGTTCAGCATGAGACATTGGACAGGCTCCCTCCTGCCCCTCTCTTCCCGTCCCCCCTACCTCACCTCCAGATCCCTTGCTTTTCCCTCCCGAGTCCCTCCTCCCCCAGTCTGCCCCTCCTCCTTGTCTCTTCCTCCCACCTCCGCTTCCTTGTGCCTCCCTTGACTTGGAGAAGGGGGGGGGGGGGACGACAAGGACAGAGATGGGGTGAGACTCCCCTCCCCTTCCTGTGCCTCCTCCCCCCACCCCCAACCCGCATCCTACCCGTTCCTCCCTTCCTCCCCCACATAGGAGAAACGGCCTAGGGAAAGGAGTAGGAGAGGAGCAATCCAGGCCGCCCTCCTCTCCCCTCTCCCCTCTCTTCCCATCTCTCCTTTCCTTGCCTGTTCCTCCCCCTCTCCCCACTCTACGCCCCTGTCCCGCCTTCTTCTCTTTGTCCTTCCTTTTCCCTTCCCTTCTTGTCCCCCTCCCCCTGCCTTCTGCTCCTCCCTTCCTTGTCCTTGGGAAGGAGGGAGAGACTGGAAGGGATCAATCCTAGACTTGTCTCTCTGTCCCTTCCCCCCCACCCCTGCTTGTCCCTCCCTCCTCTCTTGGTCCTTCCATCCTAGGGCACAAGGAGGGGGAGATAGGGAGGGAGGGGAGAGGGGAGGGAGGCAGGACAAGGAGTGAAGGAGAAAGGAGGGGAGGGGGAGAGGGGCACCTATGGGAGCCGGGAGCCAGAAAGGGAGAGGGAGAGAGGGAGGGGGATGGGGAAGGAAGACCTGGAGGTGTGGGGGAGGGGGACAGGGACATGCAGGGGGAGGGGAACAGGATATGGAGGGAGGGGGGACAGGACG
>PVKB01001295.1:0-123891 GCA_004027205.1 Ctenodactylus gundi | reverse complement strand
ACCCACCCTACCAGCCCTGGTGACTTGCTGGACCTGGACAAAAATTAAACCAAAATGTTTTTCTGAAGCTCATCAGTCTTTGCTGTGGCCTATAAGCCCTACACTACTTGAGGCTGAGGCAGGAGTATGGCAAGTTCAAGCCTAGCCTGTGGTAATTTAGTGCATTAGTGACACCCTGCCTCAAAAACTAAAAAGTGAGCTGGAGACGTATCTCTGTGTGAAGGCCCTGGATTAAGTCTCAATTTATTTATTATAAATAAATAAAGCCTTCTGTATTCGTGGAAGTCAGATCTGAGAATGTAGGTGAGCTAAGCCACTGCTCTTGGGATGCAGCTGGCGGAATCCAGCAGGCTGAGTGAAGGAGAAGCTGCTGCTCAGCAGTCTCGCTCCCAGAGCTCCGTCAGGGCCTCGTGGCCTCTGGTTCCTTGTCCCTTGGGGTAGGAAGGCATTTCGGGAAGGGTGAAGCGCCCCATGTATTTCCAGTGGAGTAGACTTCTCCACAGATCAATGCCTCTCTAATCCATCAGATAAGCCTGGTAGAAAATGGCTGGGAGAAGAGGCATGTTTTGTTCAGCTCGTGGGGTGCCTTAACCATGGAGGGGGGGGTGTCACAGAGAGGCCGACAAAGGCGGGGAAGTTAAGGGTAGGATGGGGTCAATGGGAAAGCAATCAGCAACTGATTTCTAAGACCCTTTAAAAGAGGACTCCTCTTTGGCCCCTAAGTCCCTGAGAAGATGGTGACGTGAGCTAATCTTGTTGTTCAGCAGAGCCTGTGCCCTGAAAACACGGAGTAAGATTCGACAGCTGAGACCTGCCAGGAAAATACTGGACATGGGGAAGGATCCAACTTCTCCACAGCTCACCAGAGTCTCAGCGTTTAGCGTTTTCTTGGTTTGGGAGACAGGAGGCGGAGGCTGGGGGTTGTCGCTGTCCCGATCCAGTCTTGACCCTGCCCTTCCCCCTTGCCAGACTAAAAAGGAAGAAATTGCCTTCACACCCACAGGTCAGACTTCTGTTCTGGTTTCCGCTCCCCTGCTCAGGACTCCAGGGCCTGTCACCCACCTCCAGCGTTGTCCGGGACAGAAAGGGGGTTGCTGCAGGGGTGTCTCCTGACGCTCCAGTCTGTCAGCTGCAGTCAGCACCGCCCACCTTCACCTCCGCTCTTGTTCTTCCTGCGGCTGCCCCTCCTGGTCAATGTCCTGGCTCATTGTGTCAAGGATACCTTACTTCCACCTCTGGGGACAAGTGTCTCTCCAGAAGAAAACGCCAGTATCTGTCCCAAGAATGCTGTCTCCCATGTTTCCAAAGCTGCTGACCAATGAGGTGCTCGGCTCCTGGCAGAAATTTCCCTGATTTTGTGAAATATTTTACCACTTCAGCACTGGAGCAATTCTGCTTGTGTTACCCAAGTGGCCAGAACTCAGCAAACTGTGAGTTTCGAATAAGGTCTCTAAAAACTGCTAACTCTTAATAACAATGAGGAATGCACCTTCTCTCTCCCTTATTCAGAGGCAGAAGCCTGGATCAACAGCTCCTCACTCAGGTGATTTGGAAGCTGTGACTTACTCTCACCCTCGCCAGCTTCCCTGCGGAGGGAGGGAACAGGTTCTCCCTCAAACCTGTTAAACCCGAGCAGTCGGGCTGCGGTTTCCGGTCAGCCCTGCCGCTGGTCTGGGTTCCCTCTGAATTCCCTTGCAGGAGCATGCTGTTCATCCAAGAGCTCCAGTGGGGCTGGTAAGGTCATCACTACTCCTGGAGTCAGCGAGTGGGAGTAGTTGCAGCTGCTCCGGAGGGGACAGAAAGTCATGCCTGTGCTGCTTCTTCCCCATACGAGGACAGCCGTTGGGCTACCCACACCAGAACACCGGATGAGTTGGATGGGCTAGCCGGAGAACGGTCACAGTCTGAAACAAGACTATGGCAGCCTTCGAGGGAGCGCAGCCTCCCCCAGCTCCTTCAGATGTACAATCATGTGTTTACAGGTGACTTCACCCCCTCAGCCTCCCTGGAGAACACAACCATCACACAACTCCACCCTTTCCCCACTTCTATAGGAAGCCCGAGCCGGCCCTCCCGCTGTCTTGTCTGAGGTGGATGTTTTGGGCCAGCCTGTGAGACCTCAGTGTCATCATGCCCTTCTGAAAGTTCATGTATGTTCTTCCTTAGCTGATTTCCATGTCGATGCCCTGGCTCACAATCCTGCAGCAAGGACGCCTCATTTCTGTGGCTCCCCTGTAGCCTCCTGACTCTGACACTAAGGGCACCTCTTACATGGTGAGGGATGGCCAGGGTGGCAGTGTGTGGAGTCTGGGTTCAGAGGCTGAGCTCTACTCTAAACTCCCAAAATACTCCACCTGAATGAAATGCATCTTGTACCATTTTCTGCATTCCCACTTGGCACACTCTGCTTCCTGGGCCACAATAAGCCACAGGAAGTCCCAGAGGCAGGTTCCAGGGCATCAGCAGGTGGGTCCAGAGCACAGGGCAACAGGTGGGAGAGGGAGTCTTCTGGGAAGTAAGCAGCATTTGGGGTCCTGGCGATGAGGAGCAGTGGTGGGAACCCCCTGAAACTGCACAGGCCTCTCTGGGTTGCCAGTCGCCCCACTGGCACAGGTAGCAGGGATCTGTGCTGATGTCAAGAGGCAGCTGTACCCCACACCTGCAGCTGCCTCCCTCAGTGAGAAAAGGAACTCCAGAGGTCTGGCCACTGATCACTGGCCTTCCCTGGAGCCACTGTACACCATATCCTAGAACCTTCGGGTCCAAGAACAGTCTCTGCAGGGCCTCTCACTCTCACATGGTGCTTGGCCCATTAAGTACATGCTCAGTACATGTTTGTTGAATGCTAGCTTGCACTTGCAAAACATGGGCCATCTCTCACAATGGCAGAGGTGCCCTGAGTGTCAGAGTCAGGAGGACATGGGGGATCCACATTGGAACAGTGCCCCTCTCTCCTCATGGCCTCAACTGGAGCTCTCTGAGCCTGCCCCTCTTTGCAACCCTCCTCTGCAGGTGGACAGAGCAGGGGGTGGGGGCCTCCTTCAGTCTGCAATCTGGCAGAAATCCTGGCTGCACGCCCATCAGACTGGCTTAGGTGACTTCATTCTATGGTGTCTGCATGTCTTAAAACAGCATGCTAAATGCCTCATCTCTCCCACAGCCCAGCATGTCTTTCTGGACAGCTGCTGGATGTGGTGATGCAGAGTAAAAGCAGAAAGCATGTGCAAGGGACAGAGGCTTCCTACAGCACGTGCCACAGACAGTCTCAGAAGCACCTGCCAAGGCCACTTCTGCACATATGCCGAAGCAGGATGAGTAGATTCCTCCTGTGATGGACACATTCTTCTGTTACTTTTTACCCTGAACCTAGCACTGTCGAGGAGCTAGCAATGAAACTAAGTCCCTGCTCTCATGAAGCTTATACTCTAGTGCAAAAACATAATAAACAAATTCTATTTCAGGTGATAACAAGTGCTAAAAAGAAAAACCAGTCAGAATAAAGGGTATAGGGTCTGGTGGTGTGACTTAGTGGTTAAAGCACTTGCCTAGCAAGAACAAGACCCTGGGTTTGATTCCCCAGCACCCACATAAAATGGTCATGATGGCACACACTTATAATCTCAGCACTCAGGAGACTGAAGCAGGAGGACTGTTGTGTGACTGAGCCATTCTGGCCCACACAGTGAGCTCAGGACTAGCCTGGACTACAGAGCCTGACCCTATCTCAAATAAATAAGTAAGTAAATAAATAAACGGCATATAAATAGCTGGGAAGGATCCAAATGCTGCTATTAGTTTGAGAAAGAACATTTGGAGAAGCTCGTCTCCAAGTACATGAGCAGAACTCTGAGGAAGTCAGCTGTGTGGATCTGAGGGAAGATCCTCCAAGTAGAGGAACTAAAAAGACGATGACCCTGAAGCAGGAAAGTCTGGTGTATGTGTGGCCCAGCACAACATCCTGGGTAGCTTGAGAATAAGAGAAGAGATTTGAGAGGAAACAGGGAGCCAATCATGGAGGATGGGGGGCAGATTTTGGACTTCTTCCAAGCAGCAGGAGGAGCCATAAGATTCTGAGTGCCGAAGTGACACAACTCAACTGACATTACACAAAGAACACACTGGAGAAAAAAAGTCACGCACAGGAAGACAAAGATTGCATAATCTCATTCATATGCAGAAGCTAAAAAGTTTAATCTTAGTCAAATTGAGAGTACAGTTGTGGTTACCAGAGGCCAGGAAGGAAAGGAGATGAGTAGGAAGAAGCTACATAACAGCTAGAGTTAGATAGCAGAAATAAGTTCTAGTGGCACATCGAGGCAACTATAGTTAGCAATCACATGCTATATATTTCAAAATATCTAAAAGAAAAGATTTTGGATGCTCTCATCACAAAGAAATGGGCAGTGTTGCAGGTGACAGATATGCCCTATACCCTTATTTGATCCTCATTCCTTTTTTACATGTATGAAAACATAACACTGTAACTCACAAATATATATTAATATTGTATTATTTTTGAATAAAAAGACTTTTTAAACACGAAAAGTTTATGCATGGAGGCATATACTTGTAATCTTATCACTCCCGGGAGGCTGAAGCAGAAGCATTATAAATTCAAGCCCAGCTCTGGCAAACTAACAAGAACTTTGCTCAAAATAAAAATTTAAAAAACAGCTAGAGCTGTAGCGTAGTGTCGGCTCTGAATTCTTTCTCCAAAATTGCAAAAAATAAAAATTAAAATACAATAAATATAAGCATTAAAATTTTCAGAAAGACTTTAAAATCATAAGAAAAAATTTTTAAAGAAAATTAGTACATAAAAAGGACTGTTAGTTGGGTATGCTGACATACTCCAGCAATCCCAAGTACTTGAGAAGTTGAAGCAGAACCACAAGTTTGAGGTCTGCCTAGGCAACTTAGCAAGACCCTGCCTCAACACAGCAAATTTTGAAAGGCCTGGGGTAGAATACTTCCCTAGCACGGAGGCTCTCACTTTAACCCCAAATAACTGCCAAAAATACCGGTTCAAAAATATGAAAACTAAATATGTAAACTCACTAATTAAAAGGAGAAAAGGAGCACACTGCTGGGTACTCACTAAGCAAAAGTTGAGCCAGAATGGGAGTGAAGAGACAGCAGGCTACGCAGCCATCAGTTCAGGATGGTGGCAGCTGGGACTGAGGCCATCTCGGTGGAGACAGTGGGGACACGGATGGACCCTGCCTACATTTCAGAGGCAGAGCCAACAGTATTTTCTGGTGGATTACAAGCAGGTTTTTGCAGAAAGATAAAAGTCAAGGGTGACTCCGGAAATGACTCAGATCTGATAAAGAAAAGAATGAAGCTACCATGAGGAAATGCTTTCCATCCTAATATCTTGCATTTCTCTGAAGAAAATGAAAACCAGAGACAAGGGAAGGACATGATGGTGCCTGTGCACGGCACTCATAGCCTACTGAAGTTGTGACCTGCACAAGTGTGTGCTGATGGACACAGAAGATCCGGATGCTATCAGCAGGTATGTGGGTGTAAGTGCAGATGAGCGCATGGTGTCTGTGTGAGGGGGCACTACCACTCCATACAGTATATCCAGACCAGTCTTGTCAGAGGATCAGGCTGAGCAGCAGTTACACACTTTGTTTTGACCAGTGTGTATGCTAGATTTTTGACATAAGTGATTCAGTAAGATTAATGTAACTCTAATATCTTCTATGGCAAAATCTTAAGGTTTTACTTAGTATTTCATGTATAGATATTCTCTCCCTGGAATGACAGCCACACTCTATTGACTCTAAGTCCTCATAGATAGGACATTGTAAGTGCTATACAGAAGGATTTGATCTTAGACTCCAGCTCCTTCTTACTTAGAAGCTGGTAAAAATCCACAGTGTGGCCAATAGTATAGTCACTTACTCTCAACAAAGGTTCCTCCAACTCTTCCTTGGCAGGTATGACACCGAGATCATCCCACAGAGTGGAGGGCTCTCTGGGCTATTGACTTCTTGCTTCAAGCTACCTGTCACAAACCACTCATGGTCAAGGATTCTTACTTTTTGCTCATATCTATATTTCAAAGAAGATTTGCTTCTCTCTAATATACTTTATAAAATGGTGAGGGTCAATTTTACTTTAATCTTGAGAAAGCCATGTGATGGGGTAGCTCTGTTTTCCTTGCAAGCTGTTTCTTTCTGGAATCAGACTTTAGTAGAGTCAAACATGATGCCTTAAATTCTTTTTGCTATGTGTGATAGAACTGAAGCGTGTTCCTCAGATATTCATGTGTCAGAAGCTTACTTACACAGTATAGTAATGCTGAGTGAGAGGTGATGAAATCTTAACAAGCAGGAGTTAAGCTGGCATGGAGGTACATGCCTGTAATCCTGATACTATGGGAGGCTGAGGCAGGAAAATCACAATTTCAAGTCCATTCTGGGCAATTTAGCAACTTAAAAACAAAACAAAAAGGCACGTGTGAAGTGGGGCTGAAGATGTAGCTAAGTGTAAAGGCTCTCTGTTTAATCCCTAGTAACAAATAAAGAGGTGAGATTTAACATTGTGGTACTGCTCTTAAGTGGGAATGATTTAAGTCTCATGGAACAAGTTAGGTCCTATGAGAGTTGTTAGAAAGGAGCAGGACAGCTTTCTATATTTGCTGGCTTTCTGTCTACTGTGTGACCTCGTCCGGTCATATCTGCTCCCACCACGATGCTATTCACTGTGACATGACACAGGCAAGAGGCCCTTTACCTGCAGTTCTTTCCACTTTGACATTTAGTTTCCAAAAGTGTGAGCTAAATAAACTTTCTTTAAAAATTACCCAACTTCTGGTATTCCATGGTAGCCACTGAAAATTAACTAATATACCTCCTGAGGAGAAATATGAACAGAGGCCAGGGCTGCTGCCAAACAGAAAAATTTCAATATTTCATATAGATTTGTCTCAGTTACTTTGTTGTTGCTGAGATACAATACCAGACAGTCACAACTGAAGGGAGGAAAGGTTCATTTTAGCTCATGGTTTGAGGAGATCTCAATACATTCATAGTTGGCGGGTAACCACGGAAGGTTTAGGCAGAGGTCTAAACTGGAGAAAAGCTGTTCACTCCATGGCAGACAAGAACCAAGTGTGAGAGGGAGGGTAGAGCTAGCATAAACTCTTCCAGGTCATGTCTCAGTGATGTATCCCTTCCAGGTCAAGCCCTAATGATCTACCACTACAGACCAGGCCCCAAATCTTCACAGCAGAGGAAATCAATAGATTAACTCTCATGCTTGAATCACTTTCCAAACATGAGGCCTTTGGGGGACAGTCTAGATCCAATTCAAACCATAGCATCCTGTCCATGGCCCTCAAAAGACTCATGTCCCCTTCCTTTGGCAAAATGCATTTAGTTTATCTCCAAGAGTTGCCAAAGTCTTAACAGTTCCAGCCGGAATAAAAGGCTCAAGTCCAAAGTCTCTTTGGAGACTAAAGGAAAACTCCTAAATATAAGCACCTGTGAAAAGGTAAAAGACTTCCAGTGTGCAATGGCATTGGGTAAACACTGTCATTCCAAAAGGGAGGAATAAGAGGACAGAAAGCAATCAGACCAAACCCCTCCCCCAGCCCCGGCAAGCTGTGGCGATGTGTGCTCCACAGGCTTTGGGTGGCTCCACTCTCCTCTGGTTGCAGCCTCCATGGCTTCTCTTTTGGGCTGGCTGTGGCCTTCCTATGCAGACAATCCACATTCCTGGCATCTTCACATTTCCTGGGTTTCCACAGAACTTTTGGCTTCAATTTCAGAACTTCATGTACTGCCCTCAAGGGACACACTGCCTGGCTTCTAAGGCCTTCTGAAATCAGGGAGAGAAGACTTCCTGACTCTACAACTCACGTATTCTGTGTACTTGTAAAACTAGTACCGTGTGGGTAGTGCCAAAGTTTGCCACTGGCTTGAGCAGTAGTCTGACCTTCTCGGACCACGGCTACACAGGCCTCTGAGTTCTTAGATGGTTGAACCCCTTGGGTATTCACTTCACTTTCCTAGGTTGCCATACAAGATACCCTGGGGCTCAATTTTCAAAGGAAAGTCTTTTGCTTTTGCACCCTGAACCAGGAAAAGGTTGAGTCCTGCTGATTCCTGAGAAGCCCTCAGGCATTTTCCTATTATCCTGATTCTAAGTACTTGGCTTCTTTTAGTGCTAAACTCTCCAACAAACATGTGCTCTTTTACTCCAACTTTGTTTACAGTCTCCTTAACTCTGGAAAAACTGCAAACTTTTTTCATCTCTTTCCTCAGAATTTTTTTTTCAGATTTTCAGTGCAGAACTGGCTAAAAGCCATGAACATGAGCTTCAGGCTATCTTGAAATTTCCCTTACCAGATTAGTTAGTTCACCACCTATAATCTCAATTTCAGGCAGTGTCATAAGAAAGAGACAAAATGCTGACACACTTTTTAACCTGAGACTCGCATGCATGGTTTCTAGATCAAATGACAATACAGTATGCCTTCCCATGTGAACCCTCTTGAGTTTAGCCTTCATAATCCAGAATTCTTCTGCAGTCTGATCTTCTAAGCACTAAGCACTGATTATAATATCCCAACAAGCCTAGCTTATAGCATTTCAAGGCTTCTCTAGTCAGAATGTCCAAACCTTCCCAAACTTATTCTACAAACCAGTTCCAAATGCTTCTAAACCACACTGCCAAGTAAAGTCACAGCAGTAAAGTCTTGGTACCAATTTCTGTCTTAGCTACTTTTTTGCTGCTGGCACAGTACCTGAAACCTACAATTTAAGAAAGATTTATTTAAGATCACAGTCCATTCATGCTTAGCTGGCAATAGTAGAAGTTTCTGGTGGAGGGCCAAGCTGGAGAAAAGCTGTTCATCCCATAGTGGACTATCGGGGTCTCCAGGGTCCCTTCCACCGTTGGCCACTGGTGATCAGAAACCAGCGAAGTCTGGGAGAACAGGGTCTCAAGCAACATGAGTACAACGGAATCACATCTGGGAGGCTGAATCAGTGTAACAGCTCATTTACTGGAGGAGAGGGCCAGGCTTATAAGCAGTTTAAGGGGTGTGGGTCAGCCAGGGTAACAGGGCAAGGGTCATTTACTGATTGGAGAAATTTGGGGATCTGAAAGTAGCCTAATTTCCATGGCTGTTCTGATTACGTGATTTCTGGTAAGGATCTGGAAGCAGAGGAAAATTAAGAATTTGGATATGATGGAACCTGAGCTGTGGGCCTGGGATAAGAGGGAGGGTTCCACTCCCACCGGTCTTGAGAAATGAGATTATCGGGGTATGAGCCTCCTTCTACCTACAATCACCCCAGGGTCCCACAGTGGACAAGAAGCAGAGTTCAAGAAGAAGGGAGGAACTATCACATGCCCTTCCAGATCATGTCTCAGTGATCCAGCCCTTTCAGGTCAAGCCCCAATAATCTGCCCCTTGCCACCAGACCCTACCCCTTAATATCAAAGGAAATCTATGGATTAACGTCCATGACTGAATCACCTTCTAAACATGAGGCTTTTGGAGGACAATCCAGATCCAGAGTATAACAACAGTTTTACCATAGGATTGCATTTCTAGTTTAATGACAAAATAAGAAACTACTGGCTACTTTCAAAATGTCCATTCTTAGCTACGTATAAAATAGAAGATATGAAACCTGTAGATTTTCTTTGATACCAACCATTAACAGTGGTTTATTTCTTAATTTATAAGCACAGTTTGACTCCTTGACTCACCTTCTCCCAAGCTGAGAGTCATTCCAATGGGTATGCAGGTCATGCTCTGAGAATTAAGGAAGTATGATGTGTCTAGGATAATACTGCAGGTGTGTTTAACCTGTGGCCTACAGGGGATTTTTTGACCCTTTTTGGTGAAGAGAAACTGTCCTGGGCCACATATACAATATATAATATAGTTAGGTATACAAATAATAAAATTTCCTTTAAATTTTTTTTATAACATTAAAGAAAGAATAAGGGGTAAAAAATAAAATGTAGGACCCTGGTTAGCCATGCCTGGTATAGAATGTTTTGGTCAAGTTTTTATCTTGTCTTAGACAGAGACATTGGATGAAGTCATAGATTTCCCTGTGTCTAAGACCTACCATTTCTATTGTAAGCCAAGGAGAGCCATACTTTCTACTGTGCTCGGCTGTAAAGAACAGACAGTATTTTCCCTCAAGAAACTGTTACAGATTGGGGAAACTCCACCTTATCCAGGCATGATTATATTAAAAAACAATGCCCCTGGCTTTTCCTCTACTATTTGATTGGCCTTTAACACTGGGATCAGTAGAACACTAAGGTTATTACAACATTAGCCTCATGTACAAATCTATCAAAGCCCACCTAACCAAACAACTGTTTCCAGAATCCAGGTCTGAAATCAAGACCTCCATCACTTTATTTCATGTCATGGAAGACCAACCAGTGGTCAATGTTTGACTAACAGTGAGGTCTTTATTTTTCTACAGGCTTTTGAGGTAAAGGAGGAATCAGAGCTTGCATAAGCCATGCTGTTTCTTTAAATACTGTCAGAATAGCAGAAGAAAATTGTAGAAACTAGCTCGAGGTTGGAAACAAAAGCTTTGGAAAAATCCTCTACTTGACACTGAATGTTTCATTAAAAAAAAAAAAACAAAAAACAAAAAACAAACAAAGATTATCTGGGATTGTGAAAAGTCACCAGGCCACAAGCACTACATTTCCTCACAATCTGGAAATATAAACCAAACCTTTGCAAACATATAAGGCCAAAGGAAATTGTGTTATGGTTTGGAAGGAGGAAGAGGTTTATGACAACTCTGCATGGACTGGCTCAGAGCCCTTGCTTTACTTTAAAACTGACATGGAATTCTAATAGAACAGGTTGCTACTGTGAGTTAAACCAGGAAGCAAAACAATGTTATCCTAGCGTTATATCTTCCAGAGTACTCTCAGTTGCAAAACCTGGGAGCCCAAGGAATTGGAAGAGACCTGTGAGGTGATGGCCTGGGCTTTTGACAACAGAAGCTTCAGAAGATCTCTATTGAGTGACCAAAATCTAGGTTCTCTACCAAGATTTCAAGTTAGTGTTCACTAAACTCTTTCCTTACCCCACCATGGTTTCTTCAGGCTACAGAGCAGTGGCTGAATTCACAAGCATATACAAGACTCAGATGACAGCCCTGACGAGAGGCCAGTAGGTCTCAAATGAGGAAAACAACTTCAAAAAGATTTCATTCACATTAGCTTAAAGCAAAAATAAAGTGTGCCAAGTCTGCCCATAGTAACCTTGACCAGCAAGAACAAAACAGCAGCCTTTCCATTAAGCAAATATACTACAGTGAGGGCAGGAGAAATACATCAAAAATAAGACAGAGACCCTCATCTAAAAGAAATCACATCCAAGAAAGGAGGCACTGCACTCATGAATGTTCATGGCAGTATTATTCATAACAGACAAAAGGTTAAAGACAAGCTATCTCATGTTCAAATGTTCATTAACTGATGAATTAAGCTGGATTTGGTGACAAATGCCTACAATCTCAGAATTCTGGGAGGCTAAGGCAGGAGGATAGCAAGTTTGAGCCTAGCCTGGCTACCTAGCAAATTGAAGCAGCCTGGAACATAGGTAGAATCTCTCTAAAGTTAAACAACAATAAAAATGTTAAATAAGCCAGTCACATAAAATCATGTATGATTCCATTTATATAAAATGTTCAGAAGAGTAAAATTACCTCTATAAGTACAGATTAAAAAAGTAGACTAGTGGTTGTTTAAAACAAGGGAATGGAAGTATAGGGAAGGGAATAATAGTCTAAGAGTATATCGTTTCTTCCTGAAGTGATAAAAATATTCTAAAATGACCAATGGTCATTATATATATATTAGTAGATATTCTAAAAGGACACCGATTGCACATATTAAGTGTATTAATTATATGGCAATTATGTCTCAATAAATCCATTTGAAAGATAAAAGCCAGCAGTGCTACATAAAAGAGATTCATTGAATCTATGCATGGTAGCACATGCCTATAATTCTAGTACTCTGGAAGGCAGAGGCAGGGGGACTGCAAGTTCAAGTTGAGCAAGTTAGTAATTTAGTGTGACTTTGTCTCAAAATAAAAATAAATAAAGGGCTGAGGATGTAGCTCAGTACAAAGGTCCTGGGTTCAATCCTCAGTATAGAGAGAAACTCTCTAAGCAACAATAGTAAAATATGCATAAAAGATGTTTTAGCAAATTTTCTGCAGGTGCCAAAAAAGAATTTAATAACATGAATTCAACAAAATAATTTCCAGAAGCTGAATCATCAGTTAAGGTCCATTCAGGAAAACAGAAATCACATGATTGTTCAACAGAATTTAACACAGTGACTTAGTTACACAGGCATTCAATGACTGACAACACAAAAATGGTCAGCAGAGTTACTAACTGCACGTAAGCAGCTACTACTCCTAGAGAAATAGAGAAGCAAAGGAAAATTTAAAAAAAAAGAGGCGGATATTATCTGAATTTAGAAACTTGGAGAAGGAGTCCATGTGTGACCATGAGCCTCTGAGGAAGTGGGACCCTGATTGTTCTAGATAGCTCAGGAGTTTGGAGAAGAAGCATGTTGAATAGGCCTTGGACTTTGAAGAATGGTACTATCAAGCTGCTACTTAGTCCTCTGAGATAGTATCATGATCTAGTTTCTAGGAGCATGCAAAGAATTATAAACAAGAATCAGGTGCTGTAGCTGAGCTAGTGTGCTGTTTGGGGGTCATTCTTACAGGAATTACATGCAAACAGGAAGGAGCAAAAGGCTTCTTCTTTCTCTTGCCTCCTAAAGCCTCTCCAGGTGCACACTATTGGCAGAACCTAACGGGAGCTACCTGGAAAAAGAAGTGTAATTTGCAGAATAACAGCCTCAATTATAGCAAAGGGTGCAGCTAAGACATAAAAGGTAGACTAAAAGGAATCTTGGCTGACCACCAGACCTCAACCATCCTGCCCCGACCAAGCCACTGCCAACAGCAATTGTTTAAATGCATCAAGTGAGATCTACAGAACCTCTCAGTTGAACCCAGCCCAATTCACCAACCCACAAAATTGTGATCTAATAAATAATTGTTGGAGGTGGTTTTAACACAAATAATGGCTGATACATGATGCAACCCATATAACCAGATCAAAATGAAGAAGTCTTAAATAAAAAGCAGCAAAACAAATATATTTAAATATTAAAATTAAGGCAAATCACTAGGGAAATAATGAAAACAGAATGAAAAAGTTAAAAAGCCTGACAAAAAAGAAAATAATATAAACAAAAATTCAGGGAAGAAGTGTGTCTTACTTTTTTGTTGCTGGGACAGAATACCCAACACCCACAATTTAAAGGAAAAAAGATTTATTTTTACCTCACAGTTTCAGAAGGGCTCACCCAGCCCACTCACAGGCAGCTGGCAATGGTAGAAGCATATGGCATAACCATAGCAAGAGAACTGTTCACAGCTTGGCAGACAGAAAGCCAAGTGAAGAAGAAGGGATGGAGATACCCTTCCAGGTCTCAGTGACCTGTCCCTTCTGGGTCAAGACACTGTTTCTCCCGTTCCAACCAAGCCCTATCTCTTAAACTGCATTGGAATATTTGCAACATCAAATACATAGGCTTTTGGGGGAATACTCCAGATCCAAACTGTAATATTCCACCCCTGGTCCCCAAAAGAGTCATGTCCAGCTCCTTATGTAAAATGCATTTTGGCCTGCATTAAGAGTTGCCAAAGTCTTAACAGTCAACACCACTGCTAAAAAAAATTTCATGTCCAAAGTCTCCTAAAGGTAATTGCTTGGTTTAAGCCCCTGTGAAAATCAAAGAAAAGTTAAACATTTCCAACATATAATGACCCAGGGTAAACATGTCCACTCCAAGACAGAGGAATTAGAGGAGAGGGAGCAATTGAACTGAAGCAGGAATGAATCCCAGAAGGAAAATAACTAAATCCTGGAGTTGCATTATATTTTATAGCTCTATGTCTATCACTCTAGGCAAGCTGTGGCAAGATGTGAGCTCCAAAGGACTTGGGTGACCCTAGCCCTACAGCATTGCCTCCTGCTGCAATCTTTATAGCTTCTCCTTTGGACTGGCTCTGCTCATAGCCTGTAGCCTTCCTCAGTGGACAAACCAGGTTTCTGGGTATGCCACTACACCTTAGGCTTTTCTTTTATAACTTTAAGCACTGACCTCCAAGGGCCATATTGTTCAGCTTCCAAGGTCTCTCGCTGAAATCTGGGTGGACGTTTCCATAACTTCATAACTCTTACACTCTGCATGCATGTGAAATCAGCACCACATGGATGTGGCCAACGTCTGCCACTGGCTTCAGTAGTAGTGTGGCCCCTTTGGATAATCCCTACTATGGCCTTTAAAGTTCTTAGATGGTTGAGCCCCAGAAAACAGCAAATGCTTTTCTCTTTGGATGCCTTGAGGTACTATTTTCAGATCAAGGTCCTTTGCCTTTCCACCCTTTATTTGGTAAAGGGTGGGGTCTGGTTGATTCCTGACACACCTTCAATGTATCTTTTTTATAGTCTTGATTACAAGTACTTGGCTTCTTTTTAATGCTAATCCATTTAACAGCAAGTACTCTTCTGCAATTTTCTCCTGTTTCTCAGTGTAGAGCTGACTAAAAGCCACAAACAGTATGCATATAACAGCCTGAACACTGGGTTGTTTTGAAATTTCCTCTACTATATTAAGTATTTCATTGTCCCTTAATTTCAGTTCCAGTCAAAGTTTCTGAATAAGGGCAAAATGCTAGCATACTTTTACCAGAGCATATGCATGTATGCATGTTTTTTGGACAAGTTATAAATTAAGTCCTCTGTTCCATCTGAAACCTCTCGAGCCTGGCCTTTACAGTCTAATCTTCTATTAGCATCCTGCTTTTCTGAAATGCAATGTTCAGAATCTCCCAACAAACTTGGCTCACAGCATGCTAAGGCCTCTCCAACTGGCATCTTCAAGCCTTTCCAAATTCTTTCCACAAACCAGTTCCAAAGACTTATAAACCACATCACTGGATAAAATCACAGCACCAGCTCCACTCCTGGTACCAATTTCTTAGTTACTTTCTCTATGCTGAAACAGTATACTAGACATCTGTAGTTTAAGAGAGGAAAGATTTGTTTCATTTATTTATTTATTTTATTTTTATTCACAGTTTCAGAGGTATCAAACAGTCCTTTCATGGGTGGCCAGTAACATGGCTGGCACCATGTGCTGGAAGCACATGGTGGAGCCATAGCAGAAGAACTGTTCACAGCATGGCAGAGAGAAAGCCAAGTGAAGGAGGAAGGGTGGAGCTACCCTTCCAGGTCCTGTTCTAGGGACCTACCCCTTTTGAGTAAAACCCCAGTCCCTACCTCTTAAAAGCACATTCAAATACATAAGCCTTTTGGGTGACACTCCAGATGCAAACCATTACAAGGTGATACAGTATTTATACATCTTCAGTAGCAGGGAATACAGTACTAATCAATGTTGAAATAAATATGCAATTGCAAACTGTCCTATTAGTGAGTTTTATTATTTTAATCTTTGAGAAATTTTGTGTGAATCAATCTCTTGTGTGAAACAACATGCATCTGAGCAGTTCCTTTAAGTTTTTCTTCAGTTCACTTCAAGAATACATTCAATACATGGAGTCATGCCTTCTTTTCTCCAAGATTATACATTAGTATGTGCTCGCAATACATAATAATTATATTTAGCTTGAGTGCCTATACATATCACATTTTAAGAGCTTACTACTGTTAACATCACTTTATCCACGTTTCTCATTATTCCTCTTCCTGTCTGCATTTCTGTAGTAATGGTGCTCACCAAATATGGATGAATATTATAATTTGTGCTAGTAGAACCGTGATTTGAAATTTTCTGTATTTCTAGACATTTTTATAAAGGGCTCATGTAATTTTTTAAAAAAGATAACAAAGTCACCAGTTTACAAGAAGTTTCACAAACAGACCCAGCCAGAAGAAGGCATTTTTGTATAGAGAATATTAAAATGCCATTATGCTCTAAGATGTGATCTGTCTAAATTGCTGGTTTTCAGTCGTGGCTACATATCATAATCACTGCGGAGCTTTTAGAAAATACCAATGTCTAGGCTTCAGCCCAGACCCATTAAATCAAAATCTCAGAGGGCACAGTGCATAGGAATGGATACATCCTGAATGCTCCCTGGTGATTCTGAGGGACAACTCTGGCTGAAAATCTCTTGCCATAGCAAAACAGATAGTCACATTTCCAGGAGGCAGGGCACATGTCTATAAAGTCAGGACACTTCATTCTGTCCTTCCTCAAGCAAAAGAAAGATTCACATCAAGACAAGGGCAAGGAAGAAGAACAAGTAAGCACAAGTAGGCTACCAGCAGTCTCAGCCACAGTCTGGTTTCTCCTGCAGTCATAAGATGTCTTATCAGCAGGAACTGAGGCAGCATGTGCTGGTGTTTACATCCAGCAGAGAGGTGGCTTTCTTTCCCCTAAATGTTCTGGGTTGGCACCTTATTGTGTCACACTGATTTAAAACAGATAAGGCACACCCATTACATATCTAATTTCCTGTAGGCATGAGAGAACTATTATGGTAGGCTTACTAATGCTTCTTGAACTTTATTGTGATAGGTATTACACAGGAATCTTGTAGAAATGCAGATTCTGATTCAGTAGATCTGGCAAAGGGCCAACATGCTGAATTTCTAACAAGCTCCTAGGTGGTTAGAATAGCAGTTGAGGTGTCAATCACAATGTCCATCTTACCAAGCACACAAGACTTTTTATTAGCTGAGGAGCACATTCTTTTCTTGTAGGTAAATGTAAAGAGAAGCCAATTATAATCAGAAGAGCTTAATGAGCACAGCAGATTGCAAAGCATATGTGAAGCCACAGAAGGAAAAAAAATTGCTTGCTGTACACTGGAAATCATAAGCTAGAGAGGCAGTCAGATCATTAAAGATTTGGGGTTTAATCTGTGTCTTGTACAGCACAAAACTGTTAAGAGATTCTCTATGAAAACAAGTCTTCTAGGGTCTAATTTACTTGAGAAAGATTGCACACTATATCCCTCACCTGAATATTTACAATGCCTATTTTTTATTCTAAAGGTGCTAAGAAATCTATTTGTAGTAAAGAAATCTTTCCAAACATATAGCTAATGCTTCCTAGGCAGGACAAGGTGTATAACTTGGTGATCTCAATGCAAAATGAAAATCAGAGCTTGTTTTCCCCAAAAACCATTAAGACTGTCTAGATGATGATAAAAGCTTTAAATCAATTATGGAACCCTTCTACACTGGGCTTTGTGCAGCTTCCCATAAAGGAGCCCCTGCTCATTGGACAACTGGGAGCATTAAATAAGACAATATATGGAAAGTGTTTGTATATGGCTGTAGTCACTATGGTATACACAAAATTTTTAGTTAGGACTCCTGGTTGTAGCAAAAGCTCACTTCAATTAGCTTCATCAGGGAAAGAAAGGAAGAAAGGAAGAAAGGAAGAAAGAAAGAAAGAAAGAAAGAAAGAAAGAAAGAAAGAAAGAGAGAAAAGAAAAGAAAAGAAAAGAAAAGAAAAGAAAAGGCAGAATTCACTGTAAAGTTCCAGGCATACATCTTGGACTCAGAACACAAAAGCAGTTAGCCAGGCACTGGAATAAGTGACAGAGAAACACTGTCAGGACTCTACCTTCCTCAAGTCCACTCTGCTTTACAGGTTTCTTTGATACACAGTAGGGCAAGTCAGCTTCAAAGATCCCGGTTAAAGCCTTTTCCTGGGGAAAGAATGAGTTCTCTTAGTTCCAATTCCATATTTGGAAGGAGCACCTCTAATAAGTTCACCTACTGTCACCCAGACTAAGCCACTGCATCTAAAGACCTTCTGCTATTTACAGTCTAAAGTAAGTAAAATGTGTGCATCCCAGGACTTCCCATACTCACTGGATTATGAGGCATTTCTATATTCCTTTTGAATAAAAATTCTTTGTTCTTTTTTTCCTTCTTTCTTTTTGTGCTATTGGGGATTTAACCTAATACCTTAATTCACACTGAGATATATTCCCAGCCCTGTTTTTAAATTTTATTTTGAGATAGGGCCTCACTAAGTCATTTAGTTGCCCCAGCTGGGCTTGAACTTGTGATCTTCCTGCTTTCAATTTCCCAGAGCATTAGGATTCCAAGCGTGTCCCACCACTGTTGGCCACTTCCTAAATATTTCTATAGACAATATTCTCCTGCCTTCCCACTAATACACGTTTGTTTCCCACTTTGGATTTCTGTAAAAGGCTTGCCATCAGCCTTCCTGTCTCCAGGGTCACTTCCATCAGCTCTGCTCACTGTCATCTAAAACAGAAACCTGATTCATGGCACTCAGGTCTCACGCTTCAAGACCTCATCTCCCTTCTACTCCTGCCAGGATTACTCACGTGTGCTCTCTTCAGCATTAACAGACAGTCCTGCACAAAATGTCCCATATCTGGTATGGTTTCCTAGCAACTTGGGAGGCTAAGGCAGGAGGATTTCAAGTTCAAGTCTAGACTAAGCAATAGATTTATTGAGACTCTATCTTAAAATAAAAATTAAAAACAAAAAATGGGCTTGGGATGTAGTATTGTGCAAAGATCTTACATCCCAACCCCAGCAGCAATAAATAAATACCTAAATATGAAAGCAACATCAAGATGGGCATGGTGGTGCATTCCTGCAATCCCAGCACTCTGTACGGTTGAGGCTGTAGGACTGCAAGTTCAAGTCCATCCTGGGTAATTTAACTGACATAGGCATAGTTCCTCTTCACTCAAAATAACCAGGAAACCACGTCCTGCCACTTGCAAGGAATCAGCTTCTTACTTTTCTCAGTTTTTGTACCCGTGATGAAAGTATTCTGTCAAGATATGTGAATGGCAGTATGGAAGTATAGGCAGACTTTACTGTGTAGTGGATAAAGAGTTACTTCTTCAAGGCAGAAGAGGGATGATGCCCTGAAATTTGCAAGTTTGGATACATCTTTAGCACACAGGAGTTAAGATCCAGAAGTTTAGGGAACTCAGAGTAATTATGATGCTTACCGACACTTTTACTTAGGAGTTAGTTTGGAATTACAAAACACCTTTCTGTTGTTTCAGATGCTCAGGGTTCCCTCTGGGGCCTTAATCATGTAAGAAATTTGGGAAAGAAACTTAGGAGAGAAATTCGTAATTTAAACTAAGTCTTAGCCCTAGGCAAAAAAAATGTTTTTAAAGAACTTTTCTTCTTCCTGGTGTCATTGGCCCCTAGACTATGCTATGTGTCTTGTTTGGAAAAGAAGTCCTATATCTCTGGTTAGGGCACTGCACTATGCACTGTAACCCTAAAATGTCATTGTGTTTTATAATATAGATTTGGGTCTGTGTCCTATCAAATGATAATAAATACATGTATCTTTGTTTTTTTCTTATGCATGTTATTTCAGCTTCGTGTTTGTCTCTCAGGCCTGATGTCTACCTGCCACATATAAAAAAATATACAACTACTAAAACTACCTTTAACTGTGTTTGCATTATAACGTTAAAAAATTAGGAGCAGAACCAAAACAAAACAAACCAGCAGGTCGCATGGGGCACGCCTGCTTTAAAGCAACACAAAACTAAGACAGATGGATTTTAATGTCAGTTATGTCTGGTAATGAAAACCCAAAGTGCTCACGAGTTTAAGAAGGACCGGGTACACAGGATGGAACAAAACCATAACGCCCCTACCCTGGGGGAGCTTACAGTTGCCTAACGATGACATACATTAAGCAAGGCAGGAACAAGGTCCAGGATGTTTATAAAGTGCAGAGTGGGAGGAGAGCCAGGAGCTGTGTGAATCATAAGAACAACTTCCACACGAACCCCTGAAGCCCTACCTTACAGCTGTGGCAGGTAGGCAGTGGGTCCCAATCTCGGAAGCGGCACTGTTCCCTGCAGATTCTACACCAAAGGCGAGCTGTGCCTTCCAAGAGCGAGTCGTCCCCAGCTAGCCAGACAAGCGGGTAGCGTGTGTTCAACGCGATGACACACAGCTGAGGAGCAAGTGAGTTTCCTTTGTATTACCCTGGCCAGGCAATGGGCAGGGGGGTGGGGGGTTTTTCAAAATTTCCCGACAGGTGGCTCAGCCACCAGGAAAACGACAATCCACGTATGGGGTGCAATGTTTCACTCAAAGGCACCTTCCATGTTTGGGTACAGGGTAAAAATTAAAGGCCTGGATTCAAACTTGGCTCCTTTGGGCTCCAGCCCTACCGAAACGGAGAGAAGGACACCGAGGCGCAGGGAGCTGCCCAGGCAGTGGGAGAACAATAAACTACCAGGCAGGAAACGGCGGGGCAGCGATTCGGGCATCCAGGCCCCACGCGGGAAGTCAGCCGAACGCGGCGTCGGGAAGCTCCACGCCTGCGCCGTCCGCCCGGGCGCGCTCCCAGCGGGCGCCGCGGTCAGGCCCAGGCGGAGCGCGCGCGCCGCAGAGGCCAAGACCTCGCCGCGGGCCCCAAGGAGAGGGCGGGGCGCGCACGCAGGAGGGCGGCTCGACGCGCGTGAGTGCGGAGCGTGCGCACGCGCAGAGCCGCCGCGGCCAGCGCCCGGAGCGCGGGAGCAGGGGCGCGAGCCACTGAGAGGCGCGGCACCGCGGTGACTGGGCCCCCCCTCCCCTTTCTCCCGGAGTGCCTTGCGCGCGCCCGGCGGGCGGGGGGAGGGGAGGGGAGGCGGCGGTGGTAGCCATGTTGTTGTGAGTCTCTGTGTCTCACCCTCGGTACCTCGGCGGCTCGGAGGAGGAGGGGGCGGAGAGGAGGAGGTGGGGTGGGGGGGAGGGAGGTAGGAGGAGAAAGAAGACACTGCCGCCACCGAAGGCGGAGGAGGGAGGACGGACCCGAGCGACGCCGCGGGTGCCCAACGGTCGGCGTTCCCGGCTGAGGCAGCGCGGTCGCAGCAGCCCCGTAAGTCAGCGCGCGCTCGCGCCGTCTCTTGCCTGCCCGCGCCGGCTTTGTGTGGTGCCCGCGGCGGGAGCGAGCCGCGGGCTGGCGGGCGGAAGGGCTCGCGGGGAGCGGCCGGCCGCGGCCTGGCCGCGCGCACAGTGCGGGGGAGGGGAGCCGGAAGGGGGCGTGCGCCGGCGGGCCAGGGCGGGGGCGCCCCTCGCCGCTTTCCCGCGCCCTCCGCGGCGCCGCGGCCTTGTCGGCCCGGCCCGCCCGGCCCAGTGCGGCCTGTCTCCCCTGCTGAGGTTCGTGTTCGCCTGGGAGACGGGGTGGATGGGAGAAGCTGCAGGTTGGAATTGGGTGAGGAGGAACGAGTGGGTTGGTGACGAAGAGTGGAAATTCTCGAGGGTCCTAGTGTGTCTGGGAAAGGCTTGTGGCAGAGGGATGTGTGAACGGACCAGTGACTTGGGCTCAACTTGTTTTGGTGCCATTAGTAAGACTATATTGCGCTAGCAGAACAGCTACCAATAGTGAGAAAAATATGTAAAATAAAGCCGAGCGCAAGATGAGCAGCTTTAAAGTAGTTTTTGTATCTGAGTTGGATTTTGGAGCAATAAATTGTATACAGTTTTATGCTCCAACACGTGTGTAAAGTGTAATAATCCCTTTGAGAACATCGCTAGAGAAAACTCAGTTTATTAGCTAATACTTTTAAGACTTTGGAAGAAGAGAACGTATTTCCGACATACTGGGCGCATTGAAAAGAATCTTGTCAAGACTTGGTACTTTTGAGATTTTAACCTAAAACTAGTAGCAGAATTTTTTTGGTCAGTATTAGGGAAAAGACTTTTAAATACTTAGAATTGAAATGCCTATACAGATACTGTTTGTCAAGAAAGTTTTAATAAAGGGAGTTACCTTAGCATTGTAAAAGCTTGTTCATTGCTTAGATTCGTGTTTAATAGGTGACTCTGCACCATGTGACCTGGAATATTCGAGTGTGATTTAAGAAATTCTGACAAGTAATTCTGCTAAAAATAGAAGGATGAATACTTTTAATTGGTTAATAAGTTTGTGTTCTTAGTCTTTATATCCTGCTTGCAAATGATTTGTCTTGGGTGTATCATAAATATTGAGTGTATTTCCCTTACTGCAAAAATTTCTTTAAAATTCCAGTTTTTGGTGAAACTGAGTTTTGTGGAACTGGCTTTTATTGTTGTTGAGAGCAGTGTTTGTGCACAGAGAAAGTTACAAAAATTTTAAAATTCTATTTCAGGAGCCTTCCTAGGCTAAATTCATGTGTTATGCTTTTTTAAAAATTTTTCTTATTCTATATTAGCTATTTTTACTTCCTGAGTAGATTTGCCGTTAACAAATTTAAGTATTTTCAAACAACTTAAACTGGTTAGTTTTAATACATAGTTGTGTCGCTCTGTAGTCCAGGCTGGTCCTGAGCTCACTATGGAGCCTAAGCTGGCCTTGGACTCACAACAGTTCTCCTGCCTCAGCCTCCCGAGTGCTGGGATTACAGGCGTGCGCCACCACGCCCAGTTTATGTGGGGCTGGGGAATCGAACTCGGGTACTTAGCGCTTGCTAAGCAAGCGATTTAGCCGTTCCTCCAGCCCCAGGCCTTATTTCTTTAGGAATTACAATGATGTAAAATGCGGTCAATACAGATATTAATATTTGGATTTTGCTTCTCTTGAGTCTTGCATGCTTTTTAATTTTTTGATATTGAAAGATAATTTGTCATCTTGAACGTCTGCTTGACCATATGTATGTACTTACTCAGGTTAGAAGAAGTAATCATGGTCAGAAATTTGGGCTAGGTGTTACATCGAAAGCCAATTTTCTAATGATCAGAATTAGTTTGGCAGTGCTGGGATGGAACCGGGGCTTTGTGCATGGTAGGATTCGCTCTGCCAGGGGCTTCTAGTACCATATTTCTTTATTTATAGTCACTGCCAAGTGGAGGTTGATTCCTGCCTTCTAATGCCTAGTTCTGTGTACTCCTTCCTAATAAAGACTTCATTGGGTTTCTAAGATCTGTATTTTTTCATATTCCTAAAATTTATTGAGTAGTCAAATCTTACGTGGCTATTGTTTTTCTCACATTCATAGCATGTGCTGAATGGTTTGTAACATATAGGTTCGTAACATAGTAGGTTTCTTGCCATTTTTAAGAAGGCACAGAGACATCCTGGCTTGCTCCTTGCTTGCTCAATGAGGTAGTTATATTGTCTTTCTCATTCTGTTTTGTGAATTAGGGAATTCAGCTCTTTACTCTCTTTCTGGGAGTCTGCCCACAGAATAATAACACTCAATTTCTTCGAATTCTTCATGAAGCCACAAAAAGTAGACTGTTTCGATTTTTTTAAATCAAGAATTTTATTTTAGTACCAGGGATTGAGTCCATGGTCTTCACACCGAGCTCCAATCCCAGTCTGTCTTTAGATTGTTTGTAAAGAAGAGGTACAGTAGTTGTATAATGCAACCTGGGGTTGGGCTAGAATACTTAGGGACTTGATGTTAGGAAACCTGTTTATCTCATCCCTGAAATTATGCCTGCCAGTGTACTTTATCAGTAGTAAAGAAAATCTTTGAATTGAATAACTGATTTTTGTCTCTCACTTAGGTTATGGTGTGCGCGCGTGTGTGGGGGGGGTGGTCTCACAAGCCCAGGTGGGCTCGAATCAGTGCACCTCAGCACTCCCACTGCCAGAGTGCTAGGATTACCGGCCTATACCACTGAGCCTGGCTTTAATAGTGAGTTCTATACTTGACAATTTAGACAGAATACTGCTTTTATTTAAAATTTATTGCTTTTGTGCTTGGAAAATGAATCTACAGGTATTTTCAAGCTTTCTAGTGAGAGGGAAATGAATTATTTTGACGGTAGGTGTGTGATAAATGCCTTTCTTTCTCAATTTCAGGTCCCATTATGTTTACAAATAAAGTTAACATTTTTTAGTAATTTTATTCTTGGAGCAACTCATAAGATTGAACTAAATTTATAAATGAAAAATGAAGGCTTGCCTAAATAACAAGTATTAGCTTCTAGTAAGTCATTTTTGTTTTTAGTGAAGTTGTTGACACAATTGACTTTTATCGACTGTTTACTAAAGGTTTTTTTTTGATCCTTCTAACTTTTTATATCATCTGGAGTATTTTACAGCATTTAAAGGGAATGACTATTACACATGTTGACGAAAGGCTAGTTTTAATATGTTCTACTCTGCAAATTTAGTTGCTGTAATTCTATCCATTTTCAAGTACCATATTGCTCATTTTTATTTAACTTCTTAGGCTACATTTATTCTTTTCAAAGGGGCTAAAAAAGACTGAAAAATAGATCACTGTATCCTCATGTGCGTACCACTGTAGCTGCCAAATCTGAAAAAAAAAAAAGGAAATAGTATGAACTATGAAGGGAGAAAGGGGAGTTGAAATGTCAGAATGTTCTGATGATGGCAACTGGATCAGGGCAAAAGTCACTAACCCTTAAAACTTATCAGATCGTCTAGTTTTAGGGGAATAGAACCTACATATACAATGTGGTGATAGGATTGAGGAAGTAAGGAAGGAATATTTAGTTTTTATAGTCCTGTGGGGTGGGAAAAAAACCCTAATAATTATACTGGGGATCTGATTAGATGTTAGATCTTTCTGTTGTAGTACAAGACATGTAAAAATCAGTGAGTTCTAGATCTTGAAGTGGTGATCCCTGATTTTGGGCACTTTTTCCAAAAAGACTGAGATCATTGAGAGATTTAACTATGGTTCATTTGGTTTTATTCACACAGACATTGAGAAGGTAAATGAGAGAGTCAGTGAGGCAGTTTTAATTTTAAATAAGATTCAATTGATTTTAGTCATTCAGACTTTGAAAACATGGATAAGCAGTAGCTAGGCAAGGTGACTCAGAGTTGGCCTTTTTTTACTAGTTGGAGGGAATGGTAGGTAGAGAAGAATAGTGAGACCATATTGTGTAATATTAACTGCCTAAAAAAACTATTCAAGAAGCTACTTGAACATCTCTAATATTTTATCAGTACTTTTAATGTGGTTTTTCTATGCTAGAACCTTTAACACCAACATAATTACATTTTGAAGTTTTGGGAGAAATGGTGACTCAAGATTTATTTTTACCTACATTTGTTTTCTTGGAATGCCTTTCTTATTGGTGTGTGATTGATTGCTTTTCATCCAGTGGAGAATCCCAGGCACTTTGATGTAGATCCTATACCTGGAAAGATAGGAGTACTCTAGACTTCTTGTAAAGGTAAATTGCCAGTTTTCAAGATTTTTGTTCTGAATGGAGAATTGTAAAATAATATTTAGCATACTTATTAGTCTAAATATTCTGAGTTGTATTTTCTCTTCAAGGAAGACTACCAGAAACTACACACATTTTTGTTTTTGAAGGCTGCAGGCCTGTCTCATGCCAGACCACCTTAGGTGCTGGTGATGTTGTGGTCCTTAGTCTTAAGGAATTTACAGTAAAATGTAGTGAAATAGGATTTAACTCATGGTTATAGTGCAGTACACTACCTACCATGGAAGTGGTATTACAAAAATCCTGTGAACTCATGTAGGTAGAGAACCCAGGGGTCAGGAAGAACTTTCTGCAGGAGGTAAAGCTTATTTAGAAAAATTAGTTTACTTAGATGAATGAAATGACATTTAGCCACAGGGGGATTAATATGTCTAGGACCCTTACTAGAGAAAATGACAAAATTAAAAGTGCAAATAAGAATTGACAGGCAGGTGTAGTAGTGCAGGTCTGCAATCCGAGCATCAGATCTTGGGAGGCTGAGACAGGATCACAAGTTCAAGCCTAACACCTAAGGGATTTAGCAAGATCCTATCTCAGAAATAGAAAATAAAATCAGATGTAAAATAAAATAAGCTGGATATGTAGCTCACTGTGAAGCCCCTGGGCTAGATACCAGGTAGATAGGAGCCCCCCAAAATGAAGGATTTCATCTAATATGGGCAATACTGAAGATGACTTTGGAAATCCAGGATTTAATAAGGTTGTGAAACTTTACACCTGTTAGTAGAATGTTGAAGACATTGTCTATTAGAGCTCCTATCTCTCTCATAACACCCATATAAGAACTTTATCTGAGAGCTTAAGAGAAATAAAATGGCCTCATTGGTAATGGCATGATTTCTTTTTATGAATAATGAGAACTGTGTATATAAACTGGGTTTTTTTTTCTCTTTTTGTTTGGGTCATGAGAAGTTACTAAATAAGCTTGTATATCTGCCTTTCCCCCATATATTTAGTTGGTTTTGCATTTCTGGGGTTGAACCAGAGTCTTGGTGCTGAGCTACATCCCCATTCTTATTTTAGACTAGTCTCCCTACATTTCCCATTGTGGATCTTGAACTTGAATTCCTTCAGCCTCAGCCTCCCAGAGTGTGGGATTGCAGGCATGTGCCAACATTCCTGGCATAAAATTAGTTTTTGCTTTCATGTATAGCCAAAATTATCTGTTTAAATTAATATGGAATAAATGATACAAATAAAGAATCTTTATACCATGGGCCCTTTTAAAACAAATGCATATGCTATGCTGCTGGGCAGGCCTGCAGTCCCAGCACTCCAGGAGGCCTTGGTTGCAGGAGGACCTCAAGTTCGGAGTCCGTCCACCTGAGCAATTTAGCAAGACCTGGTCTCACCACTGGGCCAAAAAAAAAAAAAAAAAAAAAAAAGCTGGGAATGTAGCTTAAGTGTGAAGGTCCTGGGCTTGATCCCCACAACCATCAAAATAAGAATAAAAAATACATAGTATATATGTACTCCTTGAGACAGATGGAGGTTTATTTGGTTTTGGGTTTTCTCTTCTGATATTATCTATGTGTTTCTGTTCTAAGCAATGAAGTGCCTTTTAAAAGCTTGACTATCTCTAGGAAACTGTTTTGGTCATCTCACTTCAAGCTTTTGGGAAATAAATGCTCATCAGTTTGAGGATTGTTCTTTGAATACATGAGAAACTTAAAAAAAACACTTCATGCTCGTCACCTAAAAGGTTTCTTTTGTTTAATTCAGAGATGTATGAGCTATATATTTGTCTTGCGCTATTAATGTTAAGACCTGGTGAATATATTTAAAACTATAGCTCACAAAATAGCAGTTTATTGACAAAAAGTTTTACCAGTCTACTAGTTGGCACATATAAGAAAGCTAAACTATGTTACATAACTCATTTGTTTTTTTCTTAAGTTGCTTTGGAAATAATTACAATTAACTGAAGTTGTCTTTTTTTGTGTTAACATTTACATGAAGTATGATACTGAGTTAAACAGTTATTGTAGACCTTCAGAGGCTTTATTGTGGTAATTGCAATGACTTTGAACTTGAGTATATGCTCACAGGGCTTACAAAAGAACAAGAGTGCCCAGGAACACCAAATCTTACATGTATTAGACAACTTAGTACTTCAGAAAAAACTGGTTAATGAATACACTGAAAAATTCAGAAGAAAAAATTCTTATAAAGCTGTAATAAAGGGCTGAGGGGGTTACTCAGTGGTTCAGAACTTTCCGCGCCTTTGCACGATCCTAGGTTGTATTATCAGCATTGCCAAGAGAGAATTAAATACGTAGAAATCTACTGCTTAAAGTGATTTCCATTTTTTTTCTGTTCTATCAGACGATGAATTCAGGTGACTTCCTTTAGTTTCCTGCTTACAGCCTAATCAGCATTACTTAACTTGTTTTTCTTCGTTCTGTATTTTAATACGTAATATGCAAAACAATTGAAATTTACTAGATAGCCACTTGTAACAGGCCTTCATTTGTTGGGTATTCAACCCGGTACTAGTATGAAATAAAAATATTAGATCTCTTATACTTGAGACTGTGATGACACCTTCAAGTTACAATAATTTTTTTTTTTTTCTTTTTGAGACAGGGTCTTGCTCTGTACCCCAGGTTGGCCTTGGACTCGTGTGGCAGTCTTCCTGTCTCAGCCTCTTGAGTGCTGGGATTACAGGTGTGTGCCAACATGTCCAGTTTATATGATGATGGGGAATGGAACTCCTCAGTGCTTGTTTTAGCACTTGCTAGGCAAGTGCTTTAACTGCTGAGTCATTTCTCCAGCCCCAAATTATAATAAATTTAAGCTGTATTTATGTGGGATCTTTTTGAAAATTATTTTTTGGCCCACTTTAATAAGCATTAAACACAGTTAGAAGCAGTGAGTCCTCTACCAGAGTTGTGTGTTAGGAGTTCTACTCAGCCATAAAGAAAATTTGAATCATTTGTAGGAAAACAATGCACCTTGAGACTGTTATATTTAGAGAAATGAATCAGACACAGGTCAAATATTGCATGGTTTCTGTAATTATGAAAAAACTAAATCATAAAAATAAGTAAAAGCAAAGTAAAAGAGATGGAAAAAAGAAGATAGACTTAGTGGAGAAGAAAGAAGATGGGGTGAGGTGATGGGAGGGAAGGTAAAAGTAATCAAGATGTGCTAAGTAAATACACCAGTTTCTCAAGTTGACTGTATTGCAAATGCTTACTAATAACAGAATAAAACCAAATGTGTGTTTATTGTTTGTGTTTGTTTCATAACCACACAAACATTGTTACCAGTTTTTGATCCCAAACTGATCTTTGAGTTGTGGAACAAAGAAGTACTGATTTAAATGCACGGGAGACTTGTCTTTGCCAAGAAGTGGGAGATCATCTTGAAAATCAGTTTCTCAGTCTCTTGGGGATTGGGAAGAATTGCGGGTGAAAGAAATGAATTAGCTATTAAAGGAAAATATATTCATTTCTTTGCTGAGAATGAGCTTTTCCAGGAATTTGGGAGCCACCTTTCTTCCACTCATTTTAAGTTTGTTTTCCCAGCTGCCTTGGCCGTCGTCAACTGTCGTGTCCATGGGAAGTGTGTCATTTAGTGTGCAAATGAAATTATAATGAGGTTAGAGAGGTTGCCTGGCCTTTACTCTGGCAGACTACATTTAGCTAGTTTCAGCTAACCTACCTGAAGGGGGACCTCTGGCCTGCATATTGTCCTCAAAAATAAACAAGATTATTAGGGATGTGGTAGAAATTCAACTAAATTGGCAGTACAAGATTAGGCAGCCTAGTAATACATATTAACCCTGCACCTTTTTGAACAAAATGGAATTTAACACACTTGGGTCAACTTAGAATTTTCACTTAACAATATGGACATTTTATTAGTATATATAACTGACTTTAATATTTTGTAACTTTTAGTGCATAACTTTTTGTTGTAAACCACTTTTGAGGTGTTAAGACGGTTTTGTTTCTATTTTGGAATCATTGTAAACGGCACTACAGAAAATGTCCTTGTATAGTTCTTTCTTCAGTGTTAGTACTGCTTATGTGAGATAAATTCCCAGAAAAGAATCCTTTGAGTCAAGAGATCTTGCATTGACTTAAATAATGTATTCACTCATTGTGGGCCATTAATGTTCTAGAAAGTAGTTTATTTCAGTTTTATATATTACCTACCTTCTGTTTGTTTGCTTCTATGAGATTACTATTTGCAAATGAGGAAATGTGATCAGAAAATCAAGTGAACTGAGTTCATTATGCTAGAAACAAACTTAAAAAAATATTTTTTTGAGACAGGTCTCAGTCTGTAGCCCAGGCTGGTTCTGAGGCAATCCTCCTGCCTCAGCTTCCCAAGTGCTGGGATTATAGGTGTGTGCCACCATGCCTGGCTTAAACTTTAAACTTTATTTCAGTGCCTTTTGATTTTGGTTTTGTTACACTATGGTGAATGGTGTTAATACAATATTTTAGTTGGGAAATCTCCAGGGTGTTTGTGGATAGATTCCTTACTCCGTATGATGATGTATAAGGGACAGCGCTTCAATCTACATAGGGAAACATCTCTTGAAGAGCCAAAAAAAAAAAAAAAGCTAATGAAAATCTGCCTGCTTCCTTCCGTTTCTGTACCCTCCCGAGAGTAATTCAAACCAGGCTTGGGTAGGTGGGATTTGTACATCGATAATTGTTAAAAGCTTCCCACTTAGATTCTGATGCACTGTTAGGATTTGGGAAATGGCATTCTTAAAATTGGGGTGCTCATATTTCTGAGGGGTACAGAGTTTTCAGGATGTCTACATTAGGTCCTTAGGCGATTATATAACAGGTCTTCACTCTGTGTATTAAGAAAGAAGAGTCGGTTATAATTCTTACTATGGTAAATGCTACCCCAAGTAGTTAAGCATTCTGAACATCGAAGATGTATCCTGGTTTATTGATTAATCAGTCTTGTCAATGCACATCATAAAGCATTAGCACTAGACTAGTAGCAGAACCTAGTGGACTGCACTTCTAATTCTAGCACTTTGGAGGCTGAGGCAGGAAGACTAAATTTAAGCCCAACCTGGATAGTGAACAACCTAATAAGACCCTGTCTCAAAATAAAAATAAAAAATGGATTGGGGATTGTAGTCTATTGTGAAGGCCCCAGGTTCAGTTTCTAGTCCTGGCTGGGGGGGAGCGGGGGGGCTGGAGTATTTTGGTATCTGTTGGTATTTTCTGAATTCAGATCAAACAGCAGTCTTGGGCATTAAGATAATGACAAACTTTTTTTCCCCCATATTACTGATATGTATAAGTGCAAAATTTAAGGTTTACATTGGTTTTGGGCATTTTGTGCACATACATATCTAGTCAAGGTAGTAAGACCTTTACGGCTTTCCTTTCGATCCACCCACTCCCACAACCCACCAACCCCTCCCCCCACCCCGTTCCCTTTTTTTTCACTTTAAGTTCTGTGAAATAATTGTGATCTGGGATCTGGGTTTCTCATATCAGAGAAACCGTCCCATATTTCATCTGCTTCTGACTCACTTCACTAAGCACGATGGTTTCAAGTTTCCTCCATTTGCTTACAGACGCCTCCAAGCTGTCAGACTTTATAGATGCATAGTATTCCGCCATGTATAAATACCACAGTTTGTGTATTCATTGGTCTGTTGATGGACATTTTGGTGTCTTCCATGTTTTAGCTATTGTTAGTTGTGCTGCAGTGAACATGGGTGTACATGTATCTCTGTTATTTGCTGTTTTAAACTCTTTTGGGAATATTCCCAGGAGAGGTATCTCTGAATCAAAGGAGATATTTATTTCCAATCTTTTGAGAAACCTCCATACTGCTTTCCATAGTGGTTGTACCAATTTACATTCCCACCAGCACTGCAGGAGGGGTCCTTTCTCCCCACAGCCTCTCCAGCCCTGATTGCTACTTGAGTTGTTGATATAGGCCAATCTCTCTGGAGTTAGATAGTATCTTAGCAATGTTTTGATTTGCATTTCACTTATGGCTAGGGATATTGAACATTTTTCATGTATTTATTGGCCATTTGAACTTCTTCCTGAGTGAATGGCCTCTTCATCTGTCCATTTTTCAATAGGGTCCTTGATTTGGGGGGTCTTACTTTTCTTCAGTTCCCTCTATATTCTGGCTGTGAGCCCCCATCTGAGGTGTTGGTGGTGAATATTTTGTCCAAGTCTGTTGGTTCTTTTTTATTTTACAGTATTGATAATTTCCTTTGCTGTGTAGAAACTTTTATTTTTCCCCACTATTTTTTATTAATATACAAATGTAATACATAGAATTTACAATGAATTTGGGTGTTTCGTACACCTATGTATCATATCGACTTTACAGTTCCTTCCAATTTTCTACCCTTCCATCCCCTCCCTTTCCCTCAGAAACTTTTTAATTTGACATGATCCCATTTGTTAATAATGGGGACTTTTTTTTTTTTGCTTTTGGTGTCTTATTAAGAAAGTCTTTATCTACACCTAAGTCTTTGAGATATTTGCCTAATTTGTCTTCTGGAAGGTTCAGTGTTTCACTTTTAATGTCTAGGTCTTTGATCCACTTTGATTTGATTTTGATGCATGGTGACAGGTGTGTGACTAGATTCATTCTTTTGCATGTGGATATCCAGTTTTCCCAGCACCATTTGTTGAACAGGCTGTCCTTTTTCCAGTGTATGCTTTTGGCTCCTTTATTGAAGATTAAGTATTTGAGGGTGTTTGAGTTTGTCTCTGCATCCTCAGTTTTGTTCCACTGGTCTGTCTGTTTTTGTGCCAGTACCAAATTGTTTTTACACTATTGCTTTATAGTAGAGCCTGCTGAATGACAAACTTTTGTGAAAATAGTTATTGCCATCTCTCATCGAAGAGTATATGATAAAGCAAAAAACAATGTTAAAATACTTTGGAAGGGGGCTGGAGGAATGGCTCAGCGGTTAAAGTACTTGCCTAGCAAGCGCTAAGTACCCTAGTTTGATGCCCCAGCACCACATAAGCTGGGTGTGGTGGTGCACACCTGTATCCCAGCACTCGGGAGGCTGAGACAGGAGGATTGCCATGAGTCCAAGGCCAGCCTGGGCTCCGAAGTGAGTTCAGGACCAGCCTGGACCACAGAGTGAGACCCTATCTCAAAAACAAAACAAAACAAAACAAAAAATAACTTGGAAGCCCAGAGTATGAAAATCACATCACAGCAAACTGTCAAATGTAGTTAATTTAAATATATGATTAAATATGTGATTCGTTTAATGCCATTTCTTTACTTTGAGGAATTTGGCAAAAGAAAAGGAATTCTAGATGTATTATTCCTTTAAGTTAAATGATGGAAAATATTTAGATCTACAAACCAAGTTTGTTTTAAAAAAAATGTCATGAAGGAGTGACTAGAGATATGTACTATAAGATGTCCCAGAGGTCACCATATGTATAAAAATACTTGTAAGGATTTGTTTGCTCAGGATTAACTTGTCATAGTACTTGAAGTAAAATTCATACTATGAGAAAAGTAACACAACCACTAAACTGAATGTACAGAATGTCCCAAAGTTGCCATGTGTAGGCAAAATTTACAAAATCTTGGGAAGCCTTGTAGATACTAAGTAAAGACTTTATCTTGCCTTTAAAACTGTTGGAGGCTTGTAAGACTAAAGTGAGTGTAAGTGCTACTTGAATTACTGAAAAGCTATTTTCTGTCATTTCTTTACAAGTCACAGTACCAAATTTGTATATATGTTTATTTTAGGAAAAAACTAGTCTTGCTTATGTGTTGTAGCAAACATTTTTTTTTAGCTAATCTGTAGAGACCAGTAATTTTTAATGCTTGGATATGGCATATTACTATATAACATGAAAAAATTTGGTTTTTTAAACTAACATAACTATATAAATGTTTAATGTCTCTAACGTGTAAATATTTTTAAAGTGTGTGGGAAATAGTTTAAGAGTAAGATATAGTGAAAAATGTTTTTTGTTGTTGTTTGGGTAGTTCCCCCCCCCCCCCCCTTTTTTTGGTACTAGGGATTGCACCCATGCATGGCCTTTTACACTGATCTACATCTCTAGCTCTTTTATTTTTAGACAGGGTCTCTCCCTGAGTTGCTTGGTTTCCCAGGTGGACTCAACTTGGCAATCCTCCTGCCTCAGCCTCCCAGTGCTAGTATACAGCTGTGTGTCGCCATACCTCGGTTGTAAAATATAAAGTGCAAATTGTCTCCTTCCTACCCGTAACTGCTGTTAATGGTTAGGTTTCACTGTTTCTGATTAATTTTTACATATTTAAGTACATTTGCCCTGTTTTTGTTTAACTGGAGAAAAGAAGCAGATTGGTTTTCATTTTGCCATTTCATTTATTATCCTTGAGTATTTTTACTTTATCATTTTCCTTTCCTGCCTGTAGTGTTATCTTTAATGTCCTTCCTCTGATTTTATTATATTCTGGATTCTGGCATGTGAGTGTATTTTCCTTCCTTCTTTGTAACAGACTGCTTAAATTAACTATTAACATTTTGTGAAACATTGATATAACCAGAGTAGCTGATGAAATCTGTTAGATTTTTTTTCTACCCTAGTTCTGATATAGGTAAGTGTTAAAGTCTAATGGATCACATGCATTTTTAACACTGAACAATGCCCATTAAACCATCATTGTGATTAAGAGAAAGGTTGTATGGAGAAAGCATTTGCACACAACTTTGAGGGATTTGTGGGATTTCCAAATGAAGAAATAATGGTAAAGAGCTGTCCATGCCGCTGGAATAGTGTAAGTGAAGGAAGATAGATCTCTTTAAAGTCACATAATTACCAGCCGAGTTGTTTGATTGGAAGGGAAGGAGCAGGAGGCTTTGGAGTCTTGATAGTATTGAATCCTCTGCCATTTCAGTAATATTGTCTCTTAGGGCTTGAGTCCCCAATCCCCGTGAACGAGCTAGAGGCTAGCTGCTTGCATGCTGTTTGATTCTAATATCGCTGGAGTGATGTGTCCTGTCCCTCCCCCAGCTACTGCTTGCTATTTCAAAGGTATCATCCAACAGCCTGCTGTCCTGTCCTTGGCCCTGGCAGAATGGCCTTCAATTAAACTGGTCCCTGGTGTCAAAAAAAGGTTGGAGATCTCAGTATTATGGTAGAAAAATGGCCATATTTTTCTTGTGAAGTAAGAATACAATATTTCCTTGGTTTGTGGTGAAAAATAAGTAATAACATCCTGGTGTCATCTCTGCCATAAAATTGAGTGCACAGTAAATTCTGTTATTTTGGGGGAAGGAGGGGAGTTGTCTGATGATTAGTCCAAAGAGATTTGTTCTGATTTAGAAAGCAGGATTTAGGAACACCTTTCCTGTTTCACCCAGAAGTGTGATTGAGGAAGTAATAAGTGAAATTAAGTTTGTGCAACAGCTGGGGCCCAAGTTAGTTAACCTTGAGAAGAATTCAATCTTTAAGTTGTTCAAATGAGGAGGGGGGGGAGAATTTCTCCCAATAGTGTATGTATTTTTCAAGGCCTAAGTTAATTACTGCCTTCATAAAACTGCTTCATATGATTTTCTATGATAGTTACATATACTTAAACTTTAAATTTTGTGGATATAATTTATTTTCAACATGGATAAGTTCTTGTTTATATCCATACTTTGTAACAGACTGTTTAAAAGCATAAATTCTTTTACAAATGCAGGCTTACAAAAGTACATTTTTTTTTTTGCTATTGTCACAACTAACAAAATTACCTAATATTATATAAAACTTACTCTGTATTTGGATTTTTGTGGGTTTTTTTGTTAGTGATTTGCAAGATTCAGAATTCAAACAAAGTTTACGCATTTCATTTGACGTTTAGACTTATATAGAATAATCTTCTCTACGCCTTTAAATAAATTTCTTGTCATGAATCTGTTAGTGAAACCAGGTAATTTTTTTTCTTTAATTCTGGATTTGGTGTCTGTTGACTTATTTTGTCTTGGTTTTGTCTGTTGACTTATTTTGTGTCTCAGATTTCTGTCAGTTGTATAAAAGTTTGTTTTTAGGCAGGATTTCTTTATAGGTGGTGGTACTGTTTCATACTAATTTCAGCACAAGCCTTATAATGTTTTATTCTACCTTTAGGATGATGACACATTTTAAATCACAGAAAATAACTTAAAAATACTCCTTTTAGGAGTTATTTCATAATTTAGCTTTGGCATTTCCTGTGTATTTTTTGACTTTTTTCTGTTATCTTAGAGTCTAAATCAGCTTCTCTTCATTTTCATTTAAATTACTTAACATGATTTTCTCAGGTGATACTTAAGTTGTTTTTATTATTAATTAAGGTTGTGTTAGTGTGTAGTGTTTTTTTCTCAAAGTGATCACTAAGCAGATTTCATTTCTCATCATAAAATTGAGAATGCCTTGTAATTTTATAATGGCTTAAATACCTTTAGCATGGAGTTTCGGGAGATATTCCAGATCTGAACTATAGTAACAATTGGCTTACCCAGTGACACTATTAAAGTGTGTGATTCAGTTTATGCTCCCAGAAAAAAATACTAGATATTGGTAGGGATTAATAGAAACTTTTGAATGTTAAAACTTTGATCTAGTGTAGATACCAAGTTGGAATTATAGTTTTATATATGGATAAGAAAAAAGACATTGATAAATAAATTGGTCTTGTTGGCACATGTGCAAAAAGTTATTCTTAATTGCTGAAAAGAAGAAAGTATTCTTTAAGATGTTAGTCATGGATACCACTAATGATTTTTAAGACAGTCTCGTTCTGTAGTCTAGGCTGTTTCAGAACTCAGTAATCCTCCTGCTTCAGCCTCCTGTATTATCATACCCAGTTTATGTAATGCTGTGGAATTGAACCTAGGGTGTTAGGCTTGCTAGCCAAGTGCTTTAACCACTTAGCTACTGGTACTCATTGATTATACTTGTTGAAAGCAGTCCAAGAAGGAAAGATAACTGCCTCTAGGAATATATCACATGCAACTTAGTTAAGTTATTCTATTTACTTAACATTTATATAGATTAGATTTTTATGTAATTTTGTTTTTGTTCCATGTAAAAGGTAGCTACAGCCTCTAGTAATAAAAGATTGATTTGGAAAAATAATGCCTTGGAAAATTAGACTTCTTAGTGATTTTGTGTTATGTGTCTCCAGCAGTGCAAAAACTTGGAAAATGAGCCTTGTTTTCTTTCTTTTAAAATTAGCAGTGTATATTAATAATATATATGAAGGCATTTATAAGCAGTCAACATTCTGATATGAGTTGATTTTATTATCTGACATAAAATAATTTTTAAAATTCATTCTATATTAACTAACACAGCATCCCTAGTCCTTTGCCTAGAGTTTAATTTCTAATTTGGCCTTATTTGTTATATAAGCATATGAAAATGATCTGGGTGTAGTGGCACATTCCTGGTATCCCAGCACTCTGGGATGCTGAAGCAGGAGAATCACAGGTTCAAGCCCAGTCTGAGTAGCTGATTGACTTAATAAAATGCTGTCTCAAAAAAAATAATAATCCGAAAGGGCTGAGGGATATAGTTTATGCAAAGGTTCAATTCCCATTATTAGTTTCATGTGGTGGTAGAGTATTTGTGTGTAAAATTTGATTAGTTTTTTGTGATGATAGAGAATACTTTTAGTACCATTTATTGTAGTCGTAAATGCTTCCCCTTCTCCAGTATATATTTTTTATTGTGGCCACATGCTGAAGAGTTGCGTCAGATCACTAAGAGAAGTCAGTATTCTCAGTGATAAACTAATGCATATCCTTGGTTCTTTACATGGAGTATTTATAAATCTTTTGAGTTATTCAAAAAAAAAACCTTACAGGATTTAACTGTTTTTGTTTTTCACATAGCAATAATCCGCCTATAGGAAATTTAGTTCACAAAATAGTGCAAAATACAACACTAATTTCTCTTGTTAAGAAATAATATCCTCAACAAATGTACTCAAATTTACCTAAAGATTACCCTGGGTCTTGGTCATAGGACAGTTTCTGTGATATATTTTCTATGTTAGCAAATTCTAGTTATTAATAAGGAATAATGTTGGGAGGTTTCAGGCCTTAAAAGCACAGACAAAACAGTTTGAAATCAGAGTTTGCCCTTCTGCCATAATGCCTGAATATGTTTTTTAAAGATAAATTGTCAATTTATTATTACATAATCAGTTGCTAAATAGGTTCTCTTGCTTGTGAAAAGATCATCTCTTCCTAAGATCTAATCATTTAACATTAAGTAATTAAATTCATGTCCAAATATTAACATACTAAACTGAAAAACTAAATTTAGGAGTTGCTGCCCAGTGGTTGTGGAGCTATTATTTATTTATTTGTTGGCACGTACTGCCGTGGTCCAGCTTATGTGGTGCTAGGAAATAAAACCCAGGGCTTTGTGCTTGTTAGGCAGTTGCTTTATGCACCCCAGCCCCTACTTATTATTGTTACTGTTGTTATTATCTGAGACAAACGCTCCATAGTGTAGGCTTTTCTTGAACTTACTATGAACAGCTCAAATAGTCTCAAACTCACAGTAGTTCTCCTGCCTCAACCTTCCTAGTGCTAGGATTACAGACAGGCACCACCATGCCCAGTTTATGTGGTGATGGGGAATTGAACCCAGGGCTTTCCACTTGTTAGGCAAGTGTTCTAAATGCTGTGGTTTTTCTCTAGCCCTAGTTTAAATTATTTTTTTCAGTACTGAGGATTGAACTTAGCCTCATACCACAAGTTTTATTATTATTTTTTTTTTTTATGGCTGAGCTATATCACCAGTGCTTAACTTTTTTGGTAGCTTGCTGCTGTCTTTGAGAATTAATATAATCACCTTCATTTAGATGTGATCTGGATACCTATTCAGGAGAAAAAAATACTGGTGGGGATATTATAAATTAAAAGGTTAAAAACCAAAGCTCTGATGTTTGTGGCTAGCTCATGTTTACGAGTGAATTATCTCTGTTTTGGTGTTTGTGGAGAAATTGAGAGAATAGATACACAGAGCACTTAACACCCGTCACCTGCTTGAGCATGGCCCATTTCTCAAAAATTTTTTTGTTTTTAATTTGTTGGGAGTCAGAATGTTTCATGATATGTGAGAAATATGTGAAATTCAAATTTTACTGTTCGTTGAGTGAAGTTTATTGGATCGCATCCGTATTTGTTTTTTGTGGTATTGTCAGTGGTTGCTTTTATGCAGCAGAGACCACCTAGCCTGCAAAGCATAAAAATGTTTACTATCTGACTCTTGTAGTAGGGGCATGACTTACCACGGCAGTAAGAATGAATCCACAGATCTAAGAGACCTCTCAAAACCCAGAGATCCTTCAACTTAAGATCACATCTATTTGAACCACGAGAGAAAGTGTTAGTAAGCAAACTAGGTGCCAGAAAAGCTCCAGTTTTTTTTTTTTTTTCATTTTTTTTGAGGTTGCGCCTTGCTGTTTTCTAGGCTAGTACTGTGTAGCCCCGGCTAGCTGCAGACACTCAGCAATCTCCTGAGTGCTGGGATTATAGGTTTGTCCTACTACATTCTTTCTGCTAAACAGTACTGTACTTTTGGGGAAACAAAAAAATTAGGTGTACTGTCCTTTTTTTTTCTTCTTAAAGTCACCTTTCCATTTATAAATCTTTTGTTGTAGAGAGGTAATGAAATAGAGACCCATTAATGAAAATTTTGCTTGTATTCTGACTAATTATACATGATACTGAGTTTTTCCTCTTAACATTACTGTGTAAACATTTCTTATGTACGTAAATCTATTCAGTTGCTATGTAGTACTGTATTTTATGTGTATAGGTGTTGGATAGTCTTCCCCTGTTAGAGTAAACATATCTTACACTGACTTTTATTCTTTGAGGCCACCAGGCTGGCTCTGCCCTCAGGGAGACCCCTGTGTGTCTGGCCATCTGTGGTGGCTACATTGTGAGATGTGTGTCCTGTGCCTACACTGACATGTTTAAAACCAAAGATACTGCTCCCGAATTAGTGAGAATTGGAATTCATTTTAGTAAAAACTCTAGGGAATCTGGTAATAACTTACCTACAAAATAAAACAATTCTTTAACACTGGACCCTCTGGCTTCAGTGCTTTCCTGATTTTTCTCTTCCCCCCACATTGGCTACCTTGGTAATGGTGATTGATTACTTTGGTAGTAAGGATTGAACTCAAGGCCTTGGTACTGAGCCACACACCTTCACCCCTCCCCCTTGGGTACCTGATTTTGCTAGGTTTCCCATGCTGAGCTTGAACTTAGAATTCTCCTGCCTCAGCCTCCTAGCTCTCTAGGGCTCCTGTACTACCACACCCAGCTGTTAATTGTAATTCTTAATAACTGCTTTCTTTTGTCCCTGAGTATGCTTTCTCTTAGAGGACAGCTTTTAGTTGAGTGGCTATAGCTCAAACTTGCTCATACCTTCGTTTGGTGTTCAGGTCTGACCTAACATTCTTAATTCCATTTTAGCTAGAATTTCCTAATTCCCCATGCTTTCATCCTTTCTCATTCCCGAACATGTTTCTGTCTGTGAGCCAGGGCTCTGGTAGCAAATCCCATTTCTGGCACAGATGTAAGGCTGAAGGGGAAAAAAAATGATTGTTTCACCTACTGTACTCAACACAGAACATTTTTGTGGTCCTGAGTGTGCAGGGATGTTTTCTCACACAATGAACGAATCAGTTCTGTGGAGGATTCTGTAGTTGTCAGTTTGGACACACCATGTCTCAAAACAACTTCCATGTCTCACAGGTTGAGGGCTCAGTTCCATAAGAATACCCTCCTGCCCTGCAGTACTGGAGATTGAACTTACGGCCTTCACTCTGAGTGGCATACCCAGCTCGTTTTAGTGTGTGAGTTAGTCTCACCACATTGCTACATTACCCAAGCTGGTCTTGAACTTGCAGTCATCTTGCCTGAGCTTCCCAGAGTGATAGGGTTACAGGTGTGTGTCACCCTGCTCAACTCATAAGAATACCCTTTAGATGCCAGTCACAAAAGTTTTCATAACCCTCTCCCTGGTCTTATTTATTTGCCAGGATAGCTTACAGTGCCCAGGGAAATTGTGCTTATTTTTACTCACTGTTACAAAAGATACTAGCTAGGAATCAAATCGACTAAGTGGACGAGATGCATAGGACAAGATAACAGGAGAGAGGGCTCAGCTTCCATGCCATCTTTGGACTCTCTGGAACTTCTACTGGTTTAGTTGTGTGGAAGCTCTTAGAACTCAGTCCTTTCAGATTTTTATGCAAATCTTACTGGGTAGGCTATTAACTCATTGGACACTGGTCAACTCAGCCTTGAGCTCCTTTTCCCTCTGATTACATAGTTAATTCCTGTGGCCATCAGCTTCCATCCTAAGGCTACCTAAGGGCCCTTGCTAGCAATCATCTTAGCAAACACTTACTTCTGAGTGTCCTTGAGCTTTTTACTCGGGAATAAGAACCAAAATAAATACATTAATAATATGTATATATATGAATATTCCATTATTTGTATATGATTAACCTATCAATACGTTTCACTGTTTAGTTATACACTACATAAGGAAAGGACCCTTTGGTTAATCACAGGTGACATATACTACAGTGGTCCAGAATTACAATGGAGCTGAAAAACTTGACTGCGAATCTCTAACCATAGCCCCTTAGGTGGTTATGTTACTGCTGTTGTACACAAATGTGTACTGTGGTATAAAATTTAGCATGTACAGTTATGTATGGTGCATAATACTTGATAATAAATAAGCCTATTTTACTGACCTGTTTGTTTGCTTTTTGTATCATTAGAGTATATTCCTCTTACTCTTTAAGAAGAGCTTATTTTAAAACACTCAAGTTCTTTAGGAACTGTTCTAGAAGAAGACATTGTTACCATAAGAGATATTAGCTACATGTTTCTTATCTTAAATACACTCCAGTAGGACATCTTGAGGTGGAAGAGAGTGACAGTTATAAACCCAGGTTCATTTACTTGCTACTCTAAAAAGGCCAGTGAAGGACCGTAAGGCCACAAGTGTGTAAGATATGTCAAGTCTACAGGAGTGTTAAGTAATATCCTGCATACAAGTTCTCATTCACTCACAGTTCACCCACCATCTTCCAGTCCTATAAACTCTTTTCATGGTAAGTAACCTATTAATACGCATCGTTTTTAAAATCTTCATACAGTACTTTTTACTGTACCTTTTCTATGTATGTTTTGATATGTTTAGATACCGAAGTATATGCAATTTCTGTTCAAATTATCTACATTATTCATTACAGTATCGTGCTAAATAGATTACTAGTGTAGGAGTAGAAGGCTATACCATTTAGATTTGTTTAAAGGACAGTCTGTGATGTTTGTACAACAGCAGAATCACCAAACAACACATGTCTTAGACCATGTCATTGTCTAGTGGCATATAGTCTGAACTGTGCTTCTCATATAAAGCTAGCTGCATTTATATCCTTTTTTCCTTTTATGTATATGTTTTCTGGGTGCTTTCAAGATTTCCTACTTTGGGTTATTAGGTATGGAATTTTTTCCTTATTTCTATCTTGATAGGAACTGCTGATCTTGAGTTTATAAATTTGGCAGTCACCGACTTGGAGGGGAGGCTTTCTGATAATTAGTTGTTCACATTTTTTCCATCCTATTTTCTTTCTGAAACTACTCCAGTTACATGCAAGTCATGTCTTTGATACTGTGCCATGGATCATATAAACTGCTTATTTTCATTTCATAACATTGTTGTAAGTGCTTTGTTATTAGTGTTCATAGTAAGTCCATGTGGTAGCTGCTACTGTTATATTCACATGAGGGAATTTAGAGAAAACAATGTCGATTACTTGTCCAGAGTTACAGAGCCTCAAGGTGCCAGAACTGTGATTTGAATATAGTTCTCTCTCTCTCTGTAAATCACATTAAGGAGTTTGAACTTTATGGAAGGATTAAAATATGAGAGTCACATAATCAGAGTACAGTTCAGAAAGATGACTAAGTACCTTTTGGAGATTAGATTGGGAGTTGGGGAGACAGGAAGAGAATTGCAATGTTTTCTTTAGGAGGTGATGGTGATCTCAACAAACAGGCCTGTTGAAAATGGGTAAATTTAAATGAGGTAGGAAATTGACTTGGCAAGTAAAAAGCAGTTAGGTGTGAGAAGGAAATGAATAAAATTAAAAGGAAAGAAAGGTAAGTTTAAGTTTCCTGTGGTATATTCAGGCAATGGAAGAAGGAAGATAATTGGAAATTTTTAAGAGAGAGATTGGGAAAATACAAATTTTGGGATAGGAAGAATACTAGCATACCAGTAGTTCTCAAAGCATTTAGAGGAAACAAGATTGCATAGGTTAAAGACAATAGAGTACCTTTGAAATAAATATTAATTAGGGAGTGCTAACATTTAAGTGGTAAGTAGATAAGTAGGAGTCTGAGGAAGCCCGAAAAGAAGTAGAGACCTAGGAAAGTAAAAAGGATAATGGTCGTAAGAGAGAAAGTAGGCATAAAATAAGTGCCGTTGGAAGGGGTGTCTTCACATGTCAAACTCTGTAGTTTCTAAAGGGAGGTAAGTGAATAAGGAAAATAATAGGATTTTCTCTCTAAGTTTGTAGTGGCTTTCATTTTTAATGTTCATCCCTCCTACCCACCCATCATTCTTAAAGTACAGATACATACATTGCCACCTAAGAGATAAAAAAGGAGTTTAAACTCTTCTGAAGATATACATAGAAAAGTATGCCTTCGTTTAATTTTATTATAATTGCTTTAAAAGTAGGCTACTATGTTTCTTTTAGGTAGAACTGAATTACCATTTTATTGCATACACTTAATCATATTTATTGCTTAAATGTTAACAGTGGTTTTGTTTTATATTTGATTTTTGGTAGAAGTAGAGGTTGAGGTCAGGACCACTGTACCACTGAGCCGTACTTCTTGCCTTTCTATTTTTTATTTTGAGACAGGGTTTGGCCAACTTTCCAGGCTGGCCTTGAATTTGGCAAGCTTTCAGTATTGACCTCCTGTTTGCCGCTGAAATTTTTTATCATCTGAAATTTTGGGGAAAATCTTAATGGAAAGTAGTAGTACAAATAATTTTGTGGTAGGAAATATAAATTATTTTAATGTTCAAGATCACTATTTTTTACTATTTACTACTGTATGCCTTTGTGATAATTACATCATCTTGAGGACTCGGTACTGTGTGTGTGTGTGTGTGTATGTGTGTGTGTAGGGGTGTGTGTGTGTGTAGGGGTGTGTAGATGCATACTGTCTTTGTGGTGGTTTTCACTCCCCCTCTCCTGCCTTCCCTCCAGCTCCCTCCCTTTCCCTGTAGAGTCAGTCTCCCTCTTTCCTATGGTCTCTTTTGGTTTGCTGTTTGTATTTTGTCTTATTAGGCCATGTGACATTTAGCCTTCTGCAGCTCATTTATTTCACTTAGCATTATGCCTCAAGTTCCATTCATTTCCTCAAATGATTCAAATTTATTCTTTATGGCTGAGTTGTAGTCCATTTTGTATGCATATATGTCACATTTTAAGCATTTGCCCCATGAGGTAGCTATTGTGAATTGTGCTGCTATAAGCTTGGGGTATGCATGTGTCAGTTTAGTTTAATAGGATGACTTTAACCTGGGAAGGTATGAAAAAGAGTTATTGCTGGGTCAAATGAAATTTCTAGTGTTTGGAAAAATCTCAATGCTGATTTTTACAGTGGTTGTGTTTATTTACCTTCTCACCAACATAGAAAGGTGCCTTTTCCCCTACAACCATGCCAGTATTTATTTTTTGTTCTCTCTTTTTGGAGGGGAGGGCTGCTTTTTTTGTTCTTTATTCTGATCTTCTCATTGCTCAGGAACTGGTAATTTTCTGCTGTCACACAGATTAAAGAAAGCACTGGAAAAATCTGTCTTTATGGAGAAATCTATTCTAGCTTATCTCAAATAATGGTAATATTAGTGACAATGTTGAAATGTCAATACTATTTAATTTTTCTATTAACTTTTGTTTTTGTTAACAGATTTGATCTGTGGATGAAATGAATCATGACTTTCAAGCTCTTGCATTAGAATCTCGGGGAATGGGAGAGGTAAATATTTACCAATACTAGAACTTATCTCACTTTTTAAAAACTATAAATCTTGAAAATTGTTTATCTTTCAAACTATTGGTTTTTAATAGATCATACAGTCATATAGTTACTGATTTTCTACTGCTTCTTAAATCTGTAGTAATAAATAAGTTTTAATGTGGCTGTGTCTAGGTAATTTGATTGACTTAGGTATTGTCTTACGTTTTGGTGATAAGCCATACATATCTACTTTTGCTTAGAAGAAAACACATTTTTAATCCTTGTTCTGCTAGTTTATGTGTGCTGTTTGCTCTAGCCACATGTGATTGTTCACTATTCTCCCTTCTCAGAATTTCTTTTGTTCACTCAAAGGTGTTTGTTTACTAAATTTCTAATCCCTAGAAGACTTTACTGTAAAGACTTAACCTGTTAAGCTATTGCTGTCTGTAGTGGAATTATTTCTTCATCTGATTTCTCCTGTACTTTATACTTTTTTAATTATTGATTATCTGTGTTTTATATTTGTCTCTTCAACAAATTCCTAGCTTTGAATGCCTGGCATAGTAGGTACTTTGTATTTTTAAATAATTTCATTCCTGTTAATGTATTATTTTCTCTGGAGCACCTAATTTAACTTTACCATTATGTATTTTAAGGCCTATTGAATCTTTAGAAAGGTTGGATTATGGAAACTCATACCTTTATTTTTACTCTAACACAGTATGGACTCTGATAATAGTAAGCAGACCTGAGATGTATAATTAATTGCCTGCTTCTGGAGATTATTTTACTTTGGTAGATTAGAGACCTTCATAAGACTCACCCCATCCCATGCCGTTGCTCTTCAGATGCAGAAAAAGAGTCCAGTCACTTCTTTGGGCCACAAGAGGGCACACTGCAGCTAGCTAACCCTCCCCTTCTCCACAACAGCGTTTTCCAAAGTTTGTCATATTCAGAGGACTTATTTAAGGGTGAGTTAAGGTGGTTAAGTATTGCCAAAATAAACTTGCTAGTCTAGTGCATAAGGTGAAATTCTGGGCCCTAAGGAAAATTTGAGAGAGGAAATACTTAAAAAAAAACTGTCACTGTAGAACAGTGGCTCTTCAGGCATTAAATTATGGAAAACTTAAAGAGCATTTGTTCTTTCCCTGCCTCTTGTTTTCCTTGGACGTTAGAGAGCAAAATAACATATCTTAAGATCAGGTATGAACAGTGTTTCAACCTTATAGACTATTATAGATACAAATTTTGTTTTTTTAAGAGCAAATAAAGCCACAGTCATTAGTTCTAGATTTCATAACTTTCATTGTAAGATGTATATTCTGTAAACATATTAAAATATATTTTCCCCCTTTCTCAACAGTATTTGTTCAATCTGAAGATATTTTTGTAGTTTCTAATAATGTCATGGTCAGAAGCATTAGTTCAAAGAATTATTTCGAGGGAAAGTTTAGGAAAAAAGCAGTTGGATTGAAGAATATGTTGTATAAGCCAAAATTTCGGCTTTATTAATAGACGTGTCAGATATGAATAGCAAAGTTGGCTAGATCCTTTGCTATTGGTAGAACATGCCAGTGTACCTATGACCTTCATTCAGTAAAAATGTATTTTTAAGTAAGATGTTTTTACTAATTTTTTTCTTAACAGTTTACCAGCTAATACTGTTAACTCCAAGAGATAGCTCAGAAAACTATTCACCTTTCAGTCTCTGGGTTTTCTCCCACACACCTTTCTATCTTTCCTCATCTCACAGGCAGCAGGGAACCTTCTGGGATTTCCTTCTTTGCCTGTCTCTCTTTCACCAGTCTTCTCCTTTCCTTACAGGTGAGGTTTTGTTTTTGTGGGGTTTTATATATGTATATATAATCCAAGAACTCATTCATTAAAATAAAAACAGCCATGAATTTCTGGCTCTTGAGTTTTCTTAATTTTTTTTTTTGTAATGTGAAGTTCTTTTGAATGAATAGCCCTGCTCTTTTTTTTTTTTTTTTTTTTTTTTTTTTTTTTTTTTTTTTTTTTTTTTTTTTTTTTTTTTTTTTTTTTTTTTTTTTTTTTTTTTTTTTTTTTTTTTTTTTTTTTTTTTTTTTTTTTTTTTTTTTTTTTTTTTTTTTTTTTTTTTTTTTTTTTTTTTTTTTTTTTTTTTTTGCTCTTTTTGTTTTAAAGTAAACTTGGCATATTATGTTTTAAGTGTTGTAGGTCTCTAGTGTGCAAAGCATTGCGTTTTCATTTCTTTCATTTATAGGTCATGATGGCTTTACTGAGCTATCATCAGAAGGGCCAGTTTTCTTGTTGTTCATCTAGAAATGGAAACACAGTTGTCTTGCTCTATTAATAAACTCACCCTATATTTTACCTAATAGCATGTTTTTGTGAAAAGATCTGCCGATGCTTCCTATGCCTTATAGCTTAAAAAGAATAAAGCGAAACTGTAAGAGATATTTTATTTAACTTATTTAGTATACATAGTGTTTAAACACACTGCAGAGATTTATGCCTGTAGTCATTTCTAAGTTATTAAGGTGTTTCTGGCTGGGTACTGATTTATTTTTTAAATAATAGGGACAAGGGCCTTGCCTGAAATTCTTTAGAGAACCCAGGAATTTAAATTACTCAAGTTACTGTATTTCACTTTGAGACTACTTCTATAGCAATGATCTTTGCTTTTTTTCTGATAGAATAATCCATAAAAAAGACACTTCTAAAAATTTGTGTACCAAAATTCCTCATAATGTGAGGAAGTAGAAAACAACACTGGGTAGAGGAATAACAGGGCTTCCTCTGCTCTCATCTCTCATTGGTGGTATAACCTTGTAATGACACTGACATCTTTGAGAAGGGAAATTAAAAATAACCTGTTTTATGAGCCTCATGTATCTCTTGTATATTAACTTTGATCTGAACTGTTAGAGATAACTGGAATGGGATCAAGCTGTCTCAGACAGTATTTAAACACCCACTTAGAATAGGTTATCAGAAAAGTCATGACATATTTTTGCAAAAGATGGGTGTTAATTCATTTTTGGAACTAGAGTCAGTCTTATCTGTTATTACAGCATTTGACAACTGACTGTTCCAGATTTTTTAAAAAGTGAGTGATTTGGTTGTGTTTTGTAGATTTTACATGTTGAAGATAGAAAACCAAACTTCGTTTTCACCATATTTTACTGTTTTACTTCTGTACAAGGAAGAACTTAGGCCAAGCTTGTGAAAAGTTGAGTACAATCTATAGTGAACATCAGTGCCAATGACAGTTCGTGAAATTCTGTGCTGATCATTTTGATCTCAGCAGTCAGGGACCCTTGAGATTGGTGATAACAAAATAAAGGCATTGATCAAGTAAAATCCACCTTACAGGACATGAGATTGCAGAAACATTAAGCATCTGTCATTCAGGCGTTCGTGGTCACCTGAAAGAGCTGGGATACATAAGCAAGCTCAAAATTTGGGTTCCTGATGAACTCAAGTTCATCTGATGGCACACATAATCATCTAAAATATGCTCAATGTGAGAAAAACAATCCTTTTTGAAGTAACTGATAATAACCAACTGGTTATGAGAAATGGGTTGTTTACAACACTGTTACAGACTGTCTTGTCTCAATGTGCTGATTCACCTCAAACTGCATCAAAAGCAGATGTTCATCAGAGGAAGATTATGTTCTCAGTGCGGTCAGAGTTTGCAGCTGTTGTGTTTTTCAAGCTCTCCTACCAAGGAACCAGACAGTCAATTCAAATGTGAACTGTCAACACAGGACAGTGTGAAAGAATCCATCAGGTAGAAACGTCCGAAGTCCATTGTCAAGGAACTGTGTTCCGTCTTGACAGCATAAGTCTATATACAAGTTTGATCATCTCTCAGAAGTTATTGGAACCCGGATGGGATATGTTGCCACATCCACCATACTTGCCTGACTGCACTGTTAGATTTTCATTTGTTCTTCAAAACTCCGTATTTGGTGTCATGCTAAATTCAGATGAGGCTGTAAATCAGCACCTTTTTCAGTTTTTTGCTTGTAAAGACAGGTCCTTCTATGAATGAAGAATTATGGAGCTCACTGAAAGGTGGCAAGAGTTGTGGAACAAAATGGGAAATACGTCATAGTTTAGTCTTTGTTGTTTATAAAAATAAATGATATTTGGAAAACAGAAAAATATCGTGACTTTTCCAGCAGCCCAAGTTTTTGTGTAATTTCTATCTAAACAGTTCTGTCTTAAACCTTTGTAATGGAATGACAATTACAGTGTCTTAAGCTTTCATTATTTTGCTGGTTAATACTAGAAAATTTGGTAATTTAACTTCTGGCTTTTAGATCCTAATGTGGAATGTGACTATATTAAACATTTGGTTTTCTTGTAAGTAACGTAGTTTCATCTTCCCTCCCAGAGATACTCAAACTGCCTCAAGAAAAAATAGGGAAGACAACTGTATACAGAATCTTTGTAGTGATTGACATAATTCTTTGAAATGATTAGATACACCGCAGACCAGTGTTTTAACTTATGCTTTATAATATTAAATGATTTACACTTTGAGGTAGAAAGGCTCCTAATTATATGTGAATGCTATGCATGTAGATGATGTGTTAATGTGTTAAGGAATTTACATATATTATTTCAGTGTCTCTCTCTCTCTCTCTCTCTCTCTCTCTTTCTTCCTCTCTTTCTCTCTAGAGACAGGGTCTGGTTCTGTAGCCCAGGCTGGTCCTAAATTCACTATAGTGCCCAGGCTGGCCTTGGACTCATGGCAGTCCTCCTGTTTCAGTCTCCTGAGTGTTGCTGGGATTACAGGCATGCACTACTACGTCCAGTTTATGTGGTGCTGGGGAATTGAAGTCGGGTACTTAGCACTTGACTTAGTGCTTGCTAAGCAAGTGCTGTAAATGACCCTTTTTAAGCTCCCCTAGTGCTTTCCAGCTCCTAGTCTCATAATTCTTACGATAGGAACTTACTTTTTATTTATAGTTGATAATACTGGCTTGGAAAGGTTAACTAGCCCAAGGCCCCGTAGTAATACTTGAATAGCAATTTGAATTATAACTGTTTATCTGTAAGTAACTACATTTAATCTTTGCTGGTTGATGTTAAGGAGTATTAGGAACAGAGATTTGTGAAAGTTGGGAATGTATTGGAAATTTTTAAAATATTGATGTCATTTAGTCATAAAAATATATTAAATCCAGGAAGGGACCATTCTTGGATTCTAAGGAATTAACCAGTGTCTTTGTTTTTTACACAATTAGTGTTTGTTACCTATTTTTGTCCTTTATTAACTTGTATTAATAAATAGGCTGGTTTTTCATCTTGATTTGCCCAGAGTAGTCCACTTATGGATATATTTGGTGGCACATATAATTACTGGTAGCATCCCTTTTCTTGAAAATGGCCGAGGTTGGGTGAGATCTTAAGTGAATTCCTTAATTTAAAACATCATAATACAAGCATTCATATTTTAAGTCTTTGGGTTATTTTGGTAGGCTTGGGGTTTTATATTAGAAAAATCTGAAGTATTAAGTGTACCTCGCAGAAGTATTGGACTAGGAATTAGATTTGATTGTATTTTTTGAGGCAGTAGGCTTAGGTGCTGACCAATTTCTTTCTTTGGAAGTGGAGAGGATAGACCAAAATACTATGGGAAAGAACATTGTATATACACCCAGTCATACCCAAATCAGGATTAGAGTGGCAAGCTGATAAAAAAAAAGCTGAATGTCCTAAGGTTTTGTGAAATAGGCAGCTAATATAAAGTGGTATTGGAGGTATATTTTATAGGTATTAAGGGTTTCTTAGCTTTGCTTTCTCTAACAGCTTTACATTTCTACTGTAGTATGTGTCTCCACATGAAAATCTCACAATTTAATTAAAATTATTATTTAACCTTAACAAAATGTTTAGCTGTCTTTGTTTCCTGAATTGTCTCCTTCTCTTACGTTTAGTCTACTACAACTTACTCTTCATCACAAGCTAGTAGTTTCTGCATTGAAGACACTGTCTAAATGGCTGCAGAAAAGACTCTTAGAATGTTGATTAGGCCTTCGGTAGAATTGTTAATTTTAACTACTAATTTGTTTTCCTGTGCATAGTCACTTAAAAATGTGTACAGTAGAAGGAAGAGATACTCCTAGTTCTTGATAGTGTTTGAATCAATTTTGTCTTGTAGTTAAGCAATTTAGATTTCAAAGCAGTGGTCTAAGGCACAGAATATAATCTGAAAAGATTATGGAATAGCTCTTCAGAAGAGTTCTGTTATTTCCATTACTTTAGGAGATGAGAATTTCAACCATTTCTGCCTCTGTGATTAATGCTTCTGTTAGTTGTTACTTTATTCTCAGTTCCCTATTTGTTCTTATTTTGAGACTGAAACATTTTTCTGTATGAAGTATAGGACAGAACATTTCTATATTTCCAAAGTGATTTTTATCTGCCTGCAATAGTGTATTTAAGTAGTATTTTAAGGGATAACTTGGATTTCATTATGAATAACTGTTCAATATATTTAAGTATAATGTTTTAATAGTGTTATCACCTTCATATTTTGTTTGAATATTTACATGAATCTTTAATTGTAAGACTTTAAAAATATTGTAGTTTATTTGCTGAGGTCTTTTTAGAGCACATTGTTTTTAAGGTCTATACTTGGTACATAAAAATTATTCCTAACCTGGGAAGGCTTTTCTTTTTGAAAAAAAAGTTTACTTTCTTAAAATTATGTTTATTTAGCAAAAGATCTATAAATTAAGAATATGCCCAAATCAAATTTTCCCTCTCCCTTCTGCTTTTGACCCCAGCCCCTGTTCCTCTCCATTTTGGTCAGTAACGCGGTCATTTACTTTGTTATGCAAGTTATTAAGATCTTATTCACCTTCTCTACCCCTTCTCGGGTTCTATTGACTTTTCAAAATGTCTGTCAAATTTATTTTTTTTCTGCCAGTACCTTGCCTTAGTTCTTACTGTGTTGGCTCTGTTACAGTTTTCCTGAGCTAGTCTATTTGCCTGTGTAAGTCTTTCTCCATTCTGTTATTCTTACAATTTGAATTGTTTCCACAGCATAAATGACCCTCTGTTAATCTGTCTTTTGAGACGGGGTCTTGCTATATAGTCCAGGCTAACCCTGAACTCACTGTGTAGTCCAGGCTGACCTGGAACTCGTGGCAGTCCTCCTGCCTCAGCCTCCCAATACAGGCATGCACCACCATGTCCAGCTTAATGTAATGCTGAGGAATCAAACCCAGAGCCTCAGTCTTGCTAGACAGCCACTCTACCTGCTGTTTTATTCCTCCATCCCTGCTAACCTGTCTTGATTTCCTGTTGCTTCAGTGTGACATTAATTTCCTTAGCATGTAAAGGTCTTCATAATTGACTTGGGTAACTTCACCAGTATCAGCTTTGGCCTTTCTCTGTCTGTTCCTCTGTCTTACACTCTGTTATACACACCATGTGTTTTCTCAAGTTTTGGTTTTTTTCATGGTTTCTTATTTTGTTGAGGTTTTACCTGGTTTTTTTCTTTGTTACCTTATACTCCCACTTTCAGCTTCTAACATCCACTACTGCCCCCTAGCACACACTGTATTATCGCTCAGATACCAGTTCAGGTGTTACTAATTTACATTTTGTTTTAGTCTATATGTTTGCGAGCTCTGAAGATGAGGTCACAATAGCTTAAAGAGGCAATAGCTCATTTATAGTGTGGTAAGTTCAATAGTAGAAGTATATGCAGGTTTGACTGAATGAATGACGGTAGTAATGGGCTGAGAATCATGAGTGGTTTATGACTACTTATTTTAAAATGCCAGATGTGTATCTCAGTAAATGAACCATTTTTTTTTTTTCAAACAAATATATCCCAAGTCAGTCTCTTAAGTGTCAGGGATACTAGAGAGGAGAGAGCCAGGTGGCTATTAAAGAATGGTTAGGAATTGCCCAAATATGTATATTCATAGTAATTAGTGAGTAATTTTTGTCAATAAAGTTTTTGCATGCTGTTTATGTCACTATAAAGGATGGTATGTAGGGGCTTAAGATTATTATTTAAAAGTATTTGCAGGTTTTGTTTTTCATCATCTATAGCCTTTTGATTTGGGGTTGACAGATTGATAGTATCCATAACTAAGAATTACGAAGTTCACTGCTACTGAGTAACTGAAGTAAAAATGAAAAAAATTGTCTATCTTGAAAGGCAGTTCTTGGAAATGGAAAGAAAATTTTCATTTATTCCTGTGGAGATTTTGATTGTCTCCTTGAGTAAGAGATTTAAAGAGCTAGAGTGGTAACTTGTGCCTGTAACTCTAGCTGCTTGGGAGCTTGAGGCAGGAAGATACTAAGTTTGAGGCCTGGACAACAAAAACAAAAAGTTACTATTTTCTCATACAAAGAAATTTTTAAAGAACTTTAATAAGTCTTTTACGAAACTTGTACATAAAGAAAATTACATTAAAAAAGCCTCAAAAACATAGAAGCTCAGAAGTAGGCCTTGTATAATGTGTACATTCAGTTATTAGAGCCAGTACATAAACAGAGATGGGGGATTACTTAACTAATAGTGAGACATTTTAGTTCACTTAAATTTTCGCTAGCATCAAAGCACTAACATGTATATGTCAGTGACATATTTGCTAGTCCCTATTCTTTGTAATTAGAATAAAACATTTTTTTCCTTCCTAATAGCTTTTGCCTACCAAAAAGTTTTGGGAACCTGATGATTCAACAAAAGATGGACAAAAAGGCATATTTCTTGGGGATGATGAATGGAGAGAGACTGCATGGGGAACTTCTCGTAAGTTACTATGTGCTCATGAGAATGAATTGTCTCAATGTTTTGTAACCCTCCTTTTCCTAAACAATATTAGAAGACAATTTGTGACATCTTTATTGAGGTTTATAATTATCTTCTTATTATAGTTAATTTTTATCTGACATTTATTTCATTAGTATACCTAAATGATTGATTAGATAGATATACATCACATGAAGACTTGCTTATAGTTGTTTCTTGGTTTTTAAATTAACTCTTGATTGTGAAATTTTTAATTACCACTAAAATAGAAGACATGTTAGTTTAACTATAGGAAATGTCTATCTTAAATTGTGTTTGGTGGTAATGACTGATTATCTCATTGCATCTCATTCTAGCTTTATTACACGTTAGCCACACCCAAAAAGAAGTAAACTGCCTTGGTGACAAAGGCCTCCTTGAAGAATAAATATGAATGTATTTGATTTCCATAGGTAGTAGGGAAAGACTCGGGTCTAAGAAACTGTTAAAGGAACAGAAATTGACGTATAAGGAATGAAACCTGAAGGAATATTTATTAGTAAATTTAAAAGTGTAGTAGTTAGGGTATAGATACCATATCATTTCCCTGTTTTGTTAAAATTTGAGAGATGTTTAGGATGTATTTTTCAAATTTTTTTATTTTTAATCATAAAATCTTAATGCAGCTTGGTTAAGCTTACACAGAATGACCAAAGTAATAACCGAATTACCACATGATAATTACCAAGTAACTTTATATTTTGAGTGTGAATTACCAGTTGTTTAATTCTCAAATTCAGTAAATACATTAAAACATTTTAAACATTTTTAGCTTTAAATTTTATTGCTGTTAAACTGAAGTAACTGCCAAAAAAGTAAAAACTCAAACAAATAGGATGTTCTAGACATTTTCTTTTTCAGTCAAAATAAAACAGTTTTGCTAACAGTCAAAGCCTAGTAGTTCATATCTACAATTAAATTGTCGGTACTACAGAAAAACAGCAACTTTGAATTGGTATTTTCTTAAAATATTGGAAATTCTTTATGTTTATCCCATATATAACAGGTAACATGCCAAATTTGGAGATTAGAAAGATAAATGAGATAGGATCCTTGCCCTTTGAGGAATTTTTTCAGCATTAGAATTAATCTACATTGATTAGACCAATAATTTAAATTAGTAATTTGGGCCGAAATACGTGTTCCCCACAAATGGTACTTCTCTTTAGTAAGAGCACATATACTTGATAACATGGTTGATGGACATGTGAGTGTTGAGTAATTTTTCTAAACGAAATATTTTAAGGCACTTAAAAACAAAGTATTTTGAGTATAACATGAAAGATTATTTTCAAGATAGTATAGAAAATGTGAGATTTATCATTTTAGTATCTGCATTACTTTCCCAATTTAAGTTATAGCTGGATAAATAACATTTTATTAGTGGTAATCTTTTACTAGAAAATCTGAGAAAATTGGAAATAAATGGAAATTTGTTTGCCTGAAATTTATTGAATGCCAAGCATTCAACAAATATGAACAATACATGGCTTGTCAAAAGGAATTGTCATTCAAGAGAGATTGTGTGATTCCAGGAGCCTTAAACATGTGTCAGACTTCTCTGCTGATGCAGCATGATTGAACTTTTCCTCAACTAATTGAGTGAACTTGAAATGTCAGTTTGACACTGCCTTCTCAGTGCTCCCAGATCTGAATGCCAGTGCTCTCACTCACAGTTTGCTCATCCATCTCAAATCTCACTTCCTTTGGGATTCACTCTGAAACTGGGAAGAATTTCTACTAGTAGCCTGGATTATTTTTGTTGAAGCACTTTCATCTTATTATGATTGCTTTCTATTAAACTTTTTTTGAGAGCAGAGGCCATCTTGTTGGTTTCTCTGTGTGTAGTATAATGCCTAACATGTAAGAAATAGTAAATCAGTATTTGAAATGTGTAGGTAAATGATGGGAAGGAAATAATGACTATAGGTTTCTTGGAGACTCAGGTATCGAAGTGGAAATAGTTTTTTAAACAGTTTAACAAAGGCAGCATTCCACTCATAGTTATGGTTATTGTAGTAACTGAATATTATCTTGATATTTAATCAGTAATTTAGGACCTAGACCTTATGGTATATTACACCTGTTCACAGATGAGTCACCGGTAGCTAGAAGCTTACTGGTTCCTTTAGGAAGAATATTCAAACTATTTGAATGTTACCTCAAATGTATTAATTACACTTGAATTCTGCTAGTTCTCATATCGTATTGCCTTTTTCATTAATACATGTCTTAAATATTAATATTAGGTGAATAATTTGTCTTCAGTGGGACACTTAGAAGGGGTTTTATAAGAAAAGTCTTAAGTGATTTAGCTTTTCCACCCAAGAATAGACAGTTCTGTGGTATTAACAGTTTCCCAAATGGGTTTGTGTTTATAGTATCACAGCAGTGTATCCTGAATCTGTTCAGTATATATTTGAGCTTGAGAAGTGCTGTCAACTCAGCTTGGAATTTGTTTTTATTCTAGTATGTGTTCCTAAAGGTTTTCATTATGAATTGTTAAATTATGAATTAACCAAAAGAACATTTTAAAAGATATAATACTTATAAGTAACTCAGCCTTTAGAGTCATTAATGTTTCTACCTCCATTGACCATTTTGATTGGAGTGTGTCTGGCCTAAACGTTTAAAACCTGAATTTTTGAAAGTACAATTACATGATTTTATTCTTGCTTTTTAACAGATCATTCAATGTCCCAGCCTATTATGGTACAGAGAAGATCTGGACAGGGTTTTCATGGAAACAGTGAAGTAAATACAATATTGTCTCCGCGATCAGAAAGTGGAGGCCTTGGAGTGAGCATGGTAGAATATGTGTTAAGTTCTTCTCCTGCTGATAAATTGGATTCTCGATTTAGGAAGGGAACTTTTGTAAGTATTTTGAGTAAAGAAATATTATTTGCTTGATAGTTATTTAAGTCAGCTCATTCCCTCTTCATAAAGCTAAATAAAATTTTGTAGCTATTCACAATCTTGTTTCTTCACTTCATGAAATACATGAAATGATAAAACTACTAGAAATGTTTGTACTTAACCATGCTACAAAAATCAAACCATATTTTAAGACATTTTCAAATTGTTATTCCTGGTAGTACTTCATCTGAAAACGACTAAGTGAAAATGTCTATGCATTAAATATTTTAATCTAGACTGTGGTGTTACTGCTTTTCCAGCGCCGCTATAGTTAAGGTTGCCTTAGCCCTTCTGTTATAAATCACTAGTTTGTACTCAGTTTTTTGGACTTTGCAAACTTAGTTGAATATGAAAATGAAGTGAAGATTGAGCCTTTTCATTGTTTCTGTGTATGATAGTGTAGTTTTAGGTCACCTTGTGGTCCTTTTTTTGTGTTCTATTAAGTATTTAGAATCAAACAGATTCTTTTTCCTCAGGGCACTAGAGATGCTGAAACAGATGGACCTGAGAAAGGAGATCAAAAAGGCAAGGCTTCTCCGTTTGAGGAGGACCAAAACAGAGATCTTAAACAAGGAGATGATGATGATTCTAAAATAAATGGCAGAGGTTTGCCAAATGGAATGGATGCCGATTGCAAAGATTTTAAGTAAGATTTTAACTTTCTCAAGAAGAGTATTATCTCTTTAGGGATTATTATGATTAGTTGATGTGACTGATTTAGATATTTTTCCAGTTTAGGTTTAATTTATTGTCTTTGCATCTTGTGTTAATCTGGATGAATAATTTTTTTCATGAAAAAATTAATAATGATTGAGTCATTAAAAGGGACTTTCAAAATAGTATTTAAAACTGCATTCTGTTGAAGGAATATTGTTAAAAGCTGCTGTTACTTTTTTACTAATACCTAGTGTAAATTTAAACATTTTCCTCTGAAAATTTATTGAATTTTGTAGATGTTTTCCAATATTATGTCTTTTTGCCTTCACTTATAATGTAATCTTAGAAATGAGACTTTGTTTAGGAACATTGACCTTTCTTCTTATACTACATGAACTTGTGCTATTAATGTTTTTCATTCAAAAGGCTTCATAAAATTAGCTTTAAACTCAGAATTTTATTTAGTTAGCATTTTTTTTTCGCTGTGAAGCAGCTAAATAAGTATTTAAACCATTAGTCTTAGATTGGGCACTGACCAGTTAATTTATATTTATTAACCTCATACTGATTCCTGTACTTTTATAATTCAGTAGTCAAGTGCTTTGGTGCCTTTAGCTGTTTAATTTATGATCTTGTGAACCTTGGTATCTTAAAAAACACAATACATTGGGGGTTGGATAGTTTTACATTATTGCTTTTAATTACCGAAGCAGAAAAACAGTGCTTTTTAAAAATTACCACTTCTATTCACAGTGCAAAAAGAGCATCCAAAACCAGTAAACCTCTTTTCACAAGAAATGTAACACAATTTAGTTTGTTTTAGGTTTTAAGTCTGAGTTTGCTTTTCTGCTGTTGTCTAATCTAAATTTTAGTGAAGGACATGCATTTAAAGCTCACCTAATTATAAATCCTCAGATAATTTATAATTGAAGTGTTAACACATCATTAACTATAGCAAGCAAATAGCACCACTTATAGCATAATGATTTCTTATGTGTCCTGCTTTCTTGCCATGTGCAAGTTATTTTGTGTGAAAAGTTACACTTCCCTTAAAATATTACTCTGAATTTTATTGGTATTCTATTCTAGGAAATTTTGGATAGGTTTTAAGTTTTTAACTATTTTAAATACAGAATTAATTATTACTTGACATTGTAAAAAGGTTTCAAAACAATAACTGCTTCTGGTTCTGCTGATGTACTTCTAGGAGTCTAAGTCAGGAGGATCACAAGTTTAAGCCCAGCAGGGGCAAGTTAGTAATACACTGTCTCTAAATGGGTTTTAAAAGAACAGGGAAAGTAGCCACTGCAGTGGCCCTGGGTTGTCTCCAGTACTTCCCTCACCTCTAAAATAGCTATGGCCATGTGGTCATAATGTGTACATGTCATTAAGATATATGTTAACTGATACATTATTGGTATAATACATTACTAGAATAGAATTGAACAAAAGAATATGGAAGGCTTTCTGGTTTTTTAGCTGAGTTTAAAAAAATTGTCTTAATTTTGTTTTTTATTCTTATATGTTCCAAAAGAGAAAATGAATCTTTGAAATGTTCTATGTAAGTTAGGTATGTCTAAATGGGAAGAGAATTTGAAATATTTTAATGCAGCAAGGACAGTGGTTGACTTTTAAATAAAATTTATGTTCAAAAAAGTTGTTCAAACTGCATGTTAGCAAATTTATTTTAACTAGTTGGGACAAAACTAGTTAGATGGATGTAACATGGCATTGAAAACCAGGTAAAGCACTCATTAGCATTAATATATTTAACATTTGAAAATGCTATGTGTGTGATCCTTCAGAATAATGAACTATTTGATTTTTTGTAAGGGAAAGAATTCTATATAAAATATTTAGATAGAAGAAAAGATACATTGCAAATAAGGGATTCTAACCTCTAGGTAAAACTAAAATTTATTCTATGAAGGATGTCGGTGAAAAGAGATAAGCCAGTGCTTCAAATTTAGCTCAGTGTTAATGAATTTCTTGGGAAATTTAAAGAAGACATACTGGAAATAGACTTGTCTTTTGTGGAGAATATTTTTCAAGCTATGCATATTTAAGTATTTATACATTTATATTTCTGATCATTAAAACTGGAAGAATTTGGTGTGATCAGAGATGGTCTTTGGAAAAAAGCAAAGGAAAACAGAAAAAGATGGTCTTTGGAGAGCTGTCAGAAATCTTTCACAAATAGTTTTATTGTTGGAACCACTTGGTTAAAATAATTTGCTCAGAAATCATATTTAAAGTCATGAGTCAGCCTTTTGTGTTAGTTTCCTGCCTTTTTCTGTTATATCCCATTCACAAAGACCATAATGACGTATAATCAGTTTTTCCCATAAATAATACTAAATAAGATAAGGCAAAATTACTTACTGGTGGGTCATTTAGTGGTATGATGGGTGGATTTTAATTTTGAGCCTGCTTTCCTAAACAATCTGCTTTTTATACTTAAAATTTCACTTTCTCTCTGATTTGAAGCAAAGTTTTCATGTAGTGTAAGTTTGTTATTTGTCCATTTTTCTTACCCTATTCAAATTGAGGGTCATCATTAATAATGATGTAACATAAACTGACACCAATACATTTTCTTCCTAAGTTACATTAAACAGGAAAAGTGGAGTGATGAGTGAGCCAGACTGCCTCATTTTCTTTCTGTGTAATTTACACTGTTTTTCTTTACTTTCATACTTATCATTTTGCCTTTTGGCTTTTACTGATAATACTGTTTTTTTTTTTTTTTAATATTCTTTATTTAGTCGTACTCCTGGAAGTCGTCAAGCCTCTCCAACTGAAGTAGTTGAGCGCCTTGGCCCCAGTACTAATCCCCCAGAAGGATTGGGTCCTCTTCCTAATCCTACAGCTAATAAACCACTTGTTGAAGAATTTTCAAATCCTGAAACTCAGAATCTGGATGCCATGGAACAAGTCGGTCTGGATTCCTTACAGTTTGACTATCCTGGTAATCAGGTACCCATGGACTCTTCAGGAGCTACTGTAGGCCTTTTTGACTACAATTCTCAGCAGCAGGTAAAAGTATGCTTCTTCTTTAAGAAACTCTCCTAAAAAAAGAGAAAAGAAAGGAACTCCTCTTAACTATATACTGGTATAACCTAAAGTTCTATGAAGCAGTTGAAAAAGTGCTCAAAGAAGTTTTCATAATATTTAATTCCAGCTTTTTGGTTAAAAATGAAATGTTTTGACACTAATCTTTGTACTCAATGTTTTCCCTCATAGCTCTTTCAGAGAAATAATGCACTAACAGTTCAGCAGTTAACTGCAGCTCAACAGCAGCAATATGCATTAGCAGCTCAGCAGCCACATATAGGTGAGTTATTATATCAGTTTTTGTGATTTATAATTTTATTATGTATTTGTGAGTTACAGTTACCATTTTAGTGAGAATTTGAAAAGTAATTATGCTAAAGTGGTTAGTTACCTTTTGAACTGTTTCTTTGAGATCAGCAGAAATAGATTGTATGGCAAGGGTATTGATTAGTGAAGAACGATTCCTAATTATTTGCAGTGTTAGTTAAATAAAGATCTGTAACTTGATAAAAATTGTCCAGACAAAAGTATTTTTCCCAATGTGAAGCCAAGAAAATCAATGCCTGGAAATTCAAATGTAGTTATTTATATTCATTAGCTAGTCAAAATGTTCCTTTTTAAATTTGTTTAGAAATAAAGTTACTTCCCAGAAAAAATTTAGAAGTATTTCCTTTCATTGAGTCATTAGCTGTTTGACCTTTAGTTTTTACTGTAATGTGAATTGCAGAGTGATTTGTTTCCTGTGGAGCTCCAACTTGGTACTTGATGATGTCTGTACTGGGACATATTTTCTCTAGTACTGTCATTCGCTATCCCTCAGCAGTGCAGATCTTTAGTGTTTGCTATACAGCTAAAAATCTTACTAGTAGACATTTTATTAAAGATTTTCCTCCTTCTCAACTCCTGATCCTGACCCTTTTTGTAATAGGAGTATGGAGTCAAATAGATTAAATGCATTTTTTTAACCTTTTATTTTGAAAGAATTACAAAGTTTCAAGTCTCTATACCATTTTACGCCATTTCTTCAAATGGCTGTATCTTGTGTAATTATAGTATAATGTCAAAACCCTTAATATTGGTATGAACATGTGTATGTGTAGTTTTGTTGTTTTATCACCTGTCTAGATTTTTATAATTAAAGGTTTTTGGTTCAGCTGAACTTGATACATTTTCTGTTTGGAAAAGTTGTGTGTGTTTTCAACATCAGAATCCATAGAAGGAGGGATGTCTGGTATTAGGTTGATTTTTCTTTCCATAAGTTTGTATTGCTCTGTGTCAGTGTAGTCAGGTTCCGAGGTCCCCAGTTTTATTTTTGGTCTTAATCAAAAATGTCCACCTTTATAGTTGACCTTTGATGGCATCATTCATCTTGGCCCTGTTTCCCTTTCCCCCACTTCTCTTTCTCAATTTACCTAACCCTGCTCCCCTTATTATAAAAAATGAGCTGATTCTTGTCTGTTCATAGAACTTGAGGTTTTAATGATATATGTTTAGTAGGTTAACACGTCATTTGTTCTTTTGAATTTTTAAATCTTTCGTTATTGCACATTTACACTTGGTTTGGGTATGAACTGACATACATTTCGTTGTACTTTCCAGAGCGTAGTGTGTCTTTTGCCCAAGTCTACCTTAGTATCATTCATGAGAGTTTCTCATGTAAATTTGCATGATTTATTGATAAGCATATTCTCAGGTGTTTCATGTTTTGATATTAAAATGACTCCCTACCTTTTATTCAGCTTATTTTTCTCCACTATTTTATTAATATACAAATGTAATACATAGTATTTACAATGAATTTGGGTGTTTTGTACATGTATGTATCTATGTATCATATCGACTTTACAATCCCTTCCCATTTTCTACCCTCCCAAAACCTCCCTATCCTTTCACCCGACTCTGGCTACCACTTCATAAGGTTCCAAAGAATGTCTGTGTTCTGGTTTTTCCAAGTCAGAGAAATCATACAGTGTTTAACATATTAATCTTCCGCACCTAAGTCATTTCACTTAAGTCACCACTCTAACTCAGCTTCCTAATCCTTGAATGGGTTTGCAGTAGTTAAATCTTGATGCCTCTTCTCTGAATCCAACCAATCCCTTTATTGGAATATTTACCAAAAGTTTTTTTTTCCTATATTTTGCTATATCTTTGTTACTGTTAAACCTTGCCTTACCCACTAGTTCACATTAGAAAATAACTATAAGCATGTAGTTCAAAAGACTAGTAAGTTTGGGAAAGAAGAAAAAAAATTTAAATTTCAGATGCCTTAGCTGAATATTGGAAGGTGCATACTTGTACATTCACAGGGTCATCTTTACATCAATCAGTTTTCTTAGGATAAATTTTCATCAGTGGCCTAATAAGTGAATTGCTACAATAAAACAAAGTTAAAACTGTATCACATTGCTACATTAAATGAACTTAAATCTGTACCATATAAATATACTTAAAGTAACAGATAAGGCAAATGTAGTTATTTCAGAATTTTTTAACTTTCATCACTTACTCATATTTCACTGAGTACTGACCTACTTTTTTCTCAGCTCATTCTCCAGCTGTTGTCACTTTTCCTCTGGTGTCATTGTTGTCGCTAGCCTCCCTTTCACTTTCTAAGATTCCTTTAAGTATTCTCTGCAATATTGACTCAGTGGCTGCAAATTCCTTTTAAGCTTCCTCTGTCATGGAAAGTTTTAAGTTCTCCCTTTAAGTTAAAAGATAATTTTGCTGGATATAGCAGTCTTGGTTGGCATTTGAGTTCTTTTAGTGCTTGGATGACGTTGCTCCATGATCTCCTTGTTTTTAGAGTTTGGATTGAGAAGTCTGCAGTTATCCTGATGAGCTTATCTTTGTAGGTCACCTTCTGTTTTTCTTTCACAGCTTTTAGTATTTTCTCTTTGTTGGGTTTCTAGAATTTTAATTATGATGTGTCTTGATGAGGATCTCTTCTGATCAAAGTTGTTTGTTGTTCTGTGTGCCTGCAATAGTTCCATGTTCATTTCTTTTCTTAGATTTGGGAAATTTTCTTCCATTATTTCATTAAACATGTCCTTTAAACCTTTTGATTTGCCCTCAGTCTTCTCCTGGATTCTCGTAATTCTGAGGTTGTTTCTCCTTGAATCATCTATCAGCCGTTGTAATGGTTCGCTTTATTTACTTCGTGTTCTTCATGGCCTGTATGTTGCAGCTTAGTCACTTTATTTTCTAGGTCTGACATACTATTCTGAAGTTGTTTAAAGTGTTTGCTTATTATTTCTGTGTGTTTTTCATTTCCTGAATATTCAATGTTTCTATATCTCTGTGTGTTCTTCTCTAATTTCTTGTATTCCCTTCATTATCTTCTCGTCTATTTCTTCTTTGGTCTCCTCTAATTGCTTTTCAAGGCTTTCTTTTTGCTTAGCTATGTGTTGGTGTAGCTCTTGTGCTGTCTTATTTCCTGCTTTAATTCACTGAATTTCTGGGCCCAGAAGTTACCGTCATTTTTGCCATTTTCTTCTTTGGATTCTGCAATTTCAGAATCCCTGGTATCATCTTCTAGGGTGTCAGGTCTTTTTGTAGGAGATTTGTTACCACGTTTCCCCATTTCTTCTTTGGTCTCCTCTAATTGCTTTTCAAGGCTTGCTCTTTGCTTAGCTATGTGTTGGTGTAGCTCTTGTGCTATCTGTTTTATTTCCTACTTTAATTCACTGAATATCTGGGCCCAGATGTTACCATCATTTTTGCTCTTTTCTTCTTTGGATTCTGCAATTTCAGTATCCTTGGTATCATCTTCTGGGGTGTCAGGTCTTTTGGTATGAGATTTGTTACCATGTTTCCCCATGGTTCTGCTACCTCTGCCTGTCTCTGGTGCACAGGAAAGAAAATGGCTTCTGCTGACTGCCTGAGATGGCTGCTGAGCCCTGTTTTTGATCTTGGATCCTAGGGCCTTTTCTAGGGGGAGTGTACGATACGTTTGTAGTACACACACCCGCGGGTTGGTGTTTCAGAGGCTGGGGCTGCCAGCTGCCAACAGTACCCACTTATATGGATCCACACTTACCTCGGGTAGAGGTTCTGGCCTCCGGACCTCCTCCCTCTGGTCTGTGGATGCCGGCAGCTTAGGGGCCATGCTGAGTCGGCTGCTTCTTTCCTCCTTTTCCAATGTGACTTCAGGATTTCTGACCCGCCCACAGCCTCCTCTCCGTCGTGTGCTCTGTCCTCTCCCAGCTCTGTCAGATGTTCAGGTCCCTGCGAGCTTTCCTCAGTTCGCAGCCGGCTGTGGCGGCTTTCTGGGCTTCGGGATTTCTTTTTTTTTTCTCTGCTTTTGATGATCCTTCAGTATTTCTGGCCTCCTGCTGGCCGCCTTTCAGTTTTGGGGGTTGCTCCTCTTTCCTAGCTACACCAAACACCCTTTTTGTAACTAAATTCTTGACTTTTTAAGTGAGTCGATGAGGAGACATTGTGCAGCGCTGTTACTCAGCCACCATCTTGAGCGGAAGTCCTTTTATTCAGCTTTGAGTTAGTATCTTGAAAGCTCTCGGCTATCGTATTAGAGTTTATAAATGACATTTTCTACTTGACTCATTTTTAGAATGAAAAATGACATTTCTCTTTTAACATACTCTTTCAGTGTTTGCTGTTTAATTTAGGATTTTGTTATCAGTATGTATAAATGACGGTGTGTGTGCGTGTGTGTGCATGTGCATGCATGTGTGCATGTGCAGTTTTTCTGATTTTAGTTATTTTTAAGATAGGGTCTCGCTGTAATTCCAGCTGAGTTCAGGATCAAGTCATGTTCAAACTCACAACAGTGTGTCTGCGTGTCTGCCTTAGTCTCTCAAGTGCTGAAGTTACAGACATATACTACTGCACCAAGCTTCTGTGCTGCTGGGGAATCAAATTTAGGGCCTGAAGACTTGCTAGGCAAACAGTCACATCTCTTGGCTGTGTGATAGATCATTTATTATTTAATTGCTATGTTTTAAAATTCAGAAATAAGTGACATTAATTTGAAATGTTGATGGATTAATTTAATTATATCTAAAGTGTCATTTCAAATACCAGTATTAAAAACATCGAGAAAATTTGGCATTTTAAAGTCTGGTATGCATGTTTGTACTTGGAGCCAAACTCAAGTTAGTCTAATATATTTCTTTTATTTTATTAGGGTCTCTCTTTGTAGCCCAGGCTGGTCCTGAACTCACTGTGGGGCCCATACTGGCCTTGGACTCATGGCAGTCTTCCTACCTCAGCCTCCCAAGTGCTGGGATTATAGGCATGCACCACCACGCCCAGCCCATGTGGTGCTGGGTAACTTGGTTACTGAGCGCTTGACTTAGCTCTTGCTACGCTTTAACCACTGAGCCATTCCTCCACCCTAGGCTAATATATTTCAAATGCTCAGTGGCTATATGTGGCTAGTGACTATTATTGTGTTCGTCACAGCTCTGAAGATACTATCTAGAATGAAGGTTGAGAAAACTTTCTATAGGGGGCCAGTTAGTAACTTTTAAGCTTTGTAAGGCTTATAGTGCAGTCATAAGTACTTTATTCTGCTTCTGTAGTATGGAAGCGGTTGTTAGTGGTACATAAATTAATACTCTGTCCCAGTAAAATTTTACTTACGGGCACTGAAATTAGAATTTTGTCATTTCCGTGTTAAGAATTTTACCCTATTGTTTACAAATGTTAAAACTGTTGTTAGCTAATTTTTATAAAACTAGGTAACAGCAGTGGAAAAAGGATAGCTTCTTCAACAAAAGGTACTGGGAAAATTGGACATCCATATGCAGAAGAGTGAATCTAGACACATACCTGTGCACCAAAATCAAATCAAAGTGGACCAACGACCTAGACAATTACAACTGAAACACTGAACCTTCTGGAAAACAAATTGGGCAAAAATCTAAAAAATGCAAAGGTAGGCAAGGACTTTCTTAATAAGACACCCAATGCAAAGAAGTGCCCCCCAGAATCAAAAAATGGGATTATTTCAAATCAAAAAGTTTCTACACAGCAAAGGAAATTATTAACAGAGGGAACAAACAGAATGGGAAAAATATTTACCATGTATACCCAGAAAGGAAGCTGATGACTTGAATGTACAAGGAACTGAAGAAAAACACCTCCAATTGCACGACCTAATTAAAAAATGGGCAACAAAAATGAATAGGCAGTTTTCAAAAAGTTCATATGTTCAGTAAATACGTGACAAGATGTTCAGTGTCCTTAGCCGTTAGAGAAATGCAAATTAAAACATCACTAAGATGCCCTAGAGATACCCTCTCTCTAACCATAGAGAGAATGGTGTAATTAACTTCAACAGCAGTCAGTGCTGGTGAGGCTGTGGGGGAAAAGGAACCCTCTTACACTGCTGGTGGGAATGTAAACTGGTACACCCGCTATGGAGGGCAGTATGGAAATCTCTCACAAGGCTGAAAATAAACATTCCTTTTGATTTAACAATACCTCTTCTGAGAATTTTTCCAAAAGAATTAAAAGCATCTTTTATAAAAGATACATGTATACCCATGTACATAGCCACACTACTAGCAGTAGTTAAAATGTGGAAGACACCATAATACCATCAACAGACCAGTGTATACGTAACTTGTAGTATGTGTACACAATGTAGTATTGCCCATCTGCAAAGATGGATAACAAAGGCTTTTGCAGTTAAATGGATGCAACTTGAGACCATCATGCTCAGTGAAGTGAGTCAGATGCAGAATGTTAAATATCAAATGGTTTCTCTAATATGAGAAACCCAGAATACAGTCATTTCATGATTCAAGGGTTATGGGAACTAGGGAGGAGGGCAAAAAGGGAGAGGGGAACGATTTGTAATTTTGATGTGAGATATATGTGCACAAAATAGTAAAATGGGAATGTTATGTCTTGCGTATATACATATTAATAAAATAGGTAAAAAACCCAAAATTAATTATCAGATTAGGATTGGTCTCAGATAGGGCCAGAAAGAATTAATAGATACAATTTTTAAAATACATTTTCTAAAATTAAAATGTCATCAAGAGAGTGTCTTGCCAGTTCAAACAAAAAAGCAGGTCTGTATACATGATTGGGGAGTTCGTACAGTATAGGAAATTGAAGGAGAGTTCATAGCAGTAACCATCAATAAAGCTGTAAAGGGATAGAATTAAAAACAAGCAGATTTGTAGTTTGAATCATGCTATGTACGATGAAGGGCCTCCCAGCTACTAATAGGAGACTTGGTGTGTGGGTATGAACCTATAGAATTTAGAAGCCATTAGGAATACATTACCTGGAGGACAGGTGAGTGCAAGAGAAACTCAAAATAGTGTTTTGAATAAAAATGACAGTACTAGTACGAAAGATCAGCAAGAAAGCAGTCATGTAACAGTTTATAGCAGACTTCAAAGCTTTAAAAAGAGCTTTAGGGGCTGGAGGAATGGTTCACTGGTTAAAGTGCTTGCTAATAAGTACTAAGTCAAGCACTAAGTACCCAAGTTTGATTCCCCAGCACCACATAAGCCGGGTTTGGTGGCGCACACTTTAGTCCCAGCACTCAAGAGTCTGAGACAGGAGGATTGCCATGAGCACAAGGCCAGCATGGGCTCCATACTGAGTTCGAGATCAGCCAGGGCTGCAGAGTGAGACCCTATCTCAAAAAAAAGAGCTTTAAATGTATATTTAGAATATTAAAGAGACAACGAACCTAAGCCATCAAAGATCATTAGCAGTCTTGGACCTTTCCTGAATTGACGTGTGGATTCAAGGTACTCTTGTCAGAATCTCAAGAGGGGTTAGTTTGAAATTTAAATTTTGGATTTTGATGTTTGTCCTAAAAAACTTGAAACCAGAAATTTTTATGAAGCTCTAAATAGAAGAAAGGTACTCAGCCATATTTCAAAGCAGTTGCTTATAGTGATTAAAACTGGTATTGGCCTAGGAATATACAGATAGACAGTGGACAAGAACACTTGTGTAGGAGTATATTGGAGGGGTAGGGTTAATAGGGTAGGGTAGGGCTGGCATGTATTTTTATTATTCTTCACATCCCTTATTTTAGTACATAGTAGATGTACAGATTAGTGAGTTTCATTTTGACTTGTTCACAGATATATGAATTTTAAACTTACAAGACTTCGATGAAGAAAATATTTTATTTCGAAAGCCAGCTGGGGAAAATTGGGTCTCATTCCTCTTGGATTGAAAACATAAATGAGAAAATGGTAGTATAAAAGTTTGATACATTTTGTCTAATCAATAGCCAGGGTACTACTATAAATCAAATTTTTTATTTGTAACAAAAGAGTATGTGGCCATCTTAATTTTTTTCATTAGTAGGTTCGTGTTCTGTGTATACAATTAAATACATATCATGCAACCATTAGAGCTAGACCAGCCTGGACTGCAGTGAGAGACTGTCTATGAATGCATGAATGAATAAATGAATGAAAAGAAAGAGCTAGACAAGTATATATTGACTTGAGATTTGTGATTAATTGGTAAGCAGGAAAGATATGTTGAAATATCATTACAGACTAGAATATAAAAGTGTGTGTGTGTCTGTGTGTGTGTGTGTGTGTGTGTGTGTGTGTGTGTGTGTGCATTCAAAAAATGAGAAGGAAGGGCACAATAAGCACTTGTCTAGCTTAGACAAGACTCTGGGTTTGATTGCCCAACTCCACATAAAGATTAACAGGGCATGGTGGTATACCCCTGTAATCCCAGCACTTAGGAAGATGAGGTAGGAGGAATATTGTGAGTTTGGGACCCACCTGGACTATAGAACAAGATCGTGTCTTGAAAAGAAAATTGAGAAGAATATAAGCCAATGTATTAATAGAGATTACGTGAGCCTACATTTTAATTCTTAATTCATTTATTAACAGCATATTTTAAAAAATGACTCATTTGTGCCTGGGCATGAAATCAGTGTTTTCAGTCATAGCCTGTGTTTTTAAAAAATTAAATAGATTATAGAAAGTAGATAGAAAAATTGAGTGGAATTGAATGTATTAGAACTTTGTAGTTTCTTTTCTTCTGCCGACCTTGTTTAGCATAATCTGTGTGTGTGTGTGTAGACATGAGGCTGGTATGAAATGTATTTCATATTGTGGATCATAACAAAAATTTTTGAAAATCAGTATATTTTTAAAATAGTGTAAGTTGTGGCCTCTTGATTCATGACTTTTGAGATATATTTTCCATTTTTTTTTAAATTGATTTCACCTACTTTTACACCCATGTCTCCCTTTTAAACTTGAACTTTTATCTTAATTTTAAATATATTCTGTACTTTTAAATATCCTTATGTATTGTTTTTTTATTGGTACTTGTCTCGGTTTTGTTCCTGAAAGACTACCCTTCCAGCACATTTTCAGCATAATCATTTTCAGTAATTGCATCAAAAGATCTCTCCAGTGATTCATCAACACTGAGGATTTTTTTTTCCTCTGATAATACTTAAAGTGTGTATTTAAAAATCTGTCTTTACTAAATCCATCCATATTGGCATGTGTTAAACCATTAGTGGACTTAAAGTCTTTCTCCTCTAAACTCATTCTTTTCCCTTGAGCAAAAGTCCAGATTAGTTAACAAAATGAGTCAGGAAGCTTTTTGTGAATCTTTATCCTAGTTATTTCCCCGTTTTTACTTCATTTTACTCTATGTTTTCTTCACCCCACCAACCTCATCTTCTAGCGTTGATTAGATACTTCTCTCCATGTTCTGGTATTTACATTATATTCCCTAATTGACTTGTTTTTCTCAGATAATGGAATGCTTTTTGAAAGCGTATCATACTCTCCTTTCTCACTGTTGAGTCTCTACCGCATAGTATGGCTTAGTGAAGATCTGAATGAGAAACCATTGACTACTAGTAGTTCTAACTTCAAACACTTATATGCCTGATAATGCCTAGCGAATACTGATACTGTACAGCCATACAATATTTAATTTTCACGAAAAAATTCATGGAAGACAACCAGCATTACACCTCTTTCTTCGATGAAAAGCTTTAGTCAAATATTGTTACATACTCAGGGCCACTTAGTTTTTAACTATCACATTTCTGCTTTCCCACCCCAGATTCAGAATAGAAATATTCTCACCTAAAGAAGAAAATGGTACTTTACATTTTTATTCACTATCTCTCCCCCTTTTAAATATAGCTGGTGTGTTCTCAGCAGGCCTTGCCCCAGCTGCGTTTGTGCCAAATCCATATATTATTAGTGCTGCGCCTCCAGGGACTGATCCGTACACTGCAGCGGGACTGGCTGCGGCAGCAACATTGGCAGGTAACTTAAAACTATTCATCATCCTCATTGCCTCTTAACAGATTGAGCTTTAATTTTGGTGTAAGCTTTGTTTCCTGTCACTTGAGCAATTTGAAATTCCTAGGGAAAACCAAAACAGCCCACAATGAACTAAAGTTTCCAGAGTTAATTTACTTTTACTGGAAAAGTAAAATTATATGACTACCAGGAAAAGCCTAAATATTAACTTTTTCTTCCCTATACATGGTTTGCCTTTCTACTTTTAGTTTTAGAAATCCTACACTGTTGACAAGGCATCTCTCTTTTAATGGCCAGTCCCAGTACTCAGATGATGTAAAGTTATTTTTTAGAAAATAAACTGGATATAGATGGAATGAATAAAGTTTCTTGAGTGGTGTTAAGTTGTGCAAGCCGAGGGATGGAAATGTAGGGTGGAATTGGAAGATGGAGAAAATTGCCACAACCTAGACTACTCAACAACTGAAATAAAAACCAATACTATTTAATGCTTGTTTAAGTAAGGGAGAAGTGTGTTAGACACAATCGGCAGAATAGTTTACTGATCTGATCTTAGTAAAAGTTACACAGTGAATTTGTTTTAAGTTCAGATGGCTACCGAAACAGAATTATTAGTCTTAGGCATGGCTTATGTTGTGCCTAGAAGCAAGAATATGTGGCTGTCAGTTGTTTACAAGTTGTACACTTGTGTCTATTGATGGGCTTATGTTCAGGACTCAAAACTGTCACTGATTAAATTTTCATACTCTTAACTGAAGTGATAGTTTTAAGTTTACTTCTGGTATTTATTTCTTTGATTATAACTTGAACAATCTACCTTCCCCTGGAGTTTAAAGATTTTGAAATTCAAGATTTTATTTTAAAAGAGAAGGAAAAGTTAACTTGAGAATCTTATTTCATATCATAGCTAGTTGACCAAAACTAACCTGTCAGGATTAGTACCTTTTCATGTAGAGATCTGCACCATAATTGTGAGCTTTTCTGGTGCTTTTTAAATGGATGTTAGTATGTAAAATGCTGGTAAATGATACATAAAAGAGAAACATTTCTGCGGGACAGAAAGAAGTAACTTTACCAAACATTTCGTTTGGGAACATTTAGGTACACTTAGACTATTTAGCATCAATCCTGTTCAGTAAAAATGCAGTGTGAGCCAAAAATGGAATGTCTAAGTATTAACAGATGAAATTAATTTCAGTAATACTTGGGATTTAGTTCAACATAGTCCAGCTATTGCCATTTGAGTCTGTGGTCAGTATTTTTTAAATTATTACTAATTTCTTTTTACTGCTAGGTCCTCATTTACAGCCCATCTCAGTTTGTCACCTTTTAATTGTTCAGTAGCCACAAGCAGTTTCTGGCCATGTTGGATAGTGAGGTTCTTAGGAGATATCTGGTTCTTGTTTTTATGATGTACCTTTTCTTTATAACATCATTCTTTTTCATAAAATCATTTTAGTATTCTAACACTCCTCACTATAAGTTGAGCTTATACCTCACTGTCTTTAAAAATATACTTTGCTTTTTATAAAGCTTTTCATTTGAGTGATACATGCAGTTTTACTGGGTTTTCTTTGGAAACAAAAGTAAAGCAAGAGTTTCAGTATTTTAAATAACACTGATTAAATGCCTTAAAATTTGACTCTAGGTATTTTAGGACATTTCATAACTTTTTGTTAGTAATGAGGCTTGGATATAATTGTATTTACTTTCCTAATACCAAATATCTTGAACAAACTAACGTAGAGGAGAAATAAAGTATTTTTAAAGAGAATTGATGATTTGACCCCAGGAAGTCTTGTACTTTATGGTGTCTAATGTTCCTGTTATTAATATCTATGTTTTTAATATTAGACTTGCAGATGGGCAGACTATGTACTGACAAACGGTTAAAGCATCCTGTCAGTTCATTGCTGACTTTGGGTTTGCTCATATCTCTCCTTTTGTAACACTCTTGAATACTTTCCTCTTTCAATTATTTGCTTCCTTATAACAGGATATAGCAAGTGTGAGTGGGCTGAAGATTGTAAGGACATATCTTGATTATGCCTGCCCACTTTTATAATCTAATGGTATCTGGCCTTACATTTAAAATCAGTGACTTTTTTTTTTTTAAATGGGATACGTTGGGGTTTATTTAGGTCCAGCAGTGGTTCCACCTCAGTATTACGGCGTTCCATGGGGAGTGTATCCAGCCAATTTATTTCAGCAGCAAGCTGCAGCTGCAGCAAGCAACACAGCCAGTCAACAGGCAGCATCACAAACTCAGCCTGGACAGCAACAGGTAAGTATTCCTTCATAATACTTGAGGTTTCTTTTCTTTTAAATTTAATGAGTTCCTGGTGTTTAAGATTTGTCTTTTCTCGTTTGCTTTGTTAGTGTGTTGCATGGTGCCTGGCATGTAGTTGGGGCATAACTGTTATGTTTATTCTGATCAATATTACATAATTTTTGTTGGTTTGTTTATTTTGCTGTCTTAAAGTCTCTAGTGGGTGTAAAATTAAATTTCATCACTTATTAAAAGTATGTTATTAATGTTTTCAAGTGATTGTCCTTTCGTTTTTTTCCAGGTATTTAAATTAATGTGTTTGCAACCACTAAAAGATAATTACTTTATATTTTTAAGAAAGAAAAGATGAAATATTTTCACTAAAGCTTCCCTCTCATTTCTTAAAAGCAGAAAACCGGTAAAAGTATTTAATTTTAGCCCTTTCAAAGAACAGTCTTTTTTTGTTTTGTTTTGTTTTTGTTTTTTGAGACAAGCTCTCCCTCTAAAGTCCAGGTTGGTTCTGAATTCACAACAGTCCTCCTTCCTCAGCCTCCCAGTCTGCTGGCGTGCACCACCGCAGCCGGCTTATATGGCATTGGGAACTTGAACTCTGTTCCTTGCACTTGCTGGGCAAGTGCTCCAACTGCTGCACTGTTACTCCCGTCTCTCAAAAAACTGTCTTGATAAATGTAGATAGATGCATTAATGATACATCTCAGAATTATAGCTATCATAGTTGTAATGTTTAAACCAAAGAAGCAATTTAATGATACATATGATCCTCCCTAAATTTTAACTGAGTTTTCTTTAATATACTTTAGTCCTGTATCAGTATTCTGGAAACCATTCTTTTGCTCAGTCCTTGAACATCATACCATATAGCATAATTTAGTAAATTATGTTTTAACCTGGGTCTTCTTTAGGCAACAATTTGAATATATTACCATAACAATAAACAGACCTGTGTTTGATGCTCATATATTTGCATCCTGAATTATTTTTTAAATTCTTAGTAAAGTTCATGCTGCTAGTAACATCACTACAGTAGCTGGCTGTTAAGAAATACTACAACTTGACCAGCCCTAGAACTTTGCACTTTGTTTTTCGCTAAGGTTTTATGTGAAGTTTTTTTGCTCTACATTACTGTCTCGTAACAGACAAATCCTAATTTTCTTCCCTTACGCTGTCTGTTTTCAGTTTTTAGCCTTACGGGAAAAAAAAAGAAAGTCTTTAAGGTTTTTTATTTTTCATTGAAGGTATTGCCATTCCTCATTCCCAAGTCTTTTTTTGATAAATACCCTTGGTTAAGAACACCTTCTGGGTCTTCCATGTTGTTTTATAGGTTTTTCCAGTTGTCAAGAGCCAGTTATGTTTTTATGTCACATTGTTTTTCATGCTAAGTATTCATCTATCGTTTGTTACTTTATGAAGCCACTGTTAAGCAAGTCACCCACCCTTTGTAGGTTCTCCGTGCTGGAGCTGGTCAGCGGCCTCTCACTCCCAGCCAGGGGCAGCAAGGTCAGCAAGCCGAATCCCTGGCAGCAGCTGCAGCTGCAAATCCAACATTGGCTTTTGGTCAGGGTCTCGCTACAGGCATGCCAGGTATATGATTTGGTTAATTGTGTGGCTTTCGGGGTTGATGGTGGAATTTGGGGATTTGTGGAAGTTTGAATGGACTTGTGGTAGTTGCTCACTTTGAAGAGTAAATGAATCAGAAAGTGTTTCTAAAGTCTTGCCTACTTTGTAGTAAATAATTTAGAACAGATAATAATAGCTGAGATCTGTAGTCATGTTTGTGAGACTCACTGACAGGAATTACAAATACATGTTAGAATTCTCAGTAGAGCCATTAATTTCTTACTCTGTAAGATTGATAGTATCCTTGCATCTGAAGCTACCTCAGAATTTTCAGTATAGTCCCTGAGAAAGTAAAAGCATGTGTTTAAAGTTGACTTGCAAGGTGAAACTTAATTGCCATTCCAATAGCAACGATGTTTACTATGTGCCTATAAAAGCCTAATATGTAGAACGTTATAATATAGTTTCTGTCTATTGCCTCTGAAACTTGTAGAGAAGGACAACACATACTGAAGTTTATGATGTATATTTTTGTAAAATTTCATATAAAATCACTATAATGGAGGAAGGAATGAGGGTAATTTTTTTTAAACCAGAAAAATCCTTGTTTTGTGTGTTTGTGTTTTATTAATTTATTGTTTGTTGCTGCTCTGTTACTTTTGTGATCTTGGTCAAGTTACTTTCCTGCTTTGAACTTTGATTTCAGTTTTGGAAAAATTGAAGGTAGTCTTAAGTTTATTCCTCAGGAGAGAGCCTGTCATTCATTTTAACTATCATCCCTGTGAACTTGTACCTGTATCTTGAGTTCATCTGTCCTGTGTTTACTTACTGATTTACTTATTAACTTTACTGTCCTCCAGAAGTAGAAATTCTTGCCTTCAAACTCAGTTAACTCTTGATTTCTTCTTCTGTACTCCATGTTCAGTAATCTTCCAGTTTTTTTTCCCCCTCCCTGTGGTAGAGATTGAATCCGGGGCCTTACCTAAGCTATGCAAGTTCTCTACCACTGAGCTTTTACCAGTTCTTGATCATTCTGTTTCCTGTTCATTTTTTGTTTTCTCTCTGTTGAAACTTTTCAGTTTCTTCTGACTCTTCTACTAATCTCTTCTGTTCATCTTTTTATTCCTCTTTCAAAAATACTTGTCATTCTATATCATTGTGGTTTTTAATGCTTTCTGTGCTTCAGTTCCAGGCTCCTTTTTCAACCAGTCCATCTCATCCCTCTAGTCTCATGCTTTAACACTCTAGACCACGTGCTGGTGTCTCTGAGCACATTATGTACTTTATGCCACTGGTTCTAGCACAGGTTTTTTAGTTTTGCATACCTTTTTATAAATTTTAAACAAAAGTGGTTTGTATTTAGATTTTTGTTTTCCTGTTTTTAAGGCCAGCTTTCTAAACATTTTATGATTAATTTTTCATCTCATTCGTTCGCAGTATTTCTTCAACGAAATCTTCTCAAGTCTTTCTCTTCCAGTGCTCATTCATTTAATTATTATTCCTCTTGTCTTCCAGTGACACATTACTGGCACTTTTCTTTTAAAAATACTGCTGTGTGCATTGCATTTCATGCAGCCCTTTATAAGCCAGGCCTGGAGGCCAGGCCAGTAGGCCCAGGGCTGTTGAGTCTCTTTACATATTTGATTCCAGCTTGAGTGACATTGCAAGACCCTCTCTCAAATCAAAAACAAGAACTGCTAGAGATGTGGTTCCATGTGAGGACCTAAGCTCAGTACTACTAAAAGATGGGCAGTAATTTACTTTTGGTGGTCTGATTTCTGAGTTCCACAACACTTATTTTAACATGTTTAAAGATGAGACATGTCTTCGAGTGGAAGGAGTTTTTTTCTCTCTGAAGGGAGGTTATTAGATCGATGACATCTGAGAATTAAGAAAATCATGTATTTCCTCTTTTAGCAAATTATTAATTTTAATAGTATGGGGACCATGCCTTTTAAATCTTTTTATATTATTTCTATTTCTATATCTCTTCCTTTCATTTTCCCATGCTTTCTATGTTCATCTAACCACTGAACAATCTCACTTATAGATAATAAAAGGGAAATTAGAAACTTTTGAACTGAACCATAGTAAAAATGCTACATACTTAACCTTGTAGCCTCCAGTCAAATGGAAACATAAGGGAAATCTGTACAGTTAAGTGGGTACATTAGAAGGTAAAGACTACAGATTAATGAACTAAGCCTCTTTCTGGAAACTTGCAAATAATAAAAATATGAGTTGATCTGACTGAAATAGACAATACATAAAAAGTATAAATTATCCTGAAGATTTTTTTATAAGATTGTGAACCTCTCAGAGGCTCATGAAACAGAGGGGATGTGAATGTAGCTCAGTGGTACAGCACTTGCCTTGTATGTACAGGTCCCTGGGTTTGATCATCAGCACTTGGAAGGAGACAAAAAGACATAAATACTATCCATAAAATTTAACAGTTGTAAAAAGCAGCAGGGAAGGATCTTAATTAGAAAAAACTTAGACCAAAAGTAGTAGCAATCTTTATTCCCTTTTTTTCATATTTATCCTCAACAAATACACCCAAATCCATATCCAGTGACCTTTCTATTTCCATGTCTCTGTGGTCTGGCCACTATTGCATTTTGCCCAGGTTGGTTTTCAGTGTGGGTTCTCATATTTCCTCTTTTCTCCTGGACTCTGCACAATAGCCACAGTGAGAAAGATACCATGTTAACTCATTCCTTTCAGAACCCCACCCTCTGTGATGGTGCCCTGCCTTTTCAGAGTAAAAGGCTAAGTCCTTTCAGTGAATGGTAAAGATCTGGTCCCTCCTTGTCCATTTTGATTTTTCTGCATTTCTTACTCTATTGAAACCATCCTGCCTTACTTTTTGTTTCCTCCATGGGAGAGGTTTTTCTATACTTGATTTATTCTGTTTTGGGGATTTTTCCTTCTACTACGTCATGTGGTCATGGACGAGGTAGTTTTTGACCCCATAGCACTACTCTCACCACCCAATACTTCATACCCAGCACCCTCATCTGAATTTTATCTCCCTTCAGAACATGAAATTTATTTATTTTTACAATTTGTAGTAGGAAATAGTCTCCTTGAGAATAGATACTTTTTTCCTTTCTGCATCTCAGTATTTAGAATGGTACCTGGAATATGGTAGCTACTTGATCAATATTTGTTGAGTGGTAAATGCATGAACTGTGAATAAGCTGAATTGGGAATGAGAGAGGATAAGATAAACATTCTAAGAGGAAGAAGCATGTTGTCTTTGAAGAGTTTGAATCCTCCTTATTCCCAGAGCATAAATAATAGAAGAGTGCCAGGTGAAATTAAAAAGGTAGCAGCAGGTCACATTGTGGGCCATTTCAGATTTGTTACTCATTTTAAACCTTTTGGCAGGTTTTGAGCAGGAGTAGTGTATTAGGTTGAATATTAAAATGTCACTGTGGAGAATAGATTATAGAAATGGGGTAAAAGAATCTGGACATAGGTCTAATGGTAGCATAGTGGCAATCAGGAAAATTGGTGGATTTGAGAAAAATTCAGAAAGTTAAATGAGCAAGTCTTGGAGGAATTGACTGTAGCTAGGTCCTGTCTTGGGGAATTTACGAACATCATTTTGGCTAAGTAGCAGTTAACATGCTTTTAGATTTTTTTCTCTAGTGTATTGCACCCAAATGTCCTCATGGATTAACTCTTACATTCAGAGATACTAAATAGATAATAATTCATTTGAACAAGAATATTTTGTGTGTCTTGAAGTTAATAGTAGGCTATTTATACCAGCTCTAATTATTGACTGACATCTGCAGCTTGAGATTTACTTACTAGCAATGATGGGTGTTTTGTTAGCAATGTACTAATGCTTATACTTGGTTGGAAACCATGTATTTACTTAGATTGCACATGAAGGTGTCAGTCTTAGTGATGAACTGTTTATCCCAGTATAAATAACCCTAAACTGAATTTAGTCTGTTGTGGTGGGTATTTTGTTTGGTTTTGGGTTTGGGTTTTGGTTGGTTGTGTGTGCTTTTAAGTCTAGGCTGGTCCTGAACTCACTAAGTAACTGATACTGGCTTTGAATTTGTAGCAGTTCTCCTGCCTCAGTCTCCCGAATGTTGGGATTACAGGTGTGCACCACCCTACCCAGCTTATGTAGTGCTGAGGAGTCAACTCAGACCTTTGTACTTGTTAGGCACATGCTCTAACCCCTGTGCTGTTACTCTGGCCCAAGTCTGCTGTGTTTGAAGGCAGTTAAGTTTTCTTGCTGCTTTATGGCTCATTTTACTGTGATTTTTGCTTCTATAGTCTTAACCAAATAAAACATCAAAAATTGGTGTTGAAGTATAAATTCAATGTGTTCTGTGTACAAAAAACTTTTAAAAGTATTATAACTTGCCAATGTACGTATGCTGGTAATTGTCAGACAGTTGGTTGGAGTTCTCGTCTGTGTGAAGCAGCCTTTCTTGTCCTGAGTTCCAGACTGTTAAGCCTTATTAACCAATGCACACTGCATTTATAGTTGACATTTGTCCTTTAACTTCTCTTCTTTACTCTAAGACAGTATCTGTTTTGTACCATCCTTGGGGAAATGAACAGAATTATCGTGAATTGTATTAGGGAAAATATTTTTTTGTGGCCCATAATGGAAAGACATTTTTTAAAAAGATGTTTGTTAAAATTTAAGAAGTTTAACTCTTGTGTTGCTTTTTCATGTATTTAGTAATACCTTTTCCTATGCTTGCTTTTTTTTGGTATTTAAGGGTTTTATAGTGTAAAGTAGCTATTGATTTTGGTTGACAAGAACACAAATGGAAAGGAAAATAAACATAGAGGTTTCTATAATAAGTGCTTTCATTAGAAAACATTTATTTTGTTATCTAGGCTATCAAGTAATAGCTCCGACTGCCTATTATGATCAGACTGGTGCCTTAGTGGTTGGCCCTGGAGCAAGAACTGGCCTGGGAGCTCCAGTTCGGTTAATGGCTCCAACACCTGTTTTAATTAGTTCAGCAGCAGCGCAAGCTGGTAAGTGTTACTGATCTTTAGGGATTTTACTTTTATTTTTATTCTTATTTTTGCTGTTTGAGATACTGTTGTTTTGGTTTTTTAAATTTTTTCTCTAAGTTATTAGTATGTATTTGTGGTTACATAATAGTTACATTAAGCTTGAGGGACTGGTGTACACATATAACACATCAACTTCACATTCACAGAAATGTCATTTTTAAAATATAAAATAGTTCCCTCAGTAATGTGAACAAGAATCTGATATTTATTTTGCAGCAGCAGCAGCAGCTGGAGGAACTGCAAATAGTCTCACGAGCAGCACGAATGGTCTGTTTCGACCAATTGGCACTCAGCCACCACAGCAGCAACAGCCAAGCACTAATCTGCAGTCTAATTCATTTTATGGGAGCAGTTCATTGTCTAACAGCTCTCAGAGCAGTTCTTTATTTTCTCACGGACCTGGTCAACCTGGAAGTACATCTCTTGGCTTCGGAAGTAGTAGCTCTTTGGGTGCCGCAATAGGCTCGGCTCTCAGTGGATTTGGTTCTTCAGGTAAGTTTGTTTTTAAGCTAAGTATACTCTTGAGTGGACATGAGGTATTTGTGTATTTTAAACAATAACAACAGCAGTAATAGCATATAGGGTAGAAAGGACAGGAATAAAGTATTGGGTTATTGGTTTGATTTTGATATCTCCTGTAAATATCTTAAACATTTATTAATTTAACTCACTTCTAGTAGGACATTGTTTACTCAGAGTATTACACATTTTCATTTTTCTCTAGCTTTAAGAATCTGTTACCATAATTTCTGTTTTGGTAAGGTTTGGAGTAATTTGTTATGTGCTAACTAGTACTTTCTCATTTTCTGCATATTGTTTGAGGAGACGAATGCTGTGTCATTTTAAATTTTGGATGTTTCTAAAATATTTGATTATCATATGGTTCATTCTTACCAAGTGGTGGTTAATTATGGTTTTCTTTGTCATAATAATTTTTATACATATGTATGTTTATATATTGAAACATTCTAAACAGTTCCCTAAAAACTACCAGAATTCTTTATTTTAGATTAAATAATTTACACTTTGTTACTAAAACCTCGTTTAAAAGACTATCAATTTTATATGACACTTAAGAATAATTTCTTAATGAATTCATAAATAGCTCCACATTAGGCAAAAACGCCAATCTTAAATCAGTTGATAAAATTGTCGGTCTTTAAGAGGTGAAAATACTAATTTGGACCTCACGAGATTTTCTGTTAACATCCTAGAATCGCTAATACCTGGTTTTTATCTACTTCCGTACCACATCAGAAATAATTTTTTTATGGTGTGGGAAATGGCAAAACTAGCATAATCAATGCTCTGGAAAAGTGACTTGAATTTCAGCATTCAGATTTGCAAGAAAAATGTTTTAGAACAGCTGTAAACATTAGGTACAGAATCCTTTTTGTCATTTTAATGAAATACAATAAGAAATACCACACTTGCCCAAAACACATTTTTGAAAGAATGGGCACAAGAACTTAAAGGGGAAAAATCTGGAGTTTGTTCAATCGGTTAATTTTTCTACCTCAGGTTTGTTTGTTTTTTTTTTTTTTTTTTTTTCATCCTGTAGTACTTACCTATTTTTTTTTTTATATCAGCCTCACACATGACTATAAAACTCATTCCTTGTTTCTAACACATTTGGGATATTTCCCTCAAAGAATCTTAAATATACTGAACAAAACTGAAAGAATATCTAACTTAAAACTAAATTTTGTGAAAAGAAGTAGTTTCTAACCCATAGATTGTAAGCCACATACAGAGCTTTGATAAATTCCCATGGTCCCTTTTCAAATGTAATGGTCTCCCTATTTATTTGTCCTAGATTCTCATTTATCTCTTGGTTGAGACTTTTTCAATACCTTTAGAAATGATTGACGTGAACACTTGAATCTCTAGAGATGTCTGTTTTTTCAAAAACTGAACTCAATGCCCTTCATATTTATAAGCTACTTGTTCAGTTGTGACATGCAACCTCATAAAGGCCCATTTTACCTTTTTTCAGGTGGCTTTAGTCTCACCAGCCACTAAGCAGTCTTCTCCCTCCTCTTTGATTGTTCTTGAGGGTTCATTTAAGTGCTGTGTATATGTGCTCTTAAAAATACCCGCCAGTTGTCCTTTCACAGTGTGGTGGTTATATACTTCCATGGCAACTGGAGTGATGGTGTGCATGTACACACAGCTATTCTCTTATCTGTATGATGAAGTCTTACTGAACAGTATTGATCTCATTTATAATGCATTTGGCCAGGAAGCTTAGTCATTGGGATATGTAATTAATCCTTTCTATTACCTGTTATTTTAAAGGTACTGTTATAATTGGAAGTTTGTAATTTAACATATTACAAATGACTGACCAATTAGTGATTTCATTCTGTCTAGCCTCTTAGATGTTTTAGGTACTTTTTTTTTTTTTGAGACAGGGTCTTACTCTGTAGCTCAGGCTGGTCCTGAATTCATTTGGAGCCCAGGCTGGCCTTGGACTTTAGGTACCTTTTGTTTCATTTTATAGTAATAATGTTGCATATAAGGATATAGTAAAACTGTAAGAGCTAACTTATTTATGTTTAAAATAATTTCTGGGGACTGGAGGAATGGCACAGCAGTTTAAGCTCTTGCCTTGCAAGCAAAGGCCCCAATTCCCCAACATCACATAAAGCTAGGCGTGGTGGTGCACGCCTGTAATCCCAGCACTCAGGAGGCTGAGGCAGGTGGATTGTCCTGAGTCCAAGGCCGGCCTGGGCTACACCAGTGAGTTCAGGACCAGCCTGGACTACAGAGTGAGACCCTGTCTCAAAAAAAAGAGAATAAAAAAAGAAAAAGGAAAAAGTAATTTCTGAATTGTTTTTAAATGCTTAGTTTGATGTCTTTTCAGAGGAAAGTAATATGGCATGTGTCAAAACTGGTTTCTTTGGTTATTTCCCCTATGAATGATAGAGCTGTTGTCATTAGAGAGCTGTTGTCCTTTTTCCTTATCAGTTAAATTGTTATTTTGAAGTAAATAGGAATTTAAATTTTAGTATGTAATAATGTTTTTCAAAAAAATCACTTTGACAGTGTCCTTTTAAATTAGCATAGCTAATGTGTACGTACTGTGTACCGACAGTTTCAGCCAAACCAGCTCAGAACTATTTATTACATTAATACGTTTATTTTTGCTATTAAAATACATACAGCTACCTAGCAATTTTTCCTTTAGTATGATATCATAAAATGTGAAATTTTCAATAATACAGAATCAATTTTTCAGGAACTACATTGACTGGTAATAAAAGTTGAATAGCATTGTAATCTTGTGTCTAATATGGTAGCATGAGCCTGATTTTTTTTTTCTTTATAGGCTTTTAAATTTAGCAAAACCAGTGAAATTTTAGTTTCTGTGTTGCAAGCTTAATTTGGTTTACCCATCATGTCCTCTGCTTGTTTTCTTTAAATCACATGCTGTATGACCTACTTAGGTATGACTTGTGATTAGAAAACCAAGGTTTAGAAACATTACAATTCCTTGAAAAGAATTGCCATATTGGTCCGAATATAGAGCTCATCCTTCAAATTTTGTTTGGCAGGTTAAGAAATATAATGTGAAATACTCTTAAACGCAAAAAGTGGTAATGTGTAGGAATAGGAAGTATACTTGGAAATAATGGACTCTAAATGAAACTTGAGAATTTAATACATAGTAAAGAATTCTGTTAAAAATGAAAAACAATCTGGGTTGCTCTTTCGGGCATAAAAAGTATTAGAACTAATAGAAGTAAGGGTATGTAGTGTGAATTGTAGTGTGATGAAGGATGTGAAGTAAGAGAATTTGTATATATCATCTTAGCAGAAAGAAAAGCTTCATTCAGACTTCTACTTGAGTAAGTGGCTCAGGAGGCCAATACTAGAATCTTACGAATGAGGAGTCGTGAGATGTAGGAAATGAAAACATATCTTTGGTGTAGTAATAGTCACGAGAGCTGTCAATTTTCTTTTTTTTTAAAGTAATATTTTCATTTATATTTTGTAATTTTAGTGGTTGGATAACAAAATGTAAAGCATAAAATGTACTAAAGAGTTAGCTCTCCTCAGTACCTCACAACTGATATTCGGGCCAATATGGACTTAATGAGCTGTGTTTTGAACACAGAAGCCAGATCAATTGTGAATGGTAAAGGAAATGTATTAAAGTTCCATGTGTTAATAATATAATCTTGGCATGAATTGAACCAGATTCCAAACATGAGGATAATACCTAAAGTTAACTTTATTGGAGTCCAGTCTTTAGCATGTCTCAGACAACTTGCTGTACCAGGGTTTGTAAATCATACCAGGGTATTAAAGCACAGTAATCTTGTGTCATGGTAAATGTGTGTGAAATAATGGAACATATGCCTGGTCTGTTAAGTATTTGCTTACTTTATTGGGGTGCATTTATACCCTTTTATGATTAATAAGTTAGTATATATAGTTATCACAGTAATTATCTTCTCCATAATGTTTCTAAAAATAATTATTGTGATCACTTCTGTTATTGCCCAGCAAGAGTTGGGGATAGGTTTTATTCAGTTAACACTGTATGTAATTAGGGTTTTTTTTATTTCTTCTTCAGTTGGCAGTTCTGCGAGTAGTAGTGCCACAAGGAGAGAGTCTCTATCTACTAGCTCTGACTCTTACAAAAGATCTAGTAGCAGCCTAGCACCCATAGGGCAACCATTTTACAATAGTCTGGGATTTTCCTCCTCTCCAAGTCCAATAGGCATGCCTCTGCCAAGCCAAACTCCAGGACATTCACTTACGCCACCGCCATCACTTTCATCACATGGATCCTCATCCAGTTTGCATTTAGGTAAAAAAAAAACCCAAAACCCTTTTTATTTGTATGTATACATGTATGTGTGTTTGTGTGTATGTTTATAATATATGTGAAATATTTGATGTTGGATAAAACATGCCAAATTACTTTTGCTTTTAGATACTAGCCTTTTTAAAAAGCTCTACTTTCCTGAAAAGTCACAGTGAGGGTCTAATATACACTAAGGTAAAGACCCCCGATTTTATATTTTGTTTCTTTTATGAAGTGCAATGGTGTGGTTTTTTTTCTTGTCTGTGCCTTTGATTTGTGTGTTCTAGAAGAGCATCTGAAGAGTCAACTTATTTATACATGATAGTGAAGGACAAATTTCACTATCAAAAGTTTCTGCACACTTTAAGAAAAACATTATTTTACACAACAACTGAGCTTAAGTAATTTAGTATGTAGTACAATGGTTTTTACTTTGGCCTGAATAACTGGCCATTTTAACTAAGTGTTTTGTCAGAGGATATGAGTTTAGTATGTTGGTGCATTAGAGAAGAGGATGGGCATGTGCCATGTACTTCTTTAGAATGTGGTGTTAAAGAAAAAATATTTTACGCTTGCTGTACCCGCAAAGTTGGAGCATTTATATTTTAACGTTGTACCACCTTCAGATTGGTGGTTACTTTTTACTCCTCTCTGGTAACAGTATATTTTGAAGGGTTTTTGGACATCAGAGACTGTGTAAATCCCTATCTTTTCAAAGAAATTATTTAAAATGAGTTAATTTTTTTATAATTCTAGTTACTTTAGCTGAAATTGAACAATTCTATTGTTTTTATATGCTTAGAAACATTTAAGCTAGCTTGTGATTTCAACTGTAGTGTTGCTCTTGTAAACAGAGACTATAAGTTACTAATTCTTTTTCATCTCAAACCCCAGCCATATGGTATGACAGTTATTTCCTCAAGCTCATTAATAACTGAGTGTCCATATAACAGAGTTATCTCTTGCAGTGATCATTTAAATTTTTGTTAATGCATGGTGGGCTAGGTTTCTTGTTTAGAAAGGTCTGGCCTTTCACTGCAAATTCTGGACCTTTACTCTTGGGTAGATAATTTGCTTTTGTGGGGATGTTGACTATATATAACCAGTTAATTTATTCGGATTGGATCCTAAAATCAGTTTTGCAACACTACTTATGTAGACTTGCAAACATGGTAGAATTTTAGACTAATACCTTCCTTCAACTTACCATCTCTTCTTATTCCCTGGTCTGTGTTCTGTTATTACTATTCAGATATGCCCTCTCTCTTTCCCTACCCCATGATAATACGGACACAGAAATTTGAAACGAAATCAGTAATAGACCTGTCATGCTAGTTTTGTGTTTTATTGTTAAGATTATATTTGTCATGTCCTGTCATCTTTTCAATAGGTAAGTTTCAGATCAGATTTCTGTTGAACTGTTAATTGCTTATGTTGTATTTAGAGCTTGTGTAAATGGCCTTGTTTTGCATAGCTTACTTGAGAAGCTGGATTTAAGTGATTCTTTTTTTTAGATGTTTGTATAATTAAACTGCGATCTTAAGTATGTGCTTGTCTACTTTTTAGAATCTAGCCTCATACTTGTCTAGGAAGGAATTGCTAGTCATTTATAGGACATCAGCACCACATGAGCCAGCAGAACTATATTTTCAGTATAATACTTTCATACCCATGGTTAAACTCCTTGGCACAACTTTTTTTTTCCTGCCATGTGTGGTACTGGGTATTGAATCCATGACTTTCACACTAAGCTGCACCCTTGATTTTAAAGCTGAGTCTCACTGACTTGCCCAGGCTGAATTTGAATGTATACTCATACTGCCTCAGCCTTTCATAGTGTAGGAGTATAGACATACACCATGACACTTGGCCTGTGTTTTCAATTGTTGTAAATCCTGAGGTGAATTTCTGCTTGAATCAAGTCTCAAGTACTTAAAATACCTATAGAAATGGAGCTTGTGTGTTCATTTTCATTATTCATTTTACCTAGCACACATATTAAGAATATAAAATCTGTAGAGCGACCTATCTTATAATTAAATTCATTCTGTTATTTTGTTGAGGTATTTTAAGATGTAAACATTATAACCATCATAGCTATCAGCAGGCCTTGAGATATGCTTTCTCAAAGTATTTGATGAAATATGTTAAGCTGCTAGGTTATTTTGAATAATTAAAGATTTTTTTTCTCTCAGATTTGCATCCCTGTTTTCAAGCACATTGAATTTTATTCTTTGGTTTTTCTAATACATTTTTGTTTTCTTTTAAAAATTAATAGTCATAACTACATTATACAATTTCAAGTTAATAATTTCTTTTTGCAATTTATTCATTTAAATCAGAACCCAAATAGGAGTGTACAATTGCATTTGTTTGAGATGTCTTAATCTGTAATTGTTTCATTCTTTTTTTTTCTCATTTGTTGAAGAGACTTGTCCTATTTTAATTTACAACATTTTTTATTCTGCTGATTGCCTCCAAATGATGGTGTTCATCATGTGCCTATGTGTATCTCTGTATTCTTTGTAAATGGAATTCGGTCTGGAGGCTTGGTCAGATGGTTGATAGGCTGACTTATTTATTTTGATAAGATGTGGTTCTGTGTACTTTCTTGTCGGGAGATACATCTGGCTGTTTCCACTGTAAGATTGCCAGCCTAATCTCCCTGATGATTTCAGCAGCTTCTGATTATCACCTAAATGGTTTTTTCAGAGGTTGCAAAATATTGATACTTTAGTTTTCTCATTTGTTCTACATTTAGTATCTGGAAATTTACTGTGAAGAATTTTTCCTCATCAATTGCGAGATTGCCCTGAAAGATAATTCTAAAGGAATTTAGGATAAGGAATAAGGATTGATTCTTTTCTCTTCTTCTTGAATTTTTGTAATTAAAAAATCATTGCATTATTTTTATAAAATTGCATGTCCTACCACCGTCAAATATGGGTTTAAAAGAGAATCACAGGATCAGTGATACGTATTAGTAGAAAAGAGAGACAAAGTCACACATGAGATTTCACAGCTAGAGAATATTTTACAAATAAGACAGATGGATAAATAAATAAAAGTGTGGTTGATAGCTTCATTATTAACTGCAAGTGAATCGATTTGTGGTACAATTTAGATGTGTTAGTCCCTTTCAATCTGACATCATTTTTACACTTGTTTTTTTAACTTCCCCTCCCCCCTATTTTTTGAGACAGGGTCTCACTCTGTAGCCCAGGCTGGGCCTGAACTCAGAACAATCCACTCGCCTCAGCCTCCTGAGTGCTGGGATTACTGGTGTGAGCCACCACACCTGGCTTAATGTGGTGCTGGGGAATTGAACTCAAGGCCTTGAGCTTGGCAAGCACTTTAACCACTGTGCCATTCCTTCAGCCCCATCAATTTTTGATTCTTAGATTATATTATCTGTAGCTACTCAGAGCCAATAGAAAGGAACAGGACAGAGAAGAATTTCCTTAGCTCTTATTCTAAAATGGAAAAGGCGGTGTAAAATTCTGGTCTTGATATTCAGCATTGCATATCAAGTGAATTATTTTCTCATGTTATATTGATCACAAGAAATAGAGGTTAAAGAAATTACCCAGAGTTATTTTTCTTTAATCATTCCCTCCAATCAAAGACAGAATTCTGTGTTTTGAGATGTAAATGGTACCCACTTTGTGGTGGTATGTCTTAACTGCTTGAACTTCACAGTGGTGCAGAAGCATACCCCTACAACCATTCTCACTTTTAGTATTCAGTGAATTAAACATTATGCAATACTTCATTGAAAGTAAGCTTTGGGGTTTTTTTGTTTGGTTGGTTGGTTGGGGTTTGTTCTTCTTCTTCTTCTTTTTTTTTTTTTTTTTTTTTGCAGTTTTAGGCTAATGTAAGTGTTATGTACATGTTTGAGGTAGGTCAGGCTAACCCGTAATGTTTGGTGGGGTGAGAGCATCTGCCTCACTCCAGAGGAAGAACTCAGCTACTTCCAGAACTGTCTTCTTTTTTTGTCCAGAGCTCACCAACTAATTCCTATTTGAATTCTTTCTTTCAGTGAACTTAGAAATTATAATGTGGGTGATTTCTGATCTGCCTTAAATTTTTATGTTTATAGTAATTCAGTCAGTATGAAACTTTTTAGATATAAAGCAGTATATTTTTGTTATTTAACATAGGTTTTTGTCTTCTTCCCTTAAATCTCATTTTTTAAAAAACTCCTTTATTTTCTTTAAGAAAAAGACACTGAAAACTGTAATGTGAGCTTTCCACTTAATAAAATTATTGATAGATAGCTATCAGTTCTGAAGACACATAAATGTTTGTGTTCCTTAAGTAAGTGGCATGTGTTTTGCAAATTAGAAAATTTTGTGACTTGTCTTAGTCAGAAAATTTTGTATTGAGGGGCTAGAGGAAAGGCTGAGCAGTTAATGTCAAACACTAAGTACCCAGATTCAGTTCCCCAGCAGCACCATATGCCTGACGTGGTGGCACACCGCTGGAACCCGCCTGTAATCCCAGCACTTAGGAGGCTGAGGCAGGAGGGTTGCTGTGAGTCCAAGACCAGCTTGGGCAGCGTAGTGAGTTCAGGTCCAGCCTGAGCTACAGAGCAAGACGGGGGGGGGGGGGGGGGGGGGAAGAGATTGAGATTTGTTTTGAGAAATAGATATAATACTAACTTTTAGGGTTATTTTTCCTATAAAATAGTTGTCACTTGTTGAAAAATTTCTGACCCTGGCAGGTATATTCAGCTGTTCTTCTGAGATGAAATGATTAAATGTTAAAAAAAAAAAACCCAAGTGAAAAAGTTGGTTATAAATAAGGTAGTGTGCCATTTTTCTCTTTGTTGTATGGTCATTAATGAAAACCGAAAGCTGTAAATTACCTTGAGCCCAGCAAGGTGGTAATGTTTGTAATTCCAGCACTCTAGGAAGCTGAGGCTTCAGTGTCACAAGTTTGAGCCCAGTTTGAGCAAAGTTCAGAATGTAGCCCAGTGCAAAGGTCCTGGGTATGATCCAATATATGTGTGGTGTCTATAGATATTGATGTGTGGCTATATACACCTGTATCCATATGTCACTGAAAGGGATGTTCATTTCTTTCTAATTAGGGACATAGGCTAGCTCAGTGTTGTGTCCATTAAAAATGAGATGAGGGATACAGGCCCCCTCTTCACATGTTGGGCAAGAACTTTTATCTTTTTCTTTTCTTTCTTTAATGGAGACCTACTTGGGTTTCCTCCTGGCTTCTCAACCAAGGGCTTTTTCTTTTTTCTCTTTCGTTCGGTTCAATAAACTGTGCCTGCTTTTAAAAAAAAAAAAAGAGATGAGTCTTAGAGATGTGCTCAAATCAGGAGATAATAGAATTAAGACCCGTGTGCAGTTCTCATTTCTAATACTATCCTTGCTTTTTCCTTTATGCTGTTTTACAAGGAACTGAACAGTTTGCAAAGTATATAAGTACTCTGAACAGCCTCGCAGAAATTGTTTATCTCCCTGTAGCCTAAGGTAACCTTTTTTTACTAAGGTATATTTAAGATTATTAAACTTTTAGAGCTGTTCCTTCAGTTAGATTTATATAAAAGCTCTTGTCTAAGTACTTTTATTTGTGTGTGGGGTTTTGTTTGTTTTGAGACAGGGTCTCATTCTGTAATCCAGGCTGACCTTGCACACATGGCAACACTCCTGCCTCAGCTTCCTGAGTATATCCAAGCTCTTTTAAAGTCCAAATATATTTAAAGTCATTTATTATGAATAGAGAATGTAAAAAAATTCTAAAATTATTGCTAATATGGATGAGCTTATTATTTTCTATGAAATTTATTGATCTTAATTTGCTAGTGTGCATTATTATGCTTAGTAAAATTTCTTCATTAAAAGTTAGCTGTCAGTTCTGAAGACTTGTTAGGATCTTGTATTCATTAAGAAAATGGTATGGTTTTTTTATTGCCTTTCACATTATCTCTGATTTTTGTAGTTGTAGCCTGAGAATATTTTCACCAGTTAGTAAGATAATCAGAAATTTGAGACTAGAAAATATGTGATCTGAAATCCTTTACTTGAGGTGTGTATTGAAAATACCTAGTACAGATTGAATATCCTAATCCAAAACCTCAAACCTGTAATTACTTAAACAGAGGGAACCAAACTTAGGGCCTTATGCATGCTAGACAAACATTCTACTAAGATTACACACCTCTGGTCTGAAACCTGAAACTTCTGGAACATTGATGGTGGCACTCAGAAAGTCTTAATACTAGATCATTATGGTCCTAATATAAAGGTGGGAGCTTATGAGATTGAGATAAAAAAGTTTTTTAAAGCCTAGTTTCCTTTAATTCGTGTTTTACAATGCGATCCTGTACCCTACAAGTATATATTTCACAGAGAGGAGCATTCTCTTTTTTTCTTTTTGATTTGTTTTCTTTTGTTTTGTTTTGGGGGGGGGGGGGGGGCGGGGACAGGGTCTCACTCTCACTCCAGGCTGGTCCTAAACTCACTATGGACTCCAGGCTGGCCTTGGACTCACAGCAGTCCTCATGCCTCAGCCTCCTGAGTGCTAGGATTACAGGTGTGCACCACCATGCCCAGTTTATGTGGTGCTGGGGAATCGAACCCGGGTACTTAGTGCTTGCTAAGCAAGTGCTTTAACCACTGAGCCATTCCTTCAAACCCCATTCTCTTTAATTTTGATGAACTTAATTCTGTGTGTCACTTACTCTTAAGAATTTTCCTGGAGCTTACGTCTTGCTCTGTGTTTATAATGCATGTGAAGGGAGTACAGGAACAAAAACATAGCTTTTAAAATAAATGTGATTTGTTTCTGGAGAGATTTGCAACCTTAGCCCCATAATTTAAAAAGGAAAGCAGCGTGTGCCATGTCGTTGCAAAATTTTAATTGTTTCCTTGTGGTGTAACTTAAAATAAATCCAGTGGAAGAAGGGCAACTTTTTTTACACCATAAACTAAGAAAACATTGACAAAAATTAAGGAAAACTTAAGTACATGGAAGGATGTGCTACATTTAAGAGATAAAAGACTGGGCACTGTAAAGATGCTAGTGTTTTTGTCAATGTGTGGATTAACACTATCTTGATAGTTTTTCAGGTTTAAAAATGAGATTGACAGGTTAATTTTTAAAATGTGGCTGGAATCTGGGTGTGGCATCTCACACTTGTAATTCCAGCACTTTGGGAGGCTGAGGCAGGAGGATCAGAATTCAAGCCCAGCATGGGGTAAATTAATGAGGCTTTATCTCAGAATAAAGAAAGGGCAGGGGATGTATCTCAGTGCAAAGGCCCTGCAGTTTAGTCCCCAGTACAGCAGTTAGTCAACACAGTCTTAAAGAACGAAGCTAGAGAACATAATAATAACTGCTAGATAGAAAAACTCATAAGGCTGCAATTAAAATTACAAACAAATTATAATATTGACACCGGATAAATGAGTTGACCAGAGGAACAAAGTAGATGATCCCAAAGTGGAGCCACTCCCTTAGTTCCCTGATTAAGGTACTACAACATCATGTGTGCAGAAGTCTTTTCAGTAAGTTAGGATGGACCAGCCAGATAATCCACATGAAGGCACATGGACTGGGACTTCTTTTTACACTGTGTGTGAACCCTCATTCTAACAGAAAGAACTACATGTAAGAAGCAAAACAAAACTACTGATTTTAGTCCTAGCTTACTCCCAAGTGCCTTTTTGATTTTATTTCTGTGTGATATCTTCCTGAGTAAATTAAATGGATCTTGTTCTAACAAAGTATAATTTAACCTACTATTATTTGGTGCAAAAAGTATCATTTTTGAGTGTCATGTATTTCTTTGTCCTCTTCTACCTGTTAACAATTGCAGCCTTATGAGTTGAAGCCACACAAAACTCTACACCCATTTGATAGAATAACAAATTTGCAAAGAAGGCTATTGATAGAAATCATACGTAATCATAATTTGAAGACTTGATCTGTTTGGTAAAGGAGGGAAAAAAGGGAATCAGAAAAAGTAAGAAAGTAACTTTTCGTGGGGTTGGGTTCGCCTGGAGTTGAATTGCAGGGCTTTTCCGTTGAGCTACATCATCAGCCCATTTTTTATTTTTATTTTGAGATAAGGTCTTGCTAAGTGAATAAGTTGCCCTTGCTGGGCTCAAATTTGTAATCCTCCTGCCTCAGCCTCCCAGAGTGCATATTGTTGTTTTGTTACAGAAATTTTGGCTTATAGTTTGTATTTAGCTGTGTTTTTGTAAGATTTCCACATGAAGATAATATGCTTGACATGTTTGTGCTTTTTATATTAATCTGCTGAAATGATGTGAGAGATTATACTTTTTTAACTAGGATCATCTTCTTCTTTAAAGTTATTAAAATTTCAGCCTTTCCAAAATAAAATTTTGGTGTCGTCACATGTCAAATGCACAGTTAGTAGTAATTAGAAAAAAAATTAAGAGTTTATATTCTATATCTTCAGTTGTTTTCTAGGTTTAAGTGTGACATTAACTTTTTTGCATGAAATACAGAACAGTATACCTGGAAACGAGATAAATGATTAACACATTCAGAAATCCACTTAGTTGCGCCCTGTTATACCATCTCCAAACCTGCTGTCACACAAGTACAAGAGAGGTTTGTCTCATGGTTTAAGGTGATAACATTCTCACAGTAAAGTGTCATAGGATATTATAAGCACTTGCCAGTTTGAAGAATCATCATTAAAAAAATACTTAGCCTTAAATTGAATAGATAAATGGCGCCCTCCTCCACCCCTGCTGGTGATGCTGGGAATTAAACATAGAGCTACCTCGCCGGCCCTGTTTGTGATGTGATCTCACGAAGTTATCCAGTCTGAAATAAAACTTGTGATCTTCCTACCTCAGCCTCCTGAAGTGCTGGGATTACACATATGTGCTACTGTGCCTGGCCCAGAATTTTTAAGTCAGAAAAAAATAGAAACCATAATAAACCCATATTTTAGATTATTTACATATTATTAATCTGGAAAGAAATACTGTGTTGCTAGGGCTATAATCAGTTGTAATATTTCTGTTTCATTATCTTCAATCCATTTGTATTAATGTACTATATGTTTAAGGTATGTAACATTAAGTATTTCAGCTGGAATATGATATTTTTAATTTTTAAAAAATGATGATGACATTTGTGTTAGTTTTCTGGGGTAACTCTAAGAAGTTACCACAACTAGGTAGCTTCAAACAACAGAAATTTTACTTCAGAGTCTAGGTTGGATTTCTAAAACAATACATAAGTATGACCATACGCTGAAAGTTCTAGGGTAACTTTTCCTTGCCTCTTGGTAGCTTCTGTTGTCTAGTGGCATTTGTCAGTCTTCCATTATGTGTAGATGCATGACTCCAGTCTCTACCTCCATCAACACAATTTCTCTCTGTGCTTCTGTTTAAGTCTCCTTTAAGAGTGCCAGTTTTTAAATCAGAACTCACCCTGTTTCAGTGTGACCTTCTCTAAACTTTATTACATTTGGAAAAATCCTATATCCATGTAACATCAAATTCACAGCTGCAAAAGATTAGAACTTGAACATACCTGGGTGGGAGGTATACTACTTGACCCTGTGCAGTCTTTCTGTCTGCTTCCCCAACTCAAAGTCTAAGGTCTTAGATAGTTGGGTAATGGAATTAGAAGCTATAAAAACTCAGAGGCACATAATAGAACAAATTAATTAACTGAGTAGCTTAAAATATTGTAAATAACAGCTTTTTGGAGAATATAAGTGTAGCGGTTGGTTCAGAATTTTTTTTATCCCAGAATCTAGTACAGAATGTTCAATAAATGAGAGCTACCTTTTATAAAAATTACATACAGGAACTCAACTCATGTCCAGAAAGCAAGTTGAATTATGCTTGTAGATAATTGCCTTTTGCTTTCTCAACAATAATAAATGACTATATGCCTTGGATCCTGGGTACTCAAGATCTACCGTATAGTCTAAACTATGAGTGTTCAGAAATTAACTGATCTCACTGTGATTCGTGAGCATACTAAGTACTGCTCTGAAGGCCTTTTCCCCACTTTTGATAGTCTCACTAAAACATTATGCAAGTAAATGTAGTAATAAGTCAAATTATCTGTGGATGTTGAAGTCTTTGAAGGTTCCAAATTTTTTTGAAAAGTGATAGGGGAAAACAATTAACTAAAAAGCAGTATGTGGACTTCTGAAGTCTGGTAGCAATTAAAGTTAATGCCATGAAGGATATACAAACTGTAGACTGAGGAGCTGCCATTCCAAATCCCAGGGAGGTAGAAAATAATAGTAAAGGCTAATCAGATGTTTGTTTGTGTTTATTTGTGGCATTGGGATTGAGCTCAGTAATGTTTCTGACTTCTGACCATAGAACACTTCTCAAAGACATTAGCGAAAACTTATAAAAATTATTTCCACTAGTAAAATTATAAGATGTTCACTTTTTTAACTCATCATCACTGAACTTGGAAGCATATAAAGGGTGAAACTCTGTTGGGTGAATAAACTGTAGCCCACGGGTTCTAGCTGTCACCTCACCTTGGACCACAGTAACTTCATCTGAGAAATGATAATACTGGTCTTTTTGTCCCATATACTTTTACTCAAATAATAATTAAGACGTAGTGAGTGATAATGGCAGCTAAGTAATGAGCTGAAAGCACCTCTTACCCTTCTAACACATCTAGTGTAGAATGTGTCACAACAAAAGTGTGAATACAAGTGAACTTGTGTGTTAACTTTTTCCAGATTTGGTGGAAAACTGCAAAACTACTTGGAAATAAGCTCTAGAATTTCTTTTATCTAGATTCCCCATGTATTCATTTATCTCATTTCCCTTATCATCATCTTCCCACACCCTGTACACACAAACACGATTTTTCCCCCAGTACAAGGAATTGAACATTTTTGGACAGGTCTTGCTAAGTTGACCAAGGTTGGCTTCAGCTTAGGATCTTATTACCTCAGCGTCCCCAGTAGGTAGGGCTGACCATCACACCCTGCTGATGTCCTTTAAAAGAAAGTTTCAGATATGATGATCCTTACTCACAAATCAGTGTGTATATTTCCTGAAGATAAATGGAGCTTTTCATAACTACAATTAAAGATTTTTGAATAGTTTATATTGATACAGTACTTCTATAAAATATCTATGTAAATGTTGCCTTTGTCTTGTATATATGTATTTTTTTAAGAGAAGAAGGATAAGAGGTTGGTTGATTTGGAAACCTGTGATCCTTAGATGATTAAACATTACATTTATTTGTCATGATTCTTCAGTCATTTAGTCGTAGATTGTTGGAGATTTTTATTACCTTGACATATTTTGAAGAGTATAGGTCTGGTTGTTTTCTGAGAAAGTCCCACAGAGTCACAGCTTATGGATGGCCTGCCTTCAGTTGTTAAATTTTGATTTAATTTATAAGGGAAAGAAAGGCATTTGCTCTAGGCAAAAGTAATTTTTTTCAGTTTTATAATTGAGACTGTGATTTAGTCTTCTAGAACTGTCTCACATTTTAATATTAGACTTTGCAAGAGTACATTATGAATTGGCTTTTAGTAGCTGATAGAATCAACAAGTACCTGAATGTGGGAGACATTCTTGGTGGATATTGGTAGGATATTTGGAAAATACCAAATAAAATTGACCTAGTCATTTCTTGGGGGTAAGTATGTGTTTTAAATTTGCATTAAATCATTGGTGCATTAAGAATAAGATGAAGATTTAGTCTAAGATTTCAAGATAAGCACTGGTATGGAGATGTCAAGAATAAGGTGGGGAGGTAGGTTGAACAATTAGGGTACCTTTAGGCAATATGTACTTGAAATAACAACCTGGAAACTAGGTGAAAGATTTAAGGTTATGTTCTTGCAGAATGCTGTAGAGTTTTGCCATCTTGTCAAAATGGCCTTTGAAAGGAGAACATAGGTACCGTGCGCAAATAGGTGGGAGTGATAAGTTCAACACCCCTAGTCGACCGAAAGGACAAGGATGGTAAGAGAATACCCAGTGGCGGTGTAGACCATGAGACAGGCCTAATTAAAGAAGAAGAAGTATTTGTAAAAGTTACGCCAATCCATTTTTTTGTCGAAGAGTCAAGTGGGCTCAGGATCCGTTACTGTCGTAAACTCAAGAAACTTCATAAACAACTAATAATGGGGACTGAACAGGTTGACAGATGGGATGAAATTGAGAAAGGAATGAAACACTGAAGAAGTTCATCACACTGCGTATATCATCCATGGTCACTGAGATACTTAACGTTGAATAGAAACAAACATGAGAATTTATGTTAGAGATTTTGATATATAAGATGGGCAGTCAAATTACTTTTAAAACTCAGCATTTTGAAATGAAACTATGGGCAGTTGGCATGGTTCATAAATATTTATACTCACCAGTTATTTATTTACCTACTTAATATCTGTCAAACATTGTTCAGGCACCAGGTATTTAGTATGGGGATAAGTAATTTGACAACTCTTAAATTGGAAAGGGAGTTATGGATTTAAATGAATGTATAATGTACTAAAGAATGGGAAGTTCAGTGAAGAATAAAAAAGGTTAGGTCAGTAGATAGTGTAAAAGAAGAGTGCTCTAACCTGATATTTCAACTAGGATTAAAACTTAATACTCCATCCTTGTAATTTCTTTTGGCCTTTAATGTCTCTTATGTGGCTTTGCACTGACAATGTGTCCTTGGGATCGTCTCTGCCCTGTGTCCTGGACTGACTGCATAGCAATACTCTGTGTGGAGTTGGTATATAACAGTGCTGGTGGTAGATTTTGTTTTCCTGAACTACTAAATCTGTGTTTCATGAATGTCTTCGTAGTTTTCTTTTTTAAAAGGACACTGTCAAGTAATTTTAAAGTGTTAAGATTAAAAACAATTTCCTGCTTGTATTTTTATTTCTATTGCCTGCCGTTTAGTTTTCTTGTGCGGAAAGGGACATAGGGTTTTACAGGGTTTTTATTGATTTAAATGATTAAGGCTCTAGGAGTAATTGCTGTTTATAATTACTGTTTGTCCTCTGTAAAATATCATTTTATGCAGAGTATTTTTAATAGGAGTTTTAAAAATTAGTATCTGACTTCTATTTGTTCCCTTATATTGTGGTTTTGTTTTCATTAAAAAAGCTTCAGACATTAGAGAGCTAAGAAATGCTTTGTCTCTAGAAGTGTGTGTGACATTTTTAACATATTCCTGTAAAAGTACAGATCAACATTGTTTTAGTTAGCACTGTAAATGAATTTTAATCAGAAAAATTTCGGTAACTTTTAAAATTTCTGAATCTGCTAGTCACAACTTGCTCATTAGGTAACTGAAAGTTTCGTTATAGTTTTTAAGATTCTAATATTAATTTGAATGCAAATGGCATTAGCTCTTAAACATTTTGTGAACTATACTGCCAAGAATGAATATGGGTTAATTTTTCTGACGTATTCTATCTAGTCTGGTCATATAACCACACACATTTACTTCACGTGAGTTTTCTTCTCAAATTTAATTTCATGTCATAACATAAGAATCAGTGGGGTGGGGACAAGTATCTCATTAATGACTTAAGTTTATAATTTAACTTATTTGAGGCACAACTTTGTCAAAAATATTTGCTGACCGCAGCTACTTTATTGTAGGAGGACTGACAAACGGTAGTGGTCGGTATATCTCTGCAGCACCTGGAGCAGAAACAAAATACCGAGGTACTTCAAGCACTTCCAGTCTCTTCAGCTCCAGCAGCCAGCTCTTTCCTCCTTCTCGGCTTCGGTATAATAGGTCTGATATTATGCCGTCTGGCCGCAGTAGATTATTAGAAGATTTCAGAAACAACCGCTTCCCAAACCTTCAACTTAGAGACTTGATTGGACATATAGTTGAGTTTTCTCAGGACCAACATGGTTCTAGGTATGTGGTCATGACTCACACTTTCCACTTTTCAGACAAATTTTAAAACTATGATATATTTATGGTAAATACTTTTTGTTATATTGTGTGTTAGTATTCAGTGTTCCTTGATTTAAACGGAAGTAAAAATTTTTACATTTAAGACAAACCTGAAATTTTAAACAGTAGCTTTAATTAGTTGCCTACAAATTTTCCCTTCCTGTAGCTGTTGCACACCAACCTTCTGTCAGCTACAGTGGCTAGGCTAGATTAGCTAGCAGTTCATTGCTGTTTAGTGAATTTTACTTGTAAAGATTCTTTTTTACTATGTTTTAAGAATACTTAGTAGCGTGTATATTTTGGAGAATAAATGAATGACCAACAAAATTTTTGTAATTTCCTTCTCATTTTTTTTAGCAGAGCTAGCCCAAGAAAAGTGCTAAAAAAATAAAGATTTATGTTTTTTGTCAGTTTAACTTTTAAAATGTTAGAAAGAAATGTTACATAACATTTTTCTTTTTGTTGTATACTAGCTGTTCACCTAAAGTTTGTTAATATTTATAGAAATAATTTTGTGTGTATATAAGAAAGAATGTAGTGCTCAAGTTGGAAATGCATATTTTACAGAGCATCCTTTCAGTTTATTGTTGTGGCATTCACACTTTTCCCCCCCACATAGATTCATACAACAGAAGCTAGAGAGAGCTACTCCAGCTGAGCGGCAGATGGTGTTTAATGAAATTCTGCATTCGGCCTATCAATTAATGACAGATGTTTTTGGCAACTATGTTATACAGAAGTTTTTCGAGGTAAGCATGAGTGTATATTTGTGTATCCATCCTATTATATACAGTTAATGCTTGAAAAGCTCTAAAAATTAAGTCATTTTATATAAATGTACAACTAAGAAAAATTTGCAAATCATACATCTCAAGAAGTCCTAAAACTTAACAACAAAAATGCCCAATTTAAAAAGGAATAAGGCAAGTACGGGTGAGGATTGAGAAATAACCCTCATACTCTAAAATGGGGTAGCTACCACGGAGAACACTTTGGTAGGAAACTGAATTTTTAAGAACTACTAGACAATCCAGCAATTTCACCAAGTAACCAGATACCCAAGGTGAATACCCATAAGAATTAAAAATAGGAACTTAGCTACTACTAGTGTTCTTTGAACCATTTTTTAGTTAAAAGTTTAAAAAACAACCCAAATCCATTATCAGGTAAATCTATAAACAAAATATCTGCAACAACACACTGAAGAGACATAAAAGTACGTTATGGCCTGTCAAGGGCTGGGAGTAGAGGGGAACGCGAGATGTTTTTCTTCAGTGGATATAGGGTTTCTGTTTGAGGCTGTCCACAAGTTGGGAATCACAAAGCGATGATGGTTATCCAGCAGTATGAATGTAGTGAATGGAACTGGCGTACACTTAAAATGATGAAAATAGTATTTTTTTGTGTGTTTATATATATTTTTAAATTTTATATATGTGGCTAAAGAGTTTTATGTTAGTATCTAAAAGTATAAAGTATTAGGATTCTTAGGTTAAACAGTTAATAACTACTCCTGTTGTCTTTATTTGGTTTTGAGGATGTGTTTTATTTAGTAATGTAACTTATGTATTGTTTTTACCTAAATATCCCTGTAGGTTTCATACTTTGTTATATCAGAATATAGTGTGAGAACTATCTAGATAGGAGAGTTTTAGTGCTGATGGATATATGTAATGGTCAGAGTTCATATATTAAAGAGGAATGTTATTTTGTTAGAAATGAAGATGCTTAAAGGATTGTTCCTTTAAAAGTTAGTAATGTGATAATAATAAAAATTTAGAAAATATGACTTAACATCATTGTGGACATCTCTAGGATTAGCTTTAATCTTAATGCTTCCTCTCTATAATTACCATGTGTGACATTCTAAAAACAAATTGAATAGGCTGAAGTGTCCTTTTCTGAGTTTGACAAAATATCAGAGTCACTAATGCTTACTTTCTTTTTGTTCAGTTTGGGAGTTTGGATCAAAAATTAGCCCTGGCTACTCGTATTCGCGGTCATGTACTACCATTAGCCTTGCAAATGTATGGCTGTCGTGTTATTCAGAAAGCATTAGAGTCTATTTCTTCTGACCAGCAGGTAATTGTAAGTTAAGAAAAAAACTTTTGTAATATTTTATTCAGTTTTTAAATGACTATTGCTTTTATCTTACAATACTATTGAAGAATGATTTAAATATTAACACAATTGTAAACTGAAATCTCTTAAAAATCTGCCTAAAACAACGTATTACTAATTAAAGGTTACAAGCATGTTTTTGATGCATTCTTCCATTCTCTTTACATACAACTGTTTCTAAGTGAGGGTATTTGAGTGCCCATTGTGTGGCAGGCAGAGAGCCAAAAGATTGCTCAATGGAAAAGTAACCTAATCCTCTTTACAAAATTTATAATTGAGAGAAAAGAGTACATATAAATTAAATGAGAAATGTATTAGATTCTTTAATGAAAAGTTTAAATATTTTCAGTTCATGGAGGATTACTATAATTCCAATCATATGTGGGGCTTTTACTTTGTTAAAATAATTCTAATATTAAATTAATTACCATATAACAGATATTGTTAATGTTTGACTTATAATAAAAGTACAGTGAAATTTTTTTTCTTAAAAGGTAATGGTAATTAGTAAAAAGACTCATCTTTGACTCAGAATAAAAGTATATTACAGAACTTAAAGTAATACACAGGTGAATAGGTGGATTGTGCATGATTGTGCCAGCGTTAGAAACATGAAAAATGCTGTGATTCCTTTAGAAGAAATTTGACTTTTAGATCAATTGAAGATGTATTGCCATGGAGAAAATTAACAAATTTTATGATATAAAAGCTTAGAACTCTACCACAAGTCTCAAGCTGATATTGATACTTTAAAGGTACTTTAAATGTCTTGACATTTGAAAATATGCACCGGTAGTCTTATGTGAACCAGTTAATAAATGATGGCTCTATAATCTTTGCTTGCGTTCTTCAGTGTTCTGTAGTCTAGTTCATTTTAGTTTAACCTGAGTATTTGTGTTGCAGACTGTGCTTCCTTTCTCCCCAGTGCCATGTGCATTGTTTCAGTAGGCACATAGATTATTATAACATCAATGAAGAAAATGTGTATGAAGTAAAAGTGTGTATTAGATGTCATTTGAGAAATATTAGTGGGACATGTATACAGTGAAGACGTAGGGGTTATTTTTAATTAAAAATTTTTTTTAAGTAAACAGAGGTGGAAATGGGTCAGAGGAAGGAGGAAGGGAAATGAAAGATGGCAAACTCAGCATCTTGAGATTGTATTTCAGCATGATGTGTCATTGACGTTGAAATCCTGTTGTGTATTTTAGTAATTGTCACTTTTAATAGTTCTTGCTAATTATAGTTTAGAGAAAAACTTTTACGTATTTTTTAAAAATTAGAAACCGGAAATAAAAATTTTCGAGTATGCCCACGTCTTTATCTTAGTATGTAGGGTTCTGTTATTAATTTCTAGTATGTTGTTTTATGAGGTAATTATTTAAAGGACGTCTTTTTTGCAGAGTGAAATGGTAAAAGAGCTTGATGGTCATGTGCTTAAATGTGTGAAAGATCAGAATGGAAATCATGTGGTACAGAAATGTATTGAATGTGTTCAGCCGCAGTCACTACAGTTCATCATTGATGCTTTCAAAGGACAGGTAAGATTGATTTGTTTTTAGCTTCTTGTTAAGATATTATTTTAGAAATGTTAATATTAACCCTTTTTTTAAGTTACAAGATGTATCCCAGAACCTGCATGCAAAAATAAGAGGCAAGATCTTCATGTGCATTCATTAGATAAGATTTTTGTGTGTGTGATACTAGCGATGGGGCCCAAAGCCTTCACATAATGCCCGATTCAATTTTCAATTTGAGACAGAGTCTCATTAAGTTGCCAAGTTGCTCAGGCTAGGCTCAGATGTGATGTTCCTGCCTTAACCTCCCAGAGTGTTAGGATTATAGGCCTGTGCCCCTGGGCCCAGATAGCTCCTTTTTGGGGACAGAATCTTGCTCTGTAGTCCAGGGTGATCTGTCCTTGGACTCATAGCAATACTCCTGCCTCACTCTCCCAAGTGCTGGAATTACAGGCCTGTACCACCATATCTGGCTTATGTGGTATTTAGGAATCAGACTCTGGGCCTTGTGCTGCTTGGCAAGAATTTTAACCACTGTGCTATTCCTCCCAGCCCTGAACTTCATTTTTTTCTTGGAACTGGCCAGCAGAATCAGTTTAATCATACTATTTTAAGGAGTAAAGACAATTCTATCAGAATTATAAATCACTATGGTGTCTCCATTTTCTGGGAGAGAAGGGAGAGTTCTCACTTTATCAAAACAGAAAATATGTAAAAATTAGTAGTTTAATACTTCTAACTTACATAAGTAACATTCCCCACCCACTACTTCCCTTTATCATACCGTTAATTTTAAAGTTTGGTTCCTCTGGATCAAAAAACCTTTAGCTTGTGTATTGAGCACCCTCCCCAACTTTCCAGCCTTTCCTTATGTGGTTTGGTAGTGGTAAATGTGAATCCACTGTTTTCCTATTTTAAACTATCTCATCCTGTAGAACTCCTTAAAAATACCAGAAAATGCAAATTTTGGTTCTTTTATTTGTTCTAAGGTCTTTGTGCTATCAACTCATCCTTACGGCTGCAGAGTAATCCAGCGTATCCTAGAGCATTGTACTGCAGAACAGACGTTGCCTATCTTAGAAGAACTTCATCAGCATACGGAGCAGTTGGTACAGGTATAAGTTTCCTAATAATTTGTAATGTTTATGTAATTTTGGGAATTGTTTTGATTTTTAAATGTGATTTATTGTTAATTTCTGTAAACAGATACAAAAGCTTATGTTTTTCATATTACTACTGGATCTTTAGACAAACATCTTTTTAAAGCATAACCTGTAATCTTAATGACTAAGGGAAAGTATCTGCCCACAGGATCAGTATGGCAATTATGTTATTCAGCACGTTCTGGAACATGGTCGACCTGAAGACAAGAGCAAAATTGTTTCTGAAATCAGAGGAAAGGTCTTAGCCCTGAGTCAACACAAATTTGCCAGGTATTACAATATTTTCTGACTCTGGGGTCAGTCTTTGAACTTTTTTTAAGTAGTATATAACGAAGTATAATTCTTACGGTGATATTAAAAAACGTTGCACAGCAGCCATAGTGGTGCATAGGTCTAGCTACTCAGAAGGCTGATCTGGGGAAAACAAGGGTCACTTGAGCCATCTGGGGTTCTAGACAGACCCACTCTCAAATAAAAAACGGAACATTGCTTCTGTTTTCAAAAACATCAACATATCACTGTGGTTTTATCTACATTTATTCCATTTTTCACTATATGCTCATAAAATATTGGTTCCCAAAACATTGAGGAAATACAAATGTGTTTAATACATGTTATTAAAAGTCATACCTTAGAGGAACCTCTTCACTCTTTGAATAATAATCTTAACAGGCATTCAGTCAAAATGTAGGTTGTTCTATTATATCAATTTTTGTTTAAAATAAATTGGAAAACAAGTTCTCATCTTCTGTTTTCTAATGAATTAGAGAAAATTCTTTGAAAATTGAAGCAGCTTTGTTATAAGGAAAAAAATAACAAAGTTTTTGCGCATATACTTTTTAGCAATGTTGTAGAAAAGTGTGTTACTCATGCCTCCCGTGCTGAGAGAGCTTTACTGATTGATGAAGTTTGCTGCCAGAATGATGGTCCTCATAGTGCCTTATACACCATGATGAAGGATCAGTATGCCAACTATGTGGTTCAGAAGATGATTGATATGGCTGAGCCTGCTCAGAGGAAGATAATCATGCACAAGGTAACAGGAGTACCTAGCACCTAGGTGAATAATGCAGTTTGTGTAAAATGGAACCTCCTTGGCTATTAATTTCCTTGTATATAACAGGAGGAAAAAAAATTAAACCCATGGATAACCTGTAGCAGGTGTTCTTGTATTAGGCCTTAAGGTGATCTATCAATAAATCACACTAATTTCTCACCCCTTTACCTATCTATGTATAGCATTATTCCTTTCACCATTTTATTTAAATATACTTCTCGTTTGTCAGTAGTATGTGAATTGAACATTGGTCTTTAGATGCAGTTAGATTTTCCTGCTAACCTGTTTTCTAAGGAGGATTTTGTATTGATTGAATTTTTTAGGGTAATGACTTCAAGCTATTTTACTCCAAAAATCTAGTTATTCTTTAAGAAATCATTGTCAGGCATAGGGCTGTAGCTCAGTGGTAAAGCACTTGCCTTGCACGTGCAAAGCCTGGGTACACATCGCTCTTGGTTCAATTCCCAGTACCATTCCTCCATCTCTTCCCAAATTAATTGCTATGGAAAAACTTAAGGTTGAGAAAAACACTAATAGAATGTAATACTCACTTTGGATCTTGTTCTAAACATTTTCCATTAAGAAAATGGAACATGGAACATAGCTGTAACATATATATATATATATAAACTTCGGGGATTTCTCTTGTAGAGGGGGAATGACCTGAGATTTCTTTGTACCCTACGTGTTTTGGCAGAGGTCAGTTAGTAGCTAATACCCAGTTAGTTAACGGCTTTTAATAACTGTGCTGATTTTTAAAATTCTTTCAACTTGGTGTAATGCATTTTTAAGTTCATGCTTCTGTATAAAAATAATACATGTGAAAATTTGCAGTCTTATTTTTTTAACAGTTATAGTCCTTACCAAGGCAACATTATGTTTATAACATTTGGATTGTTTCTTATTGTGGAGCCATTCTCACTCGTGCTTTATATAACACTTTCTGCATAATTGTTGTGGTAGGATGGATCCCTGGGTATGGAATTACTAGGGCAAAGTGTGTGAGCATTTTACCTCTTAGCAGACACCACCAGCTTGCTCTCGAGATACGTTTGTAAGAGCTTCTGCATCTGTCCATATGTAAGAAGAGTGCATAGTTTACCATAGCCACATCAGTCCCACCCTTGATTAACACTATGCCTGTCTAGAGAGAAGGGCAAACGTAGGGTTTTTGAGGAATGTTGTACCTCCCTAGCAATAATTTTCTGATGTGTTTAGAGGCTTTTTCTGTTTGTGCGTGCCATAGTTTAAAAATAGTGATTTGTTTATTCAGTGAACAAATTTGAGAGTAGATACATGGAGAGATTGGATGGATCAGAACTGTTTTTGTAAAAAAGTATCTTTCTTTGGCTTTAAAATTACACATTGAAATTTTTCCTCTGAATTGTTCAGATTTTAAGGATACTTAATTTTAAGAAATGAGAAACTAATGTAACAGATTTTTCTAAGCAGATTGTCTCTTTTTCAGATTCGACCTCACATAACTACTTTGCGCAAATATACATATGGGAAGCATATACTGGCCAAGTTGGAAAAATATTATTTGAAAAATAGCCCAGATCTAGGGCCTATTGGAGGACCACCAAATGGAATGCTCTGACGGCAAAAAAGAGGGAAAATGATTTTACCATGTGAAAGGAACTCTTTTGTGAATTATCAAAACACAACTCAACTATGAATCTTCAATTTTTTTTTAAAGCAAACTATTTATTGACTTTATTCATCCATTTGTAAATTTTTTAAGGTTCTTGTGTATATTTGGGGGGTGGGGGTGGTGAATTATAAAGTATATTCAGCCCTTAGTGGAGACCTATCAGATTGGATGGCTGGCAAAGCACAGAATGCCTGTATATGATGTAACTATCAAAAAAAAGAGCTGTCACATATTTTGTAAATTTTTACCTTGTAAAGTCACAAAAATAGTTTTTAAAGGAAAAAGTACAGTATTCTTTTAATAAACTGGCTTACAGTCTGATAGGTCTGCAACCCCATAGCACAACAGGTTTATAGAGTTGTATATAGAATTATAGTCCTTATTTTTTTTCTTTGCCTGAAGTCTTTTATAACAGATTAACAATCAACTGCATAAATATTATTAATATTTTAAAAAGAAAGTTAAGTTGTATTTTGGTAATTCACAAACTATCATGCAAATAAACAGCAAATAAGACAAGGGTAAGATGATAAGAGTAAAAGCTTAACATTATCTACAGTGGGTGTGATTTTAATACAGATACTGCCGTATAATGTCTCTGGCAATGTACAGAAGTATTGTATATACTTACATATGTAATTGTTGTTAAGAATTAGAAAAAATAAAATCATGGTGACACTTCCATCCAGTTAAGTGCACTGAATGAAAAGTTAAGTTTCATGTTAACTTTTCAGTTTGGTTTGCAATGAGAAAGAGTGGAAATTTGTATTTTGTTTTGCTTATAGTTACAAAGAAATATTGAGGAATTGTTGGGCTTTATTTTGCTTTTTCATAGTAGATGCAGAAAGTAGGAACCAGATAGAGGTGAAAGGGGGCCACGGAAAAGTGAATTTGATAGCTCAACATTTAAGCATGATTACATATTCAGATAGCTTTTTTTGCTTCCTATAAATATATGCATTGTGTGTGTAGTAATAGGTGTAAGTTTACACTTTGAAAGCAAATCTTGTTTCAATGATTATTATAAAAGCCTTGCTAATTTAGTAGTAATGCTCTCCTTGGTTGTACAGGTGTACATTTGTAAACCTTCAAGCTGTAAATGGAATTTGTTTTACCTCTTTGGGAAGCGTTTGCATCTTAAGTGTACATTTATGTCCCTGCCCTCTTTGACCTGGCAATATAGTGTTGTATACTGTAAATTTCTCCCAATCAAGAGTGATTTTTTAAAAATTTTTTTATCTTTATATGGTTTCAGAAGTATGAACCAGCTTTCTTTTTATTGTGAGAAACATTTTGTTTTATAACATAGTTGTTGACTCTTAACATGGACATGCTAGGATTTGGATCACTAATTGAAGTCAGGGTATTGTGCATAATAGAAAGTATTGGACTAAGATACTTGGTTACCACAGAGGCCAATGCTTTTCCATCTTATTAAATGTGATGTGACTTTTTTCTTTGTACAGAAGAGTACTGTATTTTTGAATAGCCTACTCCCAAGTAAGAGCAAATCTGTATGATAACATTTTTCTCTCTGGACATAAGACATTATAACAGTAACATGATGTACATTTACAAGCGGCCTTATGTACATTTCCCAACAATCTTTTTAAGGCAAAATTGTGACCATATGTGTATAATTAAAATCGTTTTTAATCCTTTGCCTATGAAAATATTTTGGAAAACAACTTCCTTTGTATATTCAGTTTCTGAAAGATAAAGAAAGTGCTTTGTATTTTGTTGAAGTCAGTATTTTGTATAAACGTTTATGTTGACCCACTTATGTTTAGTGCTGAAAATTAACATGAACATGCTATCTCTGTCAGTTGAATGTGGAAGGGATTTTTTTACTAGAGGTCTGCAAAAGAAGTGCAATCTTCTGAGCACAGTATTGAATACAGAGGTTTTTATCACTTACCTGTTCATATCATGATCCTTTAAATAGTGGCTTAAATTTGGGGGTGCCAGGAATACTTTTTATGTTTGATATTTAGTTACTGTTTTCTAGCCTAACATTCCTTGGTGAGTCCATTAAATCTGGCCACTTGTTACTATTCCTTCTCAAAGTTACACTGGTTCATCGAGTGTCCCGGTCATGGTAACCGTACTTTCCCCTCCTCCCTGCCCCAAAGCTGTTCTCTTCCTATTTTCCTACTTTGTTTTGCTGTTGGGGAAAGTGTCATTGACCTTTTCTTCCCAGCATCAGCCCAGGGTTTCAGGATCAAAGCTTTCGTTTTGAAGATTGGTAGTGAATGAGTACCAGTGATCCTTGTTTGCCTTCATGCTTACCCTCTTTCGGCATAGGCAATTATCACTGCAATTTTAGAAAAAGATAATTCCTGGAGAATATTACTTTGGGAACTGAACCCTCCTCGCGGGGTCTAATATTCCCGTGTTTCCCATTGCGGACAACCCCATTCTTCCAAATATACTTAGGCATATTCTAGACAGAAACACCTTTAGCTATAAAAATTTTATGGTCTGCCATTTTTGGTTGCCCACCCCCAACTCCACCTTTTTAGTATGTTAGCATGGAATTTTGATAAATCTGACATTTGAGAATAAAGAGATCCCATTGGGCAGAGCCATTTAGGCTTGACTCTTGAGTGTTTCCTTTGGATGTGGATTGTTTCTGGACCACCAGACTGTATGTCCTGGCTCTTAATGGTTCATATGAAATGTTATCTTCACTTCTTTGTATATTATGTATAAATTAGAAAAATGAAACAATGTGTGAATAACATTGTATGAAATAAACCTGGTCTTGTGTTTTTCTCTAGATTAAATACCCCTTTGTACCTCAATTATAGCTGAGACCACCCATTTGAGCTTATTCCAAAATATTTTTATCCAATGGATGATAACTCAGGCCCCTGATCCTTCTGATGGTAATACCGTCTTTTGATGAATTAATATTCAAGATCGGAGTAAAATTATAATGCATTGTAATTACATTTCCTTCGTAGGATAAAACAGGTAGTCTTTCTGGTTGGTGAAATGATGACTTACTCAAGATTGGTTTGAAGATTATACTGAAGTCCTGTGCCTTTCCACGTAAGTGTTCACTTCCTTTTCCAGGTGAACTTCATTCGAGAAGAAGTGTTGAAAGAACCCATGGGTTCAGTCTCGGTGTGTCAACACATTGACTTAGCCTCTGCGCTCTCACCTGTACCATGGTATAACACTCTTTACCTCTCTGGTTTTAAGAATTGAGAATATATCGGGGATGGAGGAATGAATGGATCAGCGGTTAAAATGCTTGCTAGTACTAAGGCAAGCACTGAGTACCGGAGTTCAATTCCCCAGCACCACATAAACTGCTGTAATCCCAGCATTCAGGAGGCTGAGACTGGAGTATTGCTGTGAGTTCAAGACCAACCTGGACTGCAGAGTGAGACCCTGTCTCAAAAAAAATTAATTCTCAATGAAAGCAACCACCACTTCATTCCTTCTGTAGGTATCGTTAAAAGATTAATTCCAAAATGAGGATTTACGTAAAGTTAAGTGGGAAAGTGAAATATCATCGTACACTCTGGACCTGCAGACTTAAGTTCTATCTTGGTTTGTATTTCCTGTGAGCTGTAAAAACCCCCTGAAATTGTTACCCTACTTTGTAGTGAAAATGGAAAATCTATAAGGAAAATACTACACCCCAGCACACTACCCCAAGAAGGACCGTTGCTTTGCTTAAAGTGATCCCAGTTCTAGATTGTCCTCCTGTCCTCAGTACCGCATCTTGTCAGGAAGTTTTGTTTGTTTTGGAAACAAGGCGTTGCTCTTCAGTCCAGGCTGGTCCTTAACTCACCATGTGCCCCAGGCTGGCCTTGGACTGAGCATTTCTGCCCCAGCCTCCCAAGTGCTAGGATTACAGGTTTGCGCCACCACGCCCTGTTTATGCGGTGCTGGGGAATCGAACTCCGGTACTTAGCACTTGTCAGGCAAGCCATAACCACCGAGGCACCCCTCCTACCCCTCAGGGAGGCTTTTAAAAAGGAGTGACGACAGTTGTATGAAACTGTTCACTGGCTGCCTGCTTGCTTTGTCCACGTGAGAGGACCCAGTTTAAAGTGTCCAGGGACTTGGGTGCTGTAGGCGGTCAGGAAAGCTGGAGCCAGCCGGGCGGTGCTGGAGGAGGGGGAGCCGCTCCCACTGTCCAGGTGTCTGAGCGGACAGGGCCTGCCTGGCCCAGTACCTCGCAGCTGCTCTACCTGGGAACCTGAGAGTGGGGTGCAGCCGTGGTTCCAGCCCTAGCCCCGGCCCCGAGAGCGGGGCCCTTCCTGCGAGGTGCTGCGTGCGGGGCTGGAGCTGTGCCCAGAGGATCGTCTGCCTGGTGCCTGCGGTAGAGCTGGGGTGCGGCTGCGAGTGCCGCACACCCGCCCCGTCTGTGGGAAGGTGGAAACACTCTTGGTGCCGACGTGCGGCTGCCGCGGACAGCTCCGTTTGCTTTCACGTCGCGCTCGTGCACGTGTTTTCAGAGGTGACTAGGGAGCGCCCTATTCTGTGCTTACGCTTCTCTAGGGGCCTAGCGGTGCACCGGCACTTGGCTGAGAGTGGCTAGAAGGGGCCGCCTCCGCATAGGTGCAGGTGTCCACCACAGCCCAGTGAGGAAAAGCCCCCGCGCGGCCCGGCGGCGCTCAAGAGCTCGGGCTTCGCCAAGCCTCCCTGTAGCCTCTGCCTGCACGGTGAGGGGTACGGGAACCCCCAGATCGCGGGTACTGGGAAGTCGGGGCACCCGGGCACACCCGATTCCCGCGAAGCGCAGGACTCCGCTCCCGCTGGAAAGGCAGTCACCGCCCTGTCTCCCGTGGGCGTGGCAGGCCGGGGCGGGGCCTGGGAGGGCGCCACGTGGCCGTCCCCGCGCGGGCCGAGTGGAGCTGAGCCTGGCCGCGGGAGTGCGGCTGCAGCGACCGGAGCGCTCGGCCCCCGGGACCGGTCGTGGGAGGCGTCTGAGGTCTGAAAGGGAGCAGGCGCCCCCTTTCCTCTCGCACCCCATTCCCGTGGGGACCCCCAGCCTCCAGGGACTGGAAGCCTCGGTTCCGGCGCGCGGTCGGCGCATCTGGCGCTAGGTAACCCCGCGGACACGCGGGACCGGGAGCCGCCCGGCCTCGCCCTCCGTGGTCGCCGCTCACGGCGCCCAAGGTCGGGTGCACTGTCCTTCTCTCCTTGTCCTGACCCCCTGGAAACATCGGGATAGAGCCACAGACTCGCTGCGGTCAGCCCGGAGCTATAGCTGCCGTCGTGGCACGGACGTCCTCAGACCCAAACCCGAAATCCAGCGCTTCCAGCCGGTCCACTGACCCACCGCCCTTTCCGAAGCCAAGCCCGTCTTGTGCTAGCCCTCTTCCTCTTCCTCTTCCTCTTCCCTAGAGTCTTGTATATGTGGAACTGGTATTTTTTTTCAGATTTGAATCTATCCTTAATCCCATCCATTCATTATCTCAGTTTGAGATAAGGCCCTAGACACACATTTGTGTTCCCCAAGCAATGCAGCGAAGCGTCCTGCTTCCGGATGAGCACGGCCGCGGGAGAGGGCGGGGCCCCACTCACAGCTCGGATTGACTCGCCGTGCCCATCGTGGCTCTTCTACCCAGAGCAGAGGCAGGGGGTCGCCCGCCCAGGGGCCAGAGAGACTGGGCAGAACCTGGCTGCCCGCCAAGGCTGGGGAGGACAGACACTGGCAATCACGATCCAGGCTAGCCAAGGCCCCGGAGCGGGTTCCAGAGACCATGGCCCAACAGTGCGCACTCCGGGAGCCACGGCCTAGGGGCCGAGGCTCGGCCAAGCCTATAGGACAAGGGTGTCCTTGATAAGCCTGCGCGTGGTGGTAGGCAGAGGCAGGGCTGCCCGCCCGCAAGCCTGTGTCAAACACGTTGCCCACCTCTGACTGCGGGGCGTCTTCCGCAGTGCTGGTGATCTCCTCACTGTTTCCCGGCAGCCCCGCCGCCCAGCTCAGTGGCCAGGGCTACCCCAGGCACCGTGCCCGCCCACACTTCCCGCGGAACGCACTCATCTGAGAAAGGCCACTCCAAGGACGTCTGCCGCAGCCCATCCCCGCCTGCGTTTCGCAGTGTGGCCTTGAATCCCCCAACGCTCTTCCCAGGGGACGCGCGCAGGTGCAGTCCGTGACGCCACAGCCGGCATCCTGGGTGTCGCGGGGCCGGTGCAGCAGGCGCCCGCCCTCTTGCAGTGGAACTCGCTCGTGCCGCGGGGCAGGCCACGTGTGCCACCCAGCCAGCGCGACTCCTCCCGACGCTCCGAGGACCCTCGTCGTCCGTCTGGGCGGCAGGGCGGGTCTCGCAAGCTGGATCGCCCTTCCTCCAGCACAGACCCGCTCTCGCGGAGACCCTAACCTCGAGCGGGAGGCCAGGGCGCTCTCACCCCGGGGGACGCTGGAGGAGCCGACCCCTGGGACTCTGAGGCTTGGAGGCGCGCCTCAGGCCCCTCGCCGCGTACAACCCCCATGCCCGCACCGAAGGCAGGCAGCAGGCTAAGAGACAGGCTTGGGATTCAAGTCCAGGACCCTGCAGCCACGCAGCAGGCCGCACTGTGGGCTCCAGACCCACCACAGCAAGGGCGAGCTAGTATTTTAAGTGTAAGAACATTACGATCTAAGAGAATGGCACCGCGGTCAAAGCGCTGCCTAGCAAGGTCATGGGTTCGATTCCCCAGCACCACATAAAGCTGGGCGTGGTGGCGCATGCCTGTAATCCTAGCACTTTGGGAGGCTGAGGCAGGAGGATTGACAAATCCAAGGCCAGCCTGGGCTACAGAGTGAGATCCTGTCTCAAAAAAGAATATTCCAAATTTGTATGGGATATACTAATATTTAAAAGTTGGATGGGATATACTATATACTAATATTTAAAAATTGGGACTCGAGGAATAGTGCAGCAGTTATAGTGCTTGCCTATCAAGCTCAAGACCCTGGCTTGATTCCCCAGCGTCACATAAACCTGGCGTTGTGGTGCACACCTGCAATCCCAGCACTCGGGAGCTGAGGCAAGGGGATCGCCATCAGTTCGAGGCCAGCCTGGGCTCCATAGTCAATTCAGACCAGCCTGAACTACAGAGTGAGACCCTGACTCAGAGAGAGAGAGAGAGAGAGAGAGAGAGAGAGAGAGAGTTCAGGACTAGCCTGGGCTACAGAGCAAGACCCTGTCTCAGAAAGTAAATAAATAAAATCTGGAATTTAAATTAACTGGACAGATTTTTATAGGCCAAATCTGTCAACTCTACTGCCTTTCTCAACCCAGCCCCTGCCCCTGCCTCCCTCTGCTAGGCCAGGGTCTTCCTTAGGCAGATTCAAGGGTTGAGATGTCATGATCCTACAGTGGATAATTACTGCAATTCCTTGTTTTCTTGTGTTTCTCTGACAGGACTGTGAGCCTTTGGGAGTCCAGAATGGATGCTTCTCTCTTTAAGCCAAAACTGATGTGAGATACTTAGAAAATACTTGTGAATAAAAGCCAATGTTAAGTACACACAGGTCTAGTGGTCTATCCAGTCAATGGCCATCAGATAAAGATGTTCTCGGGCTTGTAAGTTGCCGCACCCAACCAAGGCCAAGTTCTCTAAGATAGTCTTGAAAAGCCTTACACCGGGAATAGAAGTGCAGTTGCTGGACATGTGTGAGGTCCTGGGTTCTGCACCCAGCATGGCAAGAGGAAGGTGGGAAAAAGAAAACTCTATACTTGAGGGAATTCCCTTGGTTGAAATTCAATCAAAAGCATACAAAATAAAAACAAGCATAAAGCCTCTCCTTATGGCCGCTACCCTTTAATTCCACTCCTCACTCAAGAACCATCCTCACGGCTAGAGATGTATCTCAGCTGTGGAGCACCTAACAAGCATGGCATTCAAATCCCCAGTACCAGAAAAAAAATAACCCCTGCTAACAGACGGGTATGTAATCTCCAAACCTTCTAAGTGTTATATATTAGGCCATGATGAAAAGCCTAATAAATTCCAAGAGGCTGTATTCATAGTTACTAAGTGGAATACAATAGAATCTGAAAGGAGGCCAAAACCTTTCAGAACTAAACTGTGTCCTATAATAAAGCCTGTGTTGGAGAGATAGAAGGATACCTATTACTAGAAATATATATTATAAAAAAATTTAAATGCTCTTTGCAATAACTCCCGAGTTAAAGAGCTGATCTAATGTGGAAGAAACTATTGTGGGCTGATTTCAAAATTAATAACATGAGAATCTATCTGTGAAAGCCTGGGAGAGTCAGAGCAAAAGCTATTCACAGAAAAAGGTTTAGCTATGAAAATTGGAAAATAAGTGAACTCAACTAGCAGAACAACTACAAACTTACCAAGAAAATTCTTAGTTCATAACCTATTCCCATCTGTTGTGGTTTGGATCTGGAATGCCTCCCAAAAGCCTCACGTATTTGGAAGATGTGGATTATGTGTGTGTAGTGGCATGTGGTAGATTATGGGCCAGTGGAGGATTAGGGCATGTGATAGATTATGAGTGTGTGGCCCATTCTTGGGCTTGTGACTGGGAAGGGTTGGAACACTGAGACTTCACCCAGAAGGGGCAGATCACTGGGGCATGACCTGGAAGGGTACATTAGTCCCCACGACCTCCACCTCCTGAACTTGGCCTTTGCCTGCCATGCCGTGAAGCTGCTTCCACCATGTGCTTCCGCTTTTGCTTTCTACCCGTGAATGGACTGTGGGAGACGTGAAATTGTAAGCAGAAACAAATCTTTCCTCCCTCACGTTGTGGTTGTCAGGTATCTTGTCCCAGCAATGAGAAAGTACTTGAGACACCATCAAAAGAGAATAATCTGTTCATTTAAAGATAATTAGTTAGAATGATTTTAGCACATCTAAATTAAACAAACAAACAAAACAGAAGAAAGAAAGCCAGGCAGAGTGGTACACACCTCTAATCCCAGCACTCTGGGAGGCTGAGATTCAAGGATAGCAAATCCAAGCCCAGTCTGGACAATGTAGCAACTGAACTAGACTCTGTCTCAAAATAAAACATAAAATGTGCTGGGGATAGAGCTCAGTGTAACTGCGGCCATGGACTGAAACCGTGAGCCAAAGCAAGCCTTTCCTCCTTTAAGGTGTATGTAGTAGGTATTTTTTCTTGGACCAGAAAAAGAATTAATACAATGGAATTATATCAACCTTGAAATTTTCTGCACATCAGAAGAAGCCACCAACAAAATGAAAAGGCAACCTGTGGACTGGGGGGAAATACCTGCAAATCACGCGTCTGCCTGCTAAGGGGCTGGTGTCAGGAATATGTAAAGAGCTCCTGTAACTTAACAAGAGGGCAAATGACCGGCTTTAACAATGGGCAAAACACTTACTTAGGTATTTCTCCAGAGATGATGCACAAATCAATAACACACTCAACATCATTTGTTAGTAAAGAAATGTAAGTAAAAATCATTACTTCACACCCGTAAGGATACATTGTAAAAAAAAAAAAAGTGTCAGAGAAGGGTGATGGGGAGAAAGTGGAACCTTGTGCACTACTGGTGTAATGTAGACAGTGCAGCCCCTGTGGCGAAAACAGAACAGTGGATCCTCAAAAACTTAAAATTATGAGATGTAATCTAGTTATCCCACTTCTGAGAACACATCCAAAAGAACTGAAAACAAGCCCTCAAAAAGACAGGGCCTTTCGCTGTTCTCAGCAGCCTCTGCGCAGTAGCTAGTGGGGGAAAACAACCCCACTGCCCCGTGATGGGGAACAAACAAAATGCAGTCAATGGACAGTTGTGTGGTTTCCACCTCTTGGCTATTGTGGCTACTGTAGTGAGTTTATTAATATTCAGTGGAATATTAAGCCATGAAAATGAAATTTTGACAATATTTTTCAACATGAATGGACCTTGAGAATATTATGCTAAGTGAAATAAACCAGTCATAAAAAGACAAATACTGTAGGACTCTCTTTGTGAAAACCATAGAAACAGAAACCAGAGAAGTAGAATCACTAGAGACTGGGGGAAGAAGAGAGAGAGTCGGTGTGCATTGGGTACAGAGTTTCAGTTTTGCAGGACAAAAAACTTTTGAAGATCTGTTGCACGGCAATGTGAATACAGTTAATGCTATGTAATTATACACTCAAGATGATTAAGATGGGCGATTAAAGGAGGAAGAGAGAGGAAGGAGTCAAGTAGGTACCTTTCAAATGAAGGCATGGGCTAGGGCCAAGCTCTCTAGCTGTGGGCAACATGTCATTTCCAGTTTGTATAAAATTTTTGAGAACATCAGAATTTCCCACATGGTTCTACAAAGTTGTGGTAACTCTGAGAGCAAAGACTGAAACACAAGCCGTAACTATGAACTGATTCTGTTGTTTTATGCACACAGATTAAAAAATAATAATAATGTGTAGACCAATTGAGTCCAGGAGAGTCATACCTCTTGATGGAATTCAGAATGTCCAGTAATTCAGGATGGTTCAATATTTTAACAATGATTAAGCTGGGCCCAGTGGTACAGGCCCATAGTCTGAGCACTCTAGGAGGCTGAGGGAGGAGAATTGCAAATTTGAGTCCAGCCTAGGAAATTAAGCAATTTAAGTGAGAGCCTGTTTTAGAAATCAAAAAATAGAAAATAAAAAGAAAGCTTATCAGTGCAATTTATCGCACAGAATGAATAAGAAAAAGCATGTAATTATATCAAATAGTAAGAAAGCAATTGATAAATTTCAGTATCTACCTCTGATTTTTAAAGTCAGAAGGAGCTAGGGGTGTAGCTCTATGGTTAAAGTACTTGTTTGGTATCTGCAAGCCCTGCACCACATAAAAATTAGTTGGACATGGTGGCACATGCCTGAAATCACAGTACTTAGGAGGCTGACACAGGAGGATTGCCATGAGTTCGAGGCCAGCTTGGGCTGCATAGTGAGTTCAGGACCAGTCTGGACTACAGAGTGAGACCCTGTCTCAAAACAAAACAAAAATAAAACAAAACTCAGAAGCTAATATTATTCATTTTTTCTCATCCTAAAAACATATATGTATAAAACTTGGTCTTGGGGCAAGCCTGTAATCCTCGCACTCTGGAACCCAGACACAGGAGAATTGCGAGTTTGAGCCTAGCCTGGGCAATTTAATGACTTAGTGACACCCTATCTCATAATCAGAAATTTAAAAAGCTACATCAGGAGATGCAGCTTAGTGTAAGGGTCCTGAGTCAATCCCCAGTACTATAAAAATGAAAGAAAAGAACTATGAGAAATGCCCCCATGCATGATGCATACCTGTGATCCCAGCACTCTGGGAAGCTGAGGCAGGAGGGTGACAAATTTGTAGTCAGTCTGGGAAATTAGCACCTTAGCAAGATTCTGCTTCAAAATTTTTTAAAAGGTGGGGGAAAGGAAGGGGCTGGTGCTTGGGATGTAGCTTAGTGCACAAGCCTTGGGTTCAATCACCAATACTGCAAAAAAGAAATCTAATTAAAGCCAATAGCAGGTGTAATGCTAAAACAGTAGATGTAACCTCATTAGAAACACAAGCAAAAGGATGCCCTGGTCCCTGGCCACCCTGATGTGGCACTGTGCGGGAGATGGGAGAGGCCGCTCACAGCCACGGAGTCGAGTCTGGAGCGGGCCGGGTAGGGATGAGGCGACAGCTTGCACGGACTGCTGGGAGAACTGACTGGAAACTCACAGAACCAGTGAGAATGTAAGAAACAGGCCAGGTACAATATTAATATGTAAAAACTAATAATACAGCTTTTCTATACACCAAAGTGTTAAGCTTTTTTTAAAAAAAAATCTACGATCATAACAAACCAGAAAGACATGAAAACTGACAAACAAGAAATTTGCAATGTGAAGAAAACTATGTTTTGTTTTGTTTTTACAGGCTGTGAAAGAAAGAGCTTTTGAAAAGGGAAACTTACAGAAAGGGGAAGATAGGGCAAAGCTTCTGCTAGAATGAAGGAGGATCTGGAAATGTGGAGACAATTGTTTTCACTGAAAGATGGTAGAGAAAACTTGGCTCAGGACCAGAGGAAGAGCACAGTGGCCCTGAGTGTGATTCCTTAGCATCATGTAAGCCAGGCATAGTGGTACACACGGCAGAAGGACTGCCATGTGTGTCCAAGGCCAGCCTGGGCTCCATAGTGAGTTCAGACCAGACTAGACTACAGTGTGAGACCCTGTCTCAAAAAAAAAAAAAGTTAAATAATGCCATCATATTCCTAGATAGAAGGATTTGGTATTGTGCATTGGTATTCCTCTCCAAGTTAATCTGTAAGTTCAGTTCACATAAAGAGTTCAGAATGTGGTCTCTAAGTACCATTTCTTTTTTCTTTTCTTTTTCTTCTCCTTTTATTTGTTTAATACACAGTCTCTCTATGTAGCCTCAGCTGGTCCTGAGCTCACTGGTGTAGCCCAGGCTGGCCTTGGACACAGCAATCCTCCTGCCTCAGCCTCCTGAGATCTGGGATTACAGGCATATGCCAACATGCCCTGCTTCAGAGATCTAAACTTTGTTTTCTTTTTGAGACAGAGTCTCGCTGTATAGTCCAAGCTGTTCTGAGTTCACTATGTAGCCCAGGCTGGCCTTGAGTTCATGACAGTCCTCCTGCCTCAGCCTCCTGAGGCTGCGATTACAGGTGCATACCACCACATCTGCTTGATCTTGCAAGGCAAGTATTTAACCACTGAGCTATTCCTCCAGCCCAGAGGTCTAAATTATTATATGCAATTCTCAAGTGGAAGTCAATCTCCTCTTTCTCTCTCCTCCGTTTCTCTCTTTCTCCGGTTCCACTCTAGGAGCAAAACACCTCTACGGGTCACTTGGAGGCTGTCACTGTGCAACCTCCATCCCATGCAGTGTCCTCGTTAGTGGGCGCACAGTCACATTAGGCCCAAGGCACTTGGCTTCTTGTCTGTGAATTCGCACACGCACCCCTGGGCTAGAGGTAAGGCACACCTGTGTGTGGGTGAGGGTGTGCATGCCTTTGCTACACACTGCCACAGGCACCGACAGGCACCGTGACTTACACAGCCTGGATGATGACGCAGGAGTCCCTTGAGGGCCCGCCTTAGATTCCTCCTGGCAAACTCTGGAGTGCCTTTCTTGATTATCTGTAGGGTCTCACCTTGTGCAGGTAAAGTAGTGTTTCAGATGCGTATGTCGCGGAGCATTCGCGACGCTTAAGGGGCTTGCATGTGGTCTCAGGAGAGCAGGCAGTAAAGGTGGAACTCTCCTACTCCCGCAAGCAGGCAGGGAGTGCCCAAATGCGTGCCAGGCTCATGTTCCACAGAGCCGACCCCAGCCACTCCTCACACGCAAGCACAGAGGGGTCAATGACAGCACAAAGAGGGTAGAGTACTCGTCCAAAGTCACCCTGCTGAGTCGGTGTAGCTGAGGATGTGTGACAGGAAAGCCTGCAGCTTGCTGAGAGTGTGTGTGAGACACACACCTGCTCTGTCCTCTCAGGGGCATCGGCCCCAGCCCCTTCTACCAGAGACTGGGGCTGAGTCAGAAGGACCTGAGCCACTCAGACGCTGGGTCACTGATGACAGCCACGCAGGTTGACTGGTGGGAGCCCAGGGCCAATGCCTCACCCCAGGAAGCGGCTCAGCCACACCTGGGAGGGAGTGGCCGGCACCAGCACACCTACCTTTGAGACAGCTTCCTGTCCAAGCCTCCAGCATGGTGGCTCCCGAGTCATCGGCTGGGGGAGTCCACCCATGACTCCAGCACCAACTCTGCCCCGGCCCAGGTGGCCTGGGCACGTTGAGTGGCCCTCTGCTGTTGGCCATTGACACAGAACAGGTAGAAATGCCCTCACTGGAGATTCCCAACCTGGCCCCCTCACCATCTCCAGGTCCTGGAGTCCTCCTGAGCCCATTCTCCTCTTCTGCCCTGGGCCCCCTTCCCACCCCCTGCCGGGTGTCTCAGTGTCTCTAATCTCCCCAGGTTTCAGCCTGTCCTCCACAGCAGGGCCAGAGGGCCTTTCCAAACTGCACCTGGCCCTGTCTCTCCATCAGTCTGGAAAGTTCTCTTGCTGAGCCAGGCCTACTAGTGTCGCAAGGCCAACAGGACCTTTCCACCAGACCCGGGTCCCAGGTTCCATGTCCTGGCCAGCCCAGGCCACGGCAGACGCCCCAGATCCTGAGCGTCCCAAAGCCCTTAACCTGCTTTTCTGCCTGCTGTACGGCCCCTGCCTATGCCAGGTGCAAAAACAATCCTTGAAAGATAACCTTGGAATCCCTGGAAACTATGTGCTGCTTTGCTGGGGGAAAAAAATGTCAGGGTGGAGGGAATCCCTGCTGATTCCTAAGTGTGATTAAGTTAAGCATGGGGGCAATTTTCCTGGATTATTTGGGTGGAATTTAAATGTATCCAGATACATATTTTCGTTTTCTCTCACCAGGGATTGAACAGAGGGCTTTCAAACTGAGCTATAACCCCAGGTTTTTCTTTTTCTTTTCCTTTTCTTTTCTTTTCTTTTCTTTTCTTTTCTTTTCTTTTCTTTTCTTGTGGCAATGTTTTATTCTGAGACAGGCTCATGCTCATAGAAGTCACCCAGGCTGTGTTCAAATTTGTGATCCAGCCAGACATAGTGGTACACACCTATAATTCCAGCACTTGAGAGGCTGAGACAGGAGGATTGCTGTATCCAGTCTGGGCTACACAGTGAGTTCAGAACCGGCCGAAACTACAGAGCAAGACCCTGTCTCAGACAAGCAACAGACTAGATTTGTGGTCCTGCTGCCTCAGCCTCCCAGGGTGCTGGGATCACTGAGCTCAGTTGTGTTCTTACAAGAGAGAGAAAGGCAAAGTATGCACACAAGGCCGCTGGCAGCTGGTAGCAACTGGATACGGCGAGGACCAAATTGTCCCTGAGGGCCTGAGAAGGCCGCCAAGGCCTGCTGATATCCCGACTGTGGACTCATGAAACTGACTTTGGACTTCTAGTTTCCAGGTTGGGAAGAGAATCAATGTGTTATTTTAAGCCACTAAATTGGCAGTAATTCCTTACAGCAGCCACAGGAAACTAATAACACTGCCCACGCCCGCTTTGTTCATGTGAGCTGCCACCCCCACCCCCACCCCCAGCCACGTGCCTGCGTCTGGAGCCCACCGCGCCCTCCGGCTGCAGGCTAACAGGTTAGTGCCACGTGCACTGCTTTGTTTTGTAACAACTGCCCAGCCTGTTTGTCCGTTAAGACTGTGCCCTCCCAGCACATGAAAACCTGTGTGTCCCCTCCGGCACCCTCAGCGTGGGGCCTGGACCCGGCTCCATGGTGCTCCACAGCTGCAGCATGCTCGTGCCGGGGGTACAGGTGCGGGAGCCCCCACAGCATGGCCCGAGGATTGTCCTTCATAGGAAGCACACTGCGGTCGGTGGCCCTTCCTTCCTGGGGGTGGACAATGCTGCAGCTCTGACACTGGTTTTATTATTTTCACTGGACTGGAGGCCTTCACACTACAGCTATTCCCTAACCTGCCTTTTTTTATTTGTTTTGTTTTGTTTTTGAGACAGAGTCTTACTTATTCTGTAGCCCAGGCTGGTCCGGAACTCACTGGTGTCGCCTGGGCTGGCCTTGGTCTCAAAACAATCTGCCTACCACAGCCTCCTGAGCGCTGGGATTACAGGTGTGCACCACCACGCCCAGCTTTATGTGGTGCTGGGGAATTTAACTCAGGGCCTTGGATTTGCAAGGCATGTGCTTTAACTGTTGTGCCATTCCTCCATCTCACCCCCTACCCCCTTTTGAGACTTGTAAGTCACTAAATTGCCCAGGCTTGGCTTGAACTTGGGAGCCTCCCGCCTCAGCCTCCTTGATCAATGGGATTATAGGCTTGCAACACCCATTGATTGATAGGCTTATCAGGTTGAGGCATACCGCTAACACCCTCCCCCTCCTAAATCTATTCCCATAGACAAAGGATTAGGTCTCCCTAGGACGATGGACAGCATCAGGTGATAAGTACGGTCACCCAAGGGGTCCACTTCGAGGACCAAATATTAGTGGCAACTTAGGAGGTGAGGGAAGCTATATCTTAGAAATGGACAGGTAGCCAGGGGGGTGAGACAAGTGTAAGGGTAGACCAGAGGAGTACAATGCACCCGCTGTGCACAGTCACTGACTGCTCTGGAGTAACCCGAGCACAAAGGCAGAAACACACTTAGCTATGTGACAGCGGACCTACTAGCTCCTTAGAAGCCAACGCTTTCCGATGCCCTTACTGAGTCTCACGGTGGCCCGAGTGGGCGGGAGGTTCTTCCTGTGCCCTGCCCCTGGACCCTAGGGAGGGGCCATCTGGGATGCGCTGGGGAGCACTGAGCAGCCTTCCCATAATCCTCCACAAACATTCTCCAACTAGAGCTCCCCTTGTCTACAACTCTTTCTATGATAGGAGTTTTAGGCAACTTGAATCAAATCCAGTATCGTCTACAACTGGGAAACTGGCTGGATTGTCCCCTGGAGGCTTTCGGCAGCCTCTTCAAAGCCATTCCTCTGCCTGCTCCGCGGCACCTGCAAGGGACAGAAAATCAGGAATAGCAGTGTTGATGGTGCACACCTTTAACAGCAGCACAGTGGGAGGCTGAGGCAGGAGAACTCAAGTTTGACGCCAGCCTGGGGTTTGGATCTGGAATATTGCCCAAAGCCTCCTGTATTGGGAGAAAGGGTCGCACAGGTCAAGTGGGTCAAATGGATTAATCTAGAGGTGGGGCCTGGTCAGAAGGGGCGATGGAACCCTGAAGGCACGGCTGGAAGGACACATTCCCACATGGCTTCTCCCATTCTCCTTTCTCCTGTGGTGCCAAGAGCAGCTGTTCCCTGGCAGAGACCCCTGCAAAGTGAGTTAAAGTAACCCTCTCCTCTCCTGAGCTGTAGACACCAGGTATTGTGTTCCAGCAGCGAGGAAGTGATGAAGACGTTGGTCAGCTTAGCAACTTGCCAGGACCATGACTCACCCATAAAAGCCAGTCCCATGGCTACATGTAGCTCTACAGGGAGCTGGGAAATGTAGTTTTTACTTTGCATGAGGCTGAAGTTTAGGGGTTCTCAGACAGAAGGAACACACGTGGGAAGTACACAGTCTACCCAATTAATCAGCACCAAAGGCTTCATTCAGCCAGATGTTCCAAGATGTGAGGGACAAAGTCAAACAATGAGCTACCTCTTACGCGCATCACACTGGCAAATGAAAGGTTCAGCGACACCAAGTCTGCGAGAGCAGGCAGAGAAAGGCAACTCTCCTGACTGCTGCTTTAGCAGGTATTGCTATATGCCTTTGGAGACCAGTTTGCTGAATGAAATTGCTTGGAGTAAGTCCTAAGAAAGCTAAAGATGTTTGTCCTTATAATCCGGAGGCTCCCAGTTCAGAGAGTCTCACACGTGGGCTGGAGGAGACGGGTGTAAGCACTGACTTCAGGGCTCAGTGCTGGAAGGCCTGCCCAGCATGAGCAAGGCTTTGGTGCAAGCCCCAGAATCCACTGCAGCCTTGCCTGTGGTATCTGCGAACAGGAACAATGGAAACAAAATAACCGTAAGTAGACTGTGGCATTTTTGTAATGCAATGAATTGTTATATGGTAACTAAAATAAAGGAACCAGAGTTCCGTGTGTTCACATAGATAGATACCAAAGCATAACCTAAATTGGGAGAAGCCAGTCGTATTAGCCAGGGTTTTCCAGATAGGCAGAATTAACTATATATATTATGGGAATTGGCTCATGAGATTAGAGGCCCCATAATCTGTTGTCTGTATTCTGGGGACTCGAAAACTGGTGGTGTAAGTCAGTCCAAGTTCAAGGGCTCAAGAACCAGGAGTTTCAATGCTCAAGGGCATAAGAAGATGGATGTCTCAGTTGAGAGTGAGACAGTGTGATGAGCACCCATGCTCATGAAGGTGGATAGTCTTTTTTCAGTCTCCTGATTCAAGCACAAATTTCCTCTAGAAGCATCTTCACAAACACATACCAAAGAAATATTCTACCAGCTATCTGTATATAATTTAGGCCAGTAAAGTTAAAACATAAAACTGCCAAACATGCAGCTCAAACACACAGCAATCCTGCTTCAGCCTCCCGAGTGTCGGGATTACAGTTGTGCTCCACCATGCCCAGCTAATTTTTATGTGGTGCTATGGAATCGAACCCAGGGCCTAGTGCATTCTAGATAATGCGCTTTAACCTCTGAGCTATATCCCCAGCACTGTTCAAGGTACTTGAGGGGAGGGTTATTAGTTGAGGTTGAAAGCATCTTAATTGCTCCAGTAAATAATTTCTAATTTTAAGCTGGGCATGGTGGTGTATATATCTCTTTTTTCACCTAAAAATAAGTTTTGGGAAACTTCTCTTGTCAGGACTTAGCATTCTTCCTTTAAGAAGTGCTCTGTGGCAGCCCAGTGTGGGAACGCTCCTGCACTTTCCCTCAACAATCTGTGGCCACTGCAGAAATCCTTGTGAAGGGTGAACGCCCCAGAGGAGAGGGCCCGGGTGAGCAGGCCAGTGCGCTTTCAGCTGCTAGATGCTGCCTGCCTGTCCAGAGGACACTGGGCTGTGCAGGTGCCCAGTGCAGCAGGGTGCTGACTTCCGCTTCTCCTCCCTCCTGCTCTCCATCGCTGCTGCCAGGGGCCAGCCTTTCTACACGTGCAGGAAGAACAGGAGAAAGGGAAGTAGTCACCTGGCCTTGGCTTTCAAAAATGTACTTTTTCTCAGTGGGAAAGTGTAACGCGAGGATTCAGAGGGGTTGTTGTGAAATTATATAATAATC